>CM046030.1:11063144-11472452 GCA_025215565.1 Flaveria ramosissima | reverse complement strand
ATGTCACACCCCGCTAAAAGCGGAAACACGGGGATGTAACGAGATCGGGATCGTCATAACACATGGTAAGCGATAGAGATGCAATATAATAAATGATGACAAGCGTGTCATGACGACACCCGACAACAAGGGACTTGTGTCGTGTTTAGTCAATATTCACGACAACATAGCCATAAGCATAAACATGATAATGATTCACATAATCAAATAAAGATGAAATTGTAATATGAATTCCCACACCCGGAACAAGTATCAAAAGATTGTAATTGTTTACACAGACTACAACATTGTTCAAAATAATTGTTTGTCAAAACATGTTTAGTCCCAAAAATGCATCCTAGGGTCTCCACTAAGGCAGCACACCTAGATTCCTCAGTTTGCATGATCACCTGAAAAGATATGCTCAAAACGGTCAACAAAATTGTTGGTGAGCTCGCAGGTTTAAGTAATAAAAAGTAAGTGATGCTGTATATAGTAAATGATGTGGAATACCGTGAATACAGTTATATAAACAAGTAAAATCACATGACAATGAGCTTTGCAACCAAACCTAGCGACGTACACAAAGATATTGTCGGCATATATTCACCCAAGGGCCCGTTCCTGGCCACTGATGGTACCAACTAGTATACCATCGAACAAGGGTGGGGGTGTCAACCCAGTAGTACTACCAATACCTAACCGTCGGTTCCCACACTGGAATTAAATAGTTGCAAAGATAGAACCACACAGCAGACCCAAGCATGTATCAGATAAGTACTTGTAACACAGTATCACGTTGATTCCTTGTATGTAAAATGTAAGTAAGTTGTACAGCATTGAAAATGGGTGAGCATACTTTTCCCCCAAGTTGTAAATGATTGAAATATTGTATAAGCGTAAAAGGGGCCACGAAACTCACTTGTTAAGTGGTAAGTATGTAAGATCAATGTATCCAAATGTTGAATGCAAATGAACGGTCAAACACCTATTGACAGTTATTGTTAAGCATTAATGATATGAAATAAGCGCATAATAATGATCGGTCGGTTCGGGTTGTATCGGCTGGGTCGCGTGTAACACACACAAACAGACACACGTACTAGATCTTATGTAGATCCAAGTACTAGACATTGCTGATGATATTTGAGTAAAAGTTTCATTGTTATTGAAGAAGTATTAGATAAATGTCAGTAGTTATAAGTCGGTTGATAATTGTAAAACGTTAGTTTGATTTGATTTGAATAGTATTTGTGGCCTTTTTAGCGTTGACTTTAATCTTTGTGGCCGAACAATGGCAACTGTGTTAATGTTACCTCAACATCACACGACCTACACACACCACGCACAAGAAGGAAATCACACACAACAATTACAGTCGCACGACAGGACCAGACGCACGACTCAACCTCCATACGCACGAATCAACCCTCAATCGTGCGAATCAGCTTCATTCGTACGATTGAGCCTTCATTCGTATGACTGGCATTCAGTCGTACCACACAACACCCAATCGCACGACTCAACCTCCATACGCACGAATCACCTTCAATCGTGCGAATCAGCTACATTCGTACGATTGAACCTTCATTCGTGCGATTGGACTCCAGTCGTGCGAAACACGCACAATCGCATACATTCATCGGTCACCTGACTCAATCGCACACATACACAGTCGCACGACTCATTCGCACGACATACCCAGTCGCACGACTCAGTCGCACGATTGACTCAGACGCATGGCTCAGTCGCACGACTCACCCAGTCGCACGACTCAATCGCATGACAGACCCAGTCGCCTGGACAGCAGAATCGCGACTGTGGTCGGGCTGAGCAGCCTTCGGCTGCTCCAAACACGAGTTTTACACAACAAGGACTTCCAGAAACACTCTACACACATGCACAAACAAGAAGCACAAGCAGAAAGACCTCACACGCACCCACACGACCTCATGTGTTCGGGTTGAACCCGAACACCCGAAACCCTAGTTTGGACAGCCGTGAATAAGCAAGAAAAGGGACAACCAAAGTCGTCTACCTGCTAGAATAGAGTAGACTAGGCTGTAGATGGAGTCTAGACGACGAAAACGAGACCAAGCGGGTTGGATTTGGTGCTAGAATGAAGAAGATGTGTAGAGAGAATGAAGAAGATGAAGAAGATGAAGATGAGTGATTAGGGCTGGGAAATGGGTTTATATACCCAGCCCAAGTTTGCAAAATGACAAGTTTAGTCCCTGCACTTAACCCCCGAGTTTCCCAAATTTGTTTCGGTTGAAAAACGACTTTATTAGGTTATTATATTAATTATAAAATGTATTTAATGATATTTATAACTTAAAATGGTTTTATTAGTGACGTTAATTATATATAAAAAATGATATATTTGGCGGTTACGATGTTGAAAGTTTTAAAAGTTTTTAAGATAACACATTCACAATGAAAGCACAAGCACAACGATGATAAAGCAAGCATGATATCCACATAAAGAGTTAATAAAGATGAGGAATGATCGATCAAGGAATAGTTAACGGAAAACCACGTTAATTGACGGACCTTAAGGTGACGGATGTCACAGTATCCCCCAGTTGAGAGAATTTCGTCCCGAAATTCAGCTGGAGTTAGGTCCAAGAGTGTCATCCTCGAATAGATGTGGATATTTGAGTTTCATCTGATCTTCTCGTTCCCATGTAAACTCTGGCCCTCGTTTTGAATTCCACCTTACGCGAACAATAGGTATTCTACTGCGCTTCAGTTGCTTGACCTTTCGATCCATGATCTCAATGGGTTCCTCAACAAAATGAAGCTTTTCGTCAATTTGATTTCCTCAATTGGCACGTGAAGGGATTCGTCGGCCAAACACTTCTTGAGGTTTGACACGTGGAAAAGTATCATGCACACCGCTGAGTTCTTGTGGCAACCTTAATCGGTAAGCCACTGGACCGATTCTTTCTGTGATCTCGAATGGTCCAACGTATCTTGGGGCTAACTTCCCTTTCTTTCCAAATCGAACGACTCCTTTCCAAGGGGAGACTTTAAGTAAGACTCGATCCCCAATGTTGAATTCTAGAGGCTTCCGACGGTTGTCGGCATAGCTCTTTTGGCGATCTCTTGCAGCTTTTAGTCGGTCTTTGATTTGAAAGATCTTGTCAGTTGTTTCTTGAATGATCTCTGGGCCTGTTAGCTGACTTTCACCAATCTCGGCCCAACAAACGGGAGATCTGCATTTCCTTCCATACAACGCTTCGAACGGAGCACACCCAATGCTTGTATGGTAGTTGTTGTTGTAAGAGAACTCGATCAACGGTAGATGAGCATCCCAACTACCACCAAAATCGATTACACACGCTCTCAACATGTCTTCTAGCGTCTGTATAGTTCGTTCACTTTGGCCATCTGTCTGAGGGTGATAGGCGGTACTCATATCTAATCGAGTGCCCATCGCTTTCTGTAGTGTCTGCCAAAATCGTGAAGTAAATCGGCTATCACGGTCGGATATGATTGACACCGGCACCCCGTGCCGTGTCACGACCTCTTTGATGTACAATCTCGCCAACTTATCCATTTTGTAGTCTTCTCGGATAGGCAAGAAATGTGCTGATTTCGTCATTCGATCCACTATGACCCATATCGAGTCATGACAGCTGCTTGTTCTAGGGAGTTTGGTAATGAAATCCATGGCTATATTCTCCCATTTCCACTCGGGAATTTCAGGTTGCTGTAATAATCCCGATGGTTTCTGATGTTCAGCTTTAACTTTCGAACACGTCAAGCATCTGCTGACGTATAAGGCAATGTCTTTCTTCATGCCTGGCCACCAGTACAGATCCTTGAGATCGTGATACATCTTGTCTGCACCAGGATGAATAGAATATCGCGTCTTGTGGGCTTCATCCATGACTAAGGTACGTACACCTCCCCATCTGGGTACCCATATGCGATCCATGAAGTACTGTATACCGTCATCCTTGCAAATCATCTGTTTATCTAACCCTCGGAATTCTTCTCCCGCAAGGTTTTCTTCTTTCAATGCCTCACTTTGTGCAATTTGGATCTGAGCTTTCAAGTTCGTTTGAATGGTCAATCCCAACGCTCGAGCACGTAGTGGTTTCACACGTTCTTTACGGCTTAAGGCATCAGCCACCACGTTAGCTTTCCCCGGATGATACCGGATTTCACAATCGTAGTCACTAAGAAGCTCTACCCAACGTCGTTGGCGCATATTAAGTTCCTTCTGATCCAGAATATGTTGGAGGCTCTTATGATCAGTGAAGATGATGCATTTGGTTCCATACAGGTAATGCCTCCAAATCTTGAGTGCAAATACTACAGCGCCCAACTCAAGATCATGAGTGGTATAGTTCTTTTCGTGCACTTTAAGTTGTCGCGAAGCGTAGGCAATCACCTTATCCTTCTGCATTAGCACACATCCCAATCCTTGATGTGAAGCATCGCAGTATAGGCGCGTTACACAACTTCTCTTTCAACGTTTGGAACGCTTGTTCTTGTGCATGTCCCCAATCAAACTTCTTGTCTTTCTGAGTAAGCAGGGTTAATGTTGCGCGATCTTTGAAAAATTCGCGATGAAGCGACGATAGTAACCGGCCAATCCTAAAAATTGTCGTATCTCTGATGGTGTCTGGGCGTATCCCATTTCTTCACCGCTTCGATCTGCCGGGATCCGCCATTCCTGATACATCCTTTTGCCACAATTCACTTCAAATTTCGTAAAAAATTCTCATGAGCGACAGTCTCCAGTAGCATCCAGAATCCCGAAGGTGTTCTTCGTGATCCTCTTTCGATCGGGAGTAGATAAGTATATCGTCTATGAACACGATCACGAACTTATCCAAGTAAGGTTTGCACACCCGATTCATTAGATCCATAAACACACGGTGCGTTAGTCAGCCCGAACGGCATGACCAAGAACTCATAGTGCCCATAACGAGTCTAAACGCTGTCTTCGGTATGTCGTCCTCGAAAACTCTTAGCTGATGATATCCAGAACGAAGATCGATCTTTGAGAAATACGAAGCTCCTTGTAGCTGGTCAAACAGATCGTCGATCCTGGGGAGAGGATATCGATTCTTAACTTGTTCAGTTCACGGTAATCGATGCACATGCGGAACGATCCATCCTTCTTTTTGACAAATAGTACCGGTGCTCCCCACGGTGAATGACTCGGTCGAATAAAACCCTTCTCCAGTAGTTCTTGTAACTGACTAGATAACTCTTGCATCTCGGATGGCGCTAACCGATAGGGCGTCTTCGCTACCGGTGTAGCTCCAGGAACCAACTCTATACGGAATTCCACCTGTCGTGGAGGAGGCAAACCAGACAAGTCATCAAATACATCTGGGTAGTCCCGTACCACTGGAATATCTACTAGTTTCCTCTCTTCGTCCTTCTTTTCAACCACATGAGCCAGAAAAGCGTAGCACTGCTTTCGTAAACTTCGGCGTGCTTTCATGCAGGAAATAAGCTTTAAGTTCCTTCCCGGTCGTTCTCCCTGAATCTTGAGTACCTCCCCGTTTGGCATGGGATTCGTACTACTTTGTCCCGACAGACAATCTCTGCTCCGTTTTGCGACAACCAATCCATACCCACAATCACATCAAAACTTCCTAGCTCGAAGGGTATCAAGTCTATATCGAAGGCATGGTCCTCCAATGTTAACGAGCACTTCCTAATAATCTCATCGGCCTGAAAACCCTACCATTGGCCATCTCTACAGAGTAGCTAGTTTCTAGCCTACTAGGACTCAAATCAAGCAATTGCACAAACTCAGAAGATATAAAGCTATTGTCTGCTCCAGTATCAAATAATATAGATGCGAAGTGATGATTGAGTAAGTGCGTACCCGTGACAACATTCGGGTCCTGACGAGCATCGTTGGCTCCAATGACGAATGCACGTCCCGGAGCTGCATTCCCCTGAGTAGTCGGGCCTTGATTCCCAGCTATAGCCATCACTGCTGCTGGTTGTTTCCTTGCTGACCCGGTGCCCGATTCAGCCTGGGGCACATGTTTCTGTAATGATCAGGGCTTCCACACTCATAACAAGCCCTTGCATTCCCGGCGGGTTAACCGCGTTGACGGTGCCACAAGATTCGGCGCAGTTCTACAGTCTCTCGCCAAATGCCCCGGGCGCCTACAGTTCGCGCACACCCGGCACTGCGTTCCTGGGGGATGATGATAGTTGCACCTGTCACATTTGGGGTGCGGCCCCACATACTCTCTCTTGGCCTGAGACACGGCCACAAAATTCCTGGTCGTCTTGGCCCTCTTATCAAACTTCCCGGCACTCGACCGGCTCGTTTCCCCAACATCCTTTCTCTTTTCTGCTCCTCTGCCCAGAACCCCTGTTCTCACCATCATCAGTCAAAGCGCCAGCCTTCAGAATTGCGCTCTGAATAGTAGGAGGAGCAGCTGCTGTAACCATTGCCCTAATTTGAGGCGCAAGTCCCCAAATGTACCTCTCGATTCTTTTGATTCCGGCGTGACCAGATGCGGAACCAATCTTGCCAGCATGAAAACGGTCAGTATAAGCTGCATGCCCGCCCCCACCATAGCATGATTCCAGAACTCATGCTCTAATTTCTGCATTTCGTTGAGGGGGCAGTATTCCTCGGTGATCAAAGCTTTAAACTCATCCCATGACATCTGCATCGCAGATTCTCTTCCTCTAGCTTGAACCTGGGTGTTCCACCAGGTTAGGGCTTTGCCCTGCAATGAACATGTGGCATATTTGATTCTCTGGCTGTCGAGGCACTCACTGATGTCAATCACTGCCTCCATCTTTTCTAGCCACCTGGTTAGGGCTATCGCCCCACCTTTCCCATCGAATTCCCTCGGTTTGCAAGCCACAAACTCCTTGTATGAACACCCCCGTCTGGCATTAACAACCCCAGTCTCAATACCGGCTGTACCACCATTTCCGGTCTCCTGGTTGCTTTCGTTTCCGGTCGGGTTTCCATTTCCCACCTCAGTTTCGATTCCACCGTGAGCTCTTTCTCCATTATCTCCATTATCATTGCCACCATCCCCGTGAGGGTGGTGTTGCTGGAGTGCATCGCTCACTTGGGCCACGATAGTAGGAATCAGTGCGGCCAACTGTTGAGCGATCAGAGCTGCCATATCAGCGTTCCCTGTTTCCTGATTGTTACTGGCAGGACATCACTTGTTCTTGGTGCTCTGCCTCTGCCTCTGCCCCTTGGGGCTTCACTCCCGCCACTATTGCTGCGGGTAACTCTTCGAGGCGGCATTTTCTAATCATAGAAAAAGTAAACACATAAGCTTAAATCATTTCAAAGTGTATTATCCATAACACTCATCAAGTCCAGTATTCCCAAGTTAATATCACACTTATTGTCATCACACATCGCATGCAATTCGTGTAGTTCTCACACCATGAATTGGTAATGTCTCAACAATAGTCCATCATAACAGTTGTAAATCCATGTATATAATCACGTTTAGTCTAGCGGAGGTTGTCTATTTCCTCCTCTTTTGAGTTTCAGACATAACCTCCTCAGGGTTAATCTCAATGTCCAAGGTCAAGCGCAATAGCATGATCTGTGAAGATCTCTTCGGGTTTAATACCCGGATTTTGATAAACCAACTCGGCGCGCAGAGGGAACGGAAGATCCAATAGAAGCATCCCATAAAAGAGTGAGCACAAGGGCTCTCTCATAGGGTGGAAAGATCACATAACAGGTAAATGAACAAATCAAGCAACGAGGAACACATACACGAGATATAATATGCATACAGATCCTAGCATGCAAATCTACATGAAGGTTCCTAGGTTATAGTCTAGGTCAAGCGTATTGCCTAATTCTTTATAACCAATGGCTCTGATACCAATCTGTCACACCCCCGCTAAAATCGGAAACACGGGGATGTAACGAGATCGGGATCGTCATAACACATGGTAAGCGATAGAGATGCAATATAATAAATGATGACAAGCGTGTTATGACGACACCCGACAACAAGGGGACTTGTGTCGTGTTCAGTCAATATTCACGACAACATAGCCATAAGCATAAACATGATAATGATTCACATAATCAAATAAAGATGAAATTGTAATATGAATTCCCACAACCCGGGAACAAGTATCAAAAGATTGTAATTGTTTACATAGACTACAACATTGTTCAAATAATTGTTTGTCAAAACATGTTTAGTCCCAAAAATGCATCCTAGGGTCTCCACTAAGGCAGCACACCTAGATTCCTCAATTTGCATGATCACCTGAAAAGATATGCTCAAAATAGTCAACAAAATTGTTGGTGAGCTCGCAGGTTTAAGTAATAAAAGAGTAAGTGATGCTGTATATAGTAAATGATGTGGAATACCGTGAATACAGTTATATAAACAAGTAAAATCACATGACAATGAGCTTTGCAACCAAACCTAGCGACGTACACAAAGATATTGTCGAAATATATTCACCCAAGGGCCCGTTCCTGGCCACTGATGGTACCAACTAGTATACCATCGAACAAGGGTGGGGGTGTCAACCCAGTAGTACTACCAATACCTAACCGTCGGTTCCCACACTGGAATTAAATAGTTGCAAAGATAGAACCACACAGCAGACCCAAGCATGTATCAGATAAGTACTTGTAACACAGTATCACGTTGATTCCTTGTATGTAAAATGTAAGTAAGTTGTACAGCATTGAAAATGGGTGAGCATACTTTTCCCCCAAGTTGTAAATGATTGAAATATTGTATAAGCGTAAAAAGGGCCACGAAACTCACTTGTTAAGTGGTAAGTATGTAAGATCAATGTATCCAAATGTTGTATGCAAATGAACGGTCAAACACCTATTGACAGTTATTGTTAAGCATTAATGATATGAAATAAGCGCATAATAATGATCGGTCGGTTCGGGTTGTATCGGCTGGGTCGCGTGTAACACACACAAACAGACACACGTACTAGATCTTATGTAGATCCAAGTACTAGTCATTGCTGATGATATTTGAGTAAAAGTTTCATTGTTATTGAAGAAGTATTAGATAAATGTCAGTAGTTATAAGTCGGTTATAATTGTAAAACGTTAGTTTGATTTGATTTGAATAGTATTTGTGGCCTTTTTAGCGTTGACTTTAATCTTTGTGGCCGAGCAATGGCAATTGTGTTAATGTTACCTCAACATCACACGACCTACACACACCACGCACAAGAAGGAAATCACACACAACAATTACAGTCGCACGACAGGACCAGACGCACGACTCAACCTCCATACGCACGAATCAACCCTCAATCGTGCGAATCAGCTTCATTCGTACGATTGAGCCTTCATTCGTATGACTGGCATTCAGTCGTACCACACAACACCCAATCGCACGACTCAACCTCCATACGCACGAATCAACCTTCAATCGTGCGAATCAGCTACATTCGTACGATTGAACCTTCATTCGTGCGATTGGACTCCAGTCGTGCGAAACACGCACAATCGCATACATTCAGTCGGTCACCTGACTCAATCGCACACATACACACAGTCGCACGACTCAGTCGCACGACATACCCAGTCGCACAACTCAGTCGCACGATTGACTCAGACGCATGGCTCAGTCGCACGACTCACCTAGTCGCACGACTCAATCACATGACAGACCCAGTCGCCTGGACAGCAGAATCGCGACTGTGGTCGGGCTGAGCAGCCTTCGGCTGCTCCAAACACGAGTTTTACACAACAAGGACTTCCAGAAACACTCTACACACATGCACAAACAAGAAGCACAAGCAGAAAGACCTCACACGCACCCACACGACCTCATGTGTTCGGGTTGAACCCGAACACCCGAAACCCTAGTTTGGACAGCCGTGAATAAGCAAGAAAAGGGACAACCAAAGTCGTCTACCTGCTATAATAGAGTAGACTAGGCTGTAGATGGAGTCTAGACGATGAAAAACGAGACCAAGCGGGTTGGATTTGGTGCTAGAATGAAGAAGATAGTGTAGAGAGAATGAAAAAGATGAAGAAGATGAAGATGAGTGATTAGGGCTGGGAAATGGTTTATATACCCAGCCCAAATTTGCAAAATGACAAGTTTAGTCCCTAAACTTAACCCCCGAGTTTCCCAAATTTGTTTCGGTTGAAAACGGCTTTATTAGGTTAATTATATTAATTATAAAAATGTACTTAATGATATTTATAACTTAAAATTGGTTTTATTAGTGACGTTAATTATTTATAAAAATGATATTTGGCGGTTACGATGATGATAGTTTTAAAAGTTTTTAAAGATAACACATTCACAATGAAAGCACAAACACAACGATGATAAAGCAAGCATGATATCCACATAAAGAGTTAATAAAGATGATGAATGATCGATCAAGGAATAGTTAACGGAAAACCACGTTAATTGACGGACCTTAAGGTGACGGATGTCACAACTAACTCCCTAAAATCACTCATTCTCTCTCATCTCTCTTAAATTATGAAAAAAAATTCATTCTATTTCTTATTTTATTCTACTAACATTCTTTTTATTTAACAACAAATTATATTAAGTTTTGCATATTAAATTAATTGACTATAAATCAAGTAAAAGCACAAACACATATGTGTAATCACGTTAAACATGAAATAATTTCAATGGGTTACGTATATGTAATAATGATCTATGTATATGAAAGATTGTGTTATGTATACGTAACGTAATGAAATTTTTTTTCACCATTAATCCAATCTCAAATTTTTTGACCATCTAACCATTTCAACTAATCTTGCTACATATACAATCGTTATCATATACGCGTATGTAAGTATAACGTGTATACCAATTTTAAAACATTTTATTGAACTAAAAAATTTACACATATATAGATGTGGTTACGTATAAATAAACAAATACAAATGAAATATGATTACATATATGTACCTGATGAGTAGATATATGTACCTTGGGTACATATATGTATCCTACCCAAATACTCTTTTACATATACATTGTAACATTGGTACATATACGTATCCTACCATGATACCTTTTTTTCCATACAGTTGATCGATCTTCATCATCATAGCTATCAAATTTACATATATGTATCTCACTAAGGTTACATGTATATAACCTAGGAACATATATGTATCCTACCTGAATACTACTTTTCCATCCAGTTCATCATCATCTTCATCTTGGTTACGTATACGTAAGTAAGTTCATTATCATCATCATCATCTTCATCATCTTGACATTACCAGGAAGATTTCTTCTTTACTTGATTCATTATAACTCATTTAACACCTTTTTTTTTACTTTTATCCACGTGTATCCTAACCGTTTCTTCATCTTCGATCATTAGGTTGAACCCTAGTCGCACCTCATTATTGATTTGAGGCTATGAATGGAGCAGATAACCATGTTCTTCAATTGTGGTATGTTGGTATTAATCGATTTCTCATCTCAATCGATTTCTTAGTTCATCTTCATCTTCATCGTTTAGTTCATCTTCATCTTCATCGTTTAGTTCATCCCATCATTTTGTCGAATTTGTCAAATTGCGTTCATAATTTGCGATGATTTGGTGCTTCTTGAAAGGTTAGAAGAAGAGTACCTGAAGAAATGGAGCTTGTAGACTGATGTGTGGAATGAGTCTGGACAAGTGGGCACCATAGCCATGGTTTCTTGAAGGTGAAAGTAACAGAAGATTGATGATTTGAAAGAGATGTAATGTGAGAGAGATAATGAGATAATTAGGGATTAAATGAGTTAAATAAGGAGAGAAATCAGGATTTAAAAAAAATACTAAAATTAAAAAAGGGTGTTAAATGACCTTATAACCTTTAAATAAAAATTAAAAATTTCACATAGAATTTTTATTGGTTGAAAGTAGTTTTCATAGTTTTTAATTATAAAAATGGTTTTCATCGATCTGGAGAGAGATCAGAGAGAGAGATATAGAGAGATATAGAGAGATATATAGATAGAGATAGAGATATATATAGATAAGAGATATAGATATATATATAGAGATAGATATACATATATACAGATATATAGATATATAGAGAGAGATACATATATATATATATAGATATATATATATATATATATATATATATACATATACATATATATATATATATATATATATATATATATATATATATATATATATATATATATATATACTAGGCTAAAGACCCATGTAACACACGGGTTTAATCCAAAATATTGTTGTTGTTTAAAAAGATTCGTAAGTTATAATGTTGTTGATAATACTTTGTATATCTGCTTTTACGTATAATTTTTAACAATAGCTACATCTAATATAAGTAGTTTTTATTTAATAATATTTATACGTCAAATAATGTATAATATGAAATGAAATAAACTTATAAATAAGAACTTTAAGTAATAAAAGAATTAAATTGAACATGAAAAACAATATTTCAAATTCATAAACATCCGAAAATTTATTTGTATACAACTTTTGATGTTTTGTTGGTGATTTTTCCATCACTATCTATATTAATAATTTTTTATCTACTTTTAACTCGAAATAATGCAACATAGAGCTGGTTATGATCCCTGTTTAAAAACAAACCAACCTTAGATAGCAATTATCCTTGTCTCTTGTTTATTGTCATTGCAAAACAAGAAATCATTTTGTCTGAAGGTGTCAAAGTCAACCATGGAATAAAAGTATGATTTCTATTATTACTTCTAGATACATCAAAATAATTTGACATATCAAACGAATTCTAATCAAACATAATAATAATATGGTAGAACACATAAAAATAAATAAATAAGTTTAAAAAGTAGAAGCATGTAATACCTCTTTATAAATGGATTGTGAAGTAGATCACCTTCAAATGAAAAAAATGAAAGTAAATTAATATAAATCCAAATTCACAATTGAAGACAATAATAGGTTAAATCATAATCGCAGAGGATGAAAGCTTAAATATAACAAAAAATACCTTTTGTTGAAGAAACTTGATGAAACCGAAGTCAAAATGAGAACGTTGATGAAGTCTGTTGAAGACGATATCATCAGACTTTATAAAGACAAATCACGAGGGTCGTAAAGCTAGGATGATTGAGAAATATTGTAAAAGCGGATATGATTTCATATAAAAAAAGATACCCATGAATTCCTTCAAATTATCCCGTAACTTTATCAATATTTAAATATAAACCGAGTATTTAATGGAAACACACAATCAAGGAATTGATTTTATAGATGAAGAAAATCATAAATGATTTTTACAGTTTTTATTGATAAATTATTCGAAGAAAGAATAAATATCAGGTATGATATAATTTCTAAAAAAAAATGTGCTCTAATTTAGGGTTAAATTTTCAAATTTACCCTAAATATCTCTTGTATCAGAAGTTGACTTTTAGTCAAATGAATCTAGACTAACATTAAGAACATATACATAATTAGGCGGGAAATGAAAAATAGAACCCTAAGAGAATGACACGTGACACCAAAGTTATTGTTTTATTAATAAGTATAGAATGTATATAAAATAGAACAATATAATTTTAAATGAGGAAAACAACTCGAGTCCTCAAGGTTGTGATTAAACACGGTTCATTTAAAATAAATTTTACTTCTCTTCTTTCAGAAATATGTCAATAACCGCCTGTGCAACCCCCGGTGTCAAGTAGAGACGTAGAGGTGTATAAATCGCTTTTTTTACCTTACCGGTACGGGTTCAAACCGAATCAGTTTTTTTGTCACGGGGTCAAACCGTTTTTTTTTCAAACTGGTTCGGGTTACAAACCGGTTTGGCTCACTGAATACTTGAACCTGCCAAACCGATTTGAACTTGTTTGAAACCGGTTTTTTAAAATAAACAGGTTTTTTGACCGGTTTTTAGTTTTTAAACTGGTTTTGAGTGTTGTGGTTACCAAACCGTTATACAAACCGGCGGTTCGGATCGGGTTTAAACCGGTTTTTTTAAACCAGTTCGGTTTTTCTTACAGGTTTTTTTTCTCGAACCGGTTTTTTTAGACCTCTAGGCTCTAGTGTGAAGCACAGACACTTTAAAGAGTTGAAGGAAATGAATTGTTACTCATAAATAAGTTCAAGGTTTACTTATCCTTTTCTGGTAAACAATTTTTTTACGTACACTTCTTATACAACTTCAAATAACAATATCTCAGCTATTAGCTTCATTTTAAATATTTTATTTTCTTGTTGAGAAATTAACTGTGGTAAAGGAGATTGTAAACTTTACTTTAATAATTATATAGATAATAAATACATAAAAAATTATTTCTAAAAATAATGAAAATCAGTGTTTGTAATGTAGTTTTCTTATTAGTATTCAGTTTATAGTAAAATTTATTATTGATTTCAATTCAGTACTTGTTATCATGAACTTTTTGGAAAGGAGCATACTTATCATTTATCTCTTTTTTATCTTAACAGTCTTAAATTTTAGAAGGTGGTCGTACTTGGGCTTCTAAGTGATTGTTGATGCTTAAAAGAAAGAATTCTGTAACCAATATACTTAAATCTAAAGAAAGCTAATATCTTCCAATAAAAATCACTTTTGTTGTGACTGTTAGTTTTTCAAAATCTAATTTTTTTTAATTATGAAAGAAAAAAGAAAAGGGTTATTGGATTTAAATAATCCCAACTTTCATTTATTGGACTATATTAATCCCAACTCAGGAAATGTTTACAGGCAATCCTAACTTTAAACTTATTTTCCTCCAATGATCCTTTACTAACTGAGAGTTAACCCCCATTAATTTTTTTGATGAAATTAGGCCAAATTTGAGCCATTTTTCAACTCCAGCACCACCTAGTCTCAATTAGGTCCGTTTTCCATTGTCTAACCTCCATCATCACCTGAAATCTACCTCCAACGAGTTCGGTGGTTCAAATAAGGAGGTGGAGATTAACGGGTTTTTGGGTGCAGAAGTTTCAAATTGACGGACCTGATGATAGATTTCAACTTTCTGTTTAGTGTTTTGGCCACAAAAACAGTCCACGTCATAAAACAACTAACGGGTTTAACTCTCAGTTAGTAAGGGATCGTTGGAGGAAAATGAACTCAAAGTTGGGAGTATCTGTAAACATTTATTGAGTTGGGATTAATCCTGGCCAATAAATGAAACTTGAGATTATTAAAATCTAATAACCCAAAAGAAAAAAACCGATTAAGAAGGCCAAAATCAAACTAATTAACAAGTAACAAGTACAATGACATTAAAACAAATAACAAAATATTAATAATTTAAATTGCATACATAAATATAATCACTACTTACGACTTAATTACATCACAAATCATTTCCTTCTAAACAAATACATACAATATATTAGTTTTATTAACTTATTGTATAATATAATTTAATATTTTTCATCTCCATTCCAATTATTTTTCATTTTAGGACCAGATGGACCTTCTTCACCTAAAACCTCATTTGGAACACCACTTATAGCATTCTCAAATGCTTGTTTAAGTTTTCCTGGTAAAACTTTTTTCACTTTCTCTATCTCCTTTACAATATCATAACTTATCTTTGGACCCCATTTTCTACTATAGTTCAACCACGGTGGCTCCACCGTGGTTAAATGGTCTGCGGCGATCACTGTCGCCCTGACTCCGGTGTCCATCACCGCCTTTCCTTTAGCCGTATCGTTTCTAATCCCATTCCTTCCATTCCCTTGTAAAACGAGCCCTGGTTTTGAGTAAAACGCGTGACCATTTAAAGAAGCGTACGCGACTGGTTTGTTTCCATTTTTAATCTCAATTTGTGATGCGTCTAGCAATGTACCTCCACTATGTTCCGAAAAATAGACATATTTTAGACTACCATCAAAATTACTGACCCTTAATGTCAAATGCTCCCAATCACCAACATGTTCGCCTATTTTCCCTAGAGGAATGGTGAGAAATGCTAGTTTTGCCCTAGCTGGCCCGTTGAATGGGTAAAATATCCATATAGCTATATCGGTAAATGTTGCGCCAAACATGGGCTTTATGTGGAAATATGCGTTAGCGTTTTCTAAATCACCTTTCTTGATTCTCTCTTTAGCTGAATCATCGACGGGGAGGTCTAGCCAGTATGAGCCATCGTCAGAACCACCTTGAGGAAGGTTTGAACCCTCCGGTTCAATCGGGCTAGGAGAATTTTCTAGCCCTTTTTGGTACAATAATGCTCCATTTTTGAAAAACCAATTAACCGTTGAAGGAAGATATTTTTCATCAGGATGAAAATAAATTATTGGTGAATATGCTTCAATTAAAGCCTTAATTTGAGCTAAATTGGGCATGGCCAATAAATTGTTTTTCGTATTTTTCAAGCAATAAGGTAGTGACACGTCAGTTGAACCACCTATGTTTTGGACTAGAAATGAACCGGTTGATACACCCATGGCTCGAACCCCCCTATCTTTTGGCCTTGAGCCATACACATTCAACCCATTAGGGTCAATCATATTTTTTAACCCCCAAATCCACCTATCAAATTCAACAACTTCTGTTAAATCCGATCGAACGCATCGGATTCTTTCCAAAGACGGTTTTTCTGACGAGGTCGTGACCACATAGCCAACGGCTTTGTAGCCATCTGGCGCCACTGGGAGCCAAATATAGCCGTTGTTATCTTGTTTTATCTTTTGAGACTCACTCGTCCACACGAGTGAGTAATTAGTTGGCTTGGCAAGTGATAAGGGGTCACTCGCACCAGGCTTTCCGCCCAGAACCCACCCGAATAGCGGCTTGTTGTTACATTGGCCATAGTGACCAAGAACAAAGAAACCGTCTGGCATTCCAGACGGTTCATAGAACGTTGCACCAAGATCGTCCGGTCCACCTTCACGTGTGGCCCATATTTTGTTGAATGAAGACACTTGACACACTTCTAATCCTCCTAGATCAATAGTACCCGTTGCAAAACCACCTCCTAGAATCATATCAAACACAAACAAACAATAAATGTATATGATTAACGACACGTTTAATCCATTTAGTGACCTAATCAACCTCTAAAAACATCGCGATATAGAAGAAGATTACCTTGAGGAAAATCGGGTGGTTGAATAGATATTCTTGAAATGGTTTCTATGGGCAATGGTTTCTTTTTCTTCTTGTACATATTAGCCAACAAATTTAACAAATTTCCCATTTTTTCTACAAGGCTTTGACACCTCGTCTTTCAACAGAAATGGCATTTGTGACACTTTACCAATTGGATATATTAATACACATAAAGATAAGATATAAAATAAATAAAATTAAACGGAAAGACAAAAAGTAGAAGTGAATGGCGTGCAAGGTATCCATTGAAAATACTTATATACCCTTCTAAGGCTTTCAACAAACCCCACTTGATATTTCTTTCTTCTTTTATATAAACTATGTTATGTATAAGTTAAGGTTTATACTTAGGATGTTTCTCGGGTTTCACGGAACAACAAATCAAACTGGTCATGATTTGACGGTTTAACGGTTTAGTGGTTCAGTTTGATTGTTTGAACTATATTTTTTATCTATTATTTTCAAAATCATTTGTTTGTATTCAAATTTTAAAATGATGACGGTGATTCATGAGTATAATACATGTATATAACTATACGTTCTGAAAAGGAAAGAAAAAGTAAATAAATAAAAGCAAATTAAAAAAATATGTTTGAACTTTCGAAATGGACTGAACCGTTAACCACCAACTGTTAAAACAATACAATGAACCGAACCATTTGGAATGAACTTCTAAAAATCCAAACCGACAACTTGCTATAATTTGAAGGTTCAATCATTTTAACGGTTTATAAACAACCCTACTTTACATCCGACTTATTTACTTGGCCTCTTGAGTGTGGGGAGCCCCCACTAAAGATATGCTAAATACACATAAAAAGAGTTATGGGAAAATTAATCAGGCCCCTCCCCCAAGTTCTGGCAGGCCCCCAATATTTCTCCGAAGCCCATATTTATTATGGTCCAATGGTTCAATTTACCCATTACTCTTTGTTGAATCTTCCATATCTAGTTCCAGAGGTGTCAAACCGGGTTCAGAACTAGGGGTGAGCAAAAAACCGAATTAACCGAATCTTAACCAAATTAACCGATGAAACCGAACCGAAATAACCGAACCGTGACATTAACTGACGGTGCGGTTAACGATTTTTCATTAACCGAATTTACCGGTTCGGTTTCGGTTAATGTTGTTCTTATAAAGCTGGTACCAATAAATATCATATTTTAAACTAGTACAATGTGTTTTATTGTAGTAAGTTGGGACTGCAGTTTTTCTTGACTCATGAGGCTTCTTCCTAAGCAAGTTAATGTTTTCTGTAAGTTGCATAGGTTCTTAAAGTTCTTTAAGGAGTTGTACTGTGTTAGCATACGTGTTGGTACTATGATATGCTAATACATACTATAATGTAATTGTAGATGGAAACACCAATAATTGATATTGATGAAGAAAACACTACTGAACCGGTTGGTAATGTCAATGAGCAAAATATGGAGCAAGAGAAGAAGGATGGTGGTAGATTAAGATCTTTTGTGTGGGATCATTTTACTATTGATAAGGATACCAAAAAGGCAAGATGTCCATATTGTAAGCTCTTGATGGCAGCCAGTTCTAGAAAGAATGGTACGAGTGCTTTGTCGTATCATTTGAGAAGTGCATGCCAGAGTTCACCCCTTTATAAACAAGTAGACAAAAACAAACAATCCACTCTAAGTTTTAAGCCTCAAACTTTAGGAGAAGGTGGTTCAAGCTTGACATCTCACACATTTAGTCAAGAAAAATGTAGAAAATCCCTTGCTAGAATGTGTATAAAAGACAATCGACCTTTTAGTATAGTTGATGACGAGGGGTTTAGAGAATTTGTATGAAAGTTGAATCTAATGTTCAAGTTTCCATCTAGATGGACGGTTGCTAGGGATTGTTTGTCAATATATGATGAAGAGAGAAAGAAATTAAAAATGCTTTTAAAAGATCAAACTGTGTCACTTACTACCGACACGTGGACGTCGGTTCAGAATTTTAATTATATGTGTCTTACAGCACACTGGGTTGATGATGATTGGGTTTTAAGAAAGTAGATTCTAAACTTTTGTCAAATTTCAAATCACAAGGGTGAGACAATTGGAAGGTTAGTTTATCGATGCTTACAAGTAAGGGAATTGATAGGATTTTTACAATAACCGTGGATAATGCTTCATCAAATGATGGAGCAATTAGATTTTTAAAAGTGATGCTTAAAGGTCCCCATTCGATCTTAGATTGCAAATATATGCATTTAAGATGCAACGCTCATATTGTCAATCTAATTGTCAAAGATGGTTTGCAAGAACAAGATGATTCCATATGTAGAATTCGAAATGCCGTAAGGTATTTAAGATCATCTCCCGGTAGGTATCTAAGTTTTATAGAAAGTGTCAAGAAAGAAAATATAGATTGCAAAAGAAAACCATGTCTTGATATCGAAACACGATGGAATTCAACGTTTTTGATGTTGGAAACGGCACTCAAGTATTCGAAAGCATTTGATAGGTATTTACCTTTTTAAGTTATTTCATATATATATTTCCTCTAGCAATCTAATATATTATATGTTTTATTTTCTTGATAGACTTCAAGATGTTGATTCAAATTATAGAAACTACTTTCATAGTGAAGTTGAGGAAGATGAGTGGAGTACAAGAAAAAGAAAACCGAGTGATAAAGTTTTGGAGTACTTGAAGATTGGGAAAAAACGAGGTACTTTATTATATTTTAGTTTATATCTTATGTTCAATTGTGATATGTCTTATTTTATTTTTTGTTTAATAGGTTATTTATGGAGTACTTGAAGATTTTTTATAATGTCACTAAAAGATTTCGGGTTGTTGGATCTAGAGAGGCTGTTGCAACCAAAACTATGTCACTTAGAAGATTTTGAGTACAACATACAAAGGACTTCCGAAGCCAAGTGTGGAACTTCCGAAGGAAGAAGGAGCTCTTCCGAATTCTAAGTGTAAAATACACTTCCGAAGGATAACTCCAACTTCCAAAGATAAAGAAGCTACTTCCGAAGATCAAGACTTAAAGACAAAGTTCTGAAGTCAACTTCCGAAGTATAAAGAAGTCCTCAAAGCCTCGGAAGCATAGAAGCATCTTCCGAAGTATAAGTGGCTTCGGAAGAACTTGTTCTTCCGAAGCCAATTAACCTTCGGAAGACACTTCTATTATCCAGTAGACATAAGTATGGTCTGTCTGACACTCCGCTGCAAATCTATGAGATACTGCATGACGTTTTCTCAAAAGCCATGTAGTTGACCATACTTTAATCTACTGTTTACCTTTTTATGTTAAGTACAGTTGCCATCTTTAGTTGGTGACAAAGGTAAGTCATGGACATGTCATGACTACCATATCTTAGATAATACTTTATCTAAGATACCTTAACTATAGCATTGTAGTATATGCTTTAGTCGTAGGTTTCCAGCTGGTATCAAGTATAACCGGCTGTAGGATCTATTATATATAGTTTCTCATTGTAACTCTTGTTTCATGCTTGTAAGTGTCTTGTAATCTTGAGTTGAGAAGTAATATATACAAGTACCTTGAAAATACTTCTGTTTGTTCCTTTGATTACTTATTATATTATTATCAACTCTTGTTAAAGGCATTGCTTCATCTTGTTTGAGTGATATTATAAGTGAGTTTGAGAGAATCACAAGTGTTAAGTGACAAAACCCGATCCTGCAATTGGTATTAGAGCTTTTTAGGCTCTTGATTGTGAGATCTTACCATCCTAATCAACCAGTTTTTCACTCCTCCTTATACCTCACTCAAAAATGGCCCTCATCAAATCTGAAGTTGAAATGGGAACGATGACAAAAGCTCCCATCATCGACCCTGAAAACTTCAGGTCTTGGAGCAGAAGAATGGAAGGCTTCATCAGATACCATGATAGCAAGATGTGGCAATCCATCGTTAATGGCCTGTATAAGCCAAAGTTGCTAGTGGAAACGGTGCCATGATCGAGAAGGCCGTTGAAGACTATTCTGATGAAGACAGGAAGAAGCTTGACATAGACAGCAATGCTATGACTGTTCTTATGACTGCAATCCCAAACTCCATCATGGTGGGGTTTGAGCATTGTTAGTCTGCCAAAGAACTCTTTGATGCTCTTGCTCAAATGTACTCAAGCTCGAATGATTCAAAGAAGGACTCACTGAAGCAGCAGTTTGAGAACTTCACCTATATTGCTGGAGAAACTTTTAGCCAGCAATATTTCAGGTATATGGATCTTATCTCTTCCCTTCAATCTGTGGAAATCACTCAAGAACTTAGAGATCTTACTAGAAATTTTATGAGTGCTCTAACCAACGAGTGGATATTCTACTGTGTCTCCATCAAGAGAACAGAGAATTTGAATACACTCACCATGACCGAACTCTATGGAATCCTTGATGGATACCGTTTGGAAATGGAAAGCAAGAAGGGTCACCAAGCAAGCAGACCCTTGAGCCTTCCTGCTAGCAACGCTTTAATGGTTGCTGAAGGCTCAGGTATCTCCCAGTCTCAGCAGTACCTGTCATACACCCAGCAGCCATCTTGTTCATCTGGGCCTTACATCACATTCCCTAAGACTCCAAGGTCTCATCAAGCTCAGCAAAGCTCCTTTCAGGAGGGCTGTGCGTTTGTCTCAGGGAGTGGACACTCCAATGATCATCAATTCTGCTTTGATGATCTTGAGTGCTTCAGTCCAGATGACATAGAGTATGTTGACATTGTCCAACAAATGGCTCTTCTAACCTACAGAGCGAAGAAGTTCTTTAAGAGAACTGGAAGGCAATTCCCTCAAAACCCAATCACCAGCAAGTTTGGGTTTGACAAAAGCAAGGCTAAATGTTACAACTGTAACCAGCTTGGCCATTTTGCAAGGGAATGCAAGGCTCCCAAGTCTAACCCGGGAACCTCACATGCCTCCACACATCCTTCTACACCAAAGCCCAACGGAAAGTCAACTGAAACAGCAGCAATGGCTCAAGAAGTTGACTGGAGCTTCATGGTTCAAGATGTGACTCCTGCTCAAGCACTCATGGCAAGAACAGATGAAAATAAGGTATATGAACATCTCTATACCCCTGCTTGTATTGCTAAGGTTAAATTGTACCAGGACTACAATATGGAAATTAAATCTGATATTGAGTCTTTAAATATTTTAAAATCTGACTTTAAAAGGGCTGAAGAGCAAGAGGTTCCATCTGTTGACCCACCTTCTCAAGAGTCAAAGAGTGATGCAACTATGGAGACCACGACCATCACAGGGAAGGAACAGGTAATTGTGCCCTCCCCAGCCAATGATGATCAAACCCTAACCACCAAGCCAGAAGAAGCAGGGCTAAAGCAGCCAAAAAACTGCCAAGAAGGTGGCTGAATCCAAACTGAAGATAGACCCAAAGCAAAAGAGTGTATTCATATCAGCAGGATTTCAGGTGGTTGGACCTTCTGATTCAGGAAAAGAGTACAGTACCAGTACTCCTATCCTACCAAAGGATTAGAAGTTAAAGGGAAAGGTTGCTGACGAGAAGAAAAAGAATAAGAAACAGCAACCCTCTCATTCCCAGAAAATTAACATTGCATGCATAATGTGTGGTCTGCAAAACCACATGGCTAAAGATTGTTACTACAATCCTGCTAGCACACATTATGCAAATAATGTTAAAAGAGAAGGAGTCAGGGAAGGTTTCACATTTGGACCATATCAAATGGTTCAAGTGATGAAAAAGGGAAAGCTTGTTTTCGAAGCAAGGCTTCTCTCGGAAGAAAACTCTTCTTCCGAAAGGAAAAAGGCTTCGGAAGTTAAAGCTGCCAAGACTCACAAAAGAGTCCCTTTGAAACCATCCCAGAAGAAGACTGCTTCGGAAGAAAAGGTGGTGAAGGTCTCTTCCGAAAAGAAAGAAGCTTCGGAAGAATGCCAAGCTACAAAAAGCCTCAACAAGCTCATCTTCTATGATCAACCAAGGGATGGAATGGAAGATCAAGGAAGATGCTGTAGCCCAAACCTCTTCTTCAAAGACATCAATTGAACCCCCATCATAAATTTTGGTTCAATCATGTCACTCTCATTGGAAGAACCCAAGACCAACAAGGCTTGGGTTTCCAATCAAAACTAATTATCTCACCTTATGTGCAGGGACATCCATATGACAAGAATAACAACATTTGGATTGTAGATAGTGGATGCTCCAGGCACATGACAGGGAACAGATCTCTCCTTCAACAATTTCAACATTATGATGGAGGTCCTGTCCAGTTTGGAGGTGAGGCCGGAGGATATATTTCTGGCAGAGGAAGTATATCCAATGGAAAGTTAAAAGTTGACAAAGTTAATTTTGTCAAACAGCTTGAACACAACTGTTAAGTGTTTCTCAATTTTGTGATCAAAAGCATCAAATGCTTTTCACAGAACATGAGTGCATCATCCTCAAACCTGGGATGACAATTCCTCAGGAATTGGTGCTTCTTAGATCTCCCAGGAGAGGGGATATGTACAAGCTTGATATGAACAATGCTTCCCCAATGGGAGAAGTATCATGCTTTCTTTCCAAAGCTGATAGTGATGAGTCAACACTATGGCATAAACGAATGTGTCATGTCAATTTTAAGACAATGAATAAATTGGCTAAAAATAACTTGGTACATGGTTTGCCTAAAAAGGAATTTTTCTGCAAAGATAACTGTGTTGCTTGCCTGAAAGGGAAACAACACAGGTCTTCTCATAAATCCAAAGTTGTTAACTCTATCACTACTCCATTACACTTATTGCACATGGATCTATTTGGTCCCACAAGTATAATGAGCATTGGAAGGAAATCATATTGCCTTGTGGTAGTTGATGATTTTACTAGATTTACATGGGTATTCTTTTTAAGAACTAAAGATGAAACTGCTGAAACTTTAAAATCTTTTATTCTTAAAATAGAAAATCAAGTTGATCACAAGGTTAAAATAATTAGAAGTGATCAAGGGACTGAGTTTAAGAACTTTGTTCTTGACTCATTTTGTAACTCAAAAGGGATTGCCAGACAATACAGTGCTCCTAGAACTCCTCAACAAAATGGTGTTGCTGAGAGGAGAAATAGGACACTTATTGAGGCTGCTCGGACTATGTTAGCTGATTCAAAGCTGCCTCTAACATTCTGGGCAGAGGCAGTCAGCACTGCATGCTATGTGCAGAACAGAGTTCTTGTAGTAAAGCCACATGGAAAGACCCCTTATGAGTTATGGAACAAGAGGCCACCGTTCATTGGCTTTCTAAGGTCCTTTGGCAGCAGGTGTACCATACTTAACACAAAAGACAATTTGGCAAAATTTGCTGAAAAGTCAGATGATGCTATCTTTGTTGGATATTCCTCCTATTCTAAAGCATACAGGGTTTATAATATTAAAAACCAACAATTTGAGGAATCCTCCAACATTGTAGTTAATGAGCACACTCCTTGTGTTAGGGGGAATGGCCCTGATCATATCTTTGATTTAGAATTGTTTCCAAACTATTCTAAACCATCTTGTGAGAATGTTTCAGCTGGAACAGGTGCTCAAAGCAATTCTGATGAAGATCAACTGTTTGAGCTTCCCAGACCTGCTCCAAGTTCTCCAAGAGCTACAACAAATCAAGTTCCCACTATTGAAAGATCTGACAGCATAACCATTTCAAGAAATAGTGGAACTTCAACAAGGGATTCACCTGATGATCTTCAAGTCTCCTCAGGTGATCCTGCACAACACCAAGCTGATGGAAGCAGCATTTTGAAGGAACAGGCAACTGTTAATGATGCTTCACAGCAAAGAAATGATGATGTTTCTCTTTCATTCAATCAGTCCTCATTGAATGAGATTGAAACAACAGCTGGACCAAGTATTCAAGCTCCTGAGCAAAATATGTCCAACTTGGACTTATCTTTGCAACTGGAGGTGATTCCAAGACTTAGAATTCACAATACTCATCCAGCTGAAAACATCATAGGGGAAGTCTCTGAGGGTGTGAGAACAAGGGGACAAACTCATAATGGGAATGTCTGCTTGTACTCATGCTTCTTATCCCAAATGGAACCCAAGAAGGTGGAAGATGCCTTGAAAGATAGTAGCTGGGTTGAATCAATGCAAGAGGAGCTGCTTCAATTCAAAAGACAAAAGGTTTGGAACCTATGTCCGCTACCATCTGGTCAAGTACCTATAGGCACCAAATGGGTATTCAGAAACAAAAGAGATGACAGAGGCTTGATTATCAAGAACAAGGCAAGACTGGTGGTTCAAGGATACACTCAAGAGGAAGGAATTGATTATACTGATGTCTTTGCACCTGTTGCAAGACTTGAGGCAGTTAGGATCTTCCTTGCTTATGCTGCATCCAAGAATTTCACTGTCTACCAGCTTGATGTCAAGTGTGCCTTTCTATATGGACAGCCTCCAGGATTTGAAGACCCACAGCACCCAAACTATGTGTGCAAGTTGGATAAAGCTCTATATGGGCTGCACCAAGCACCTAGGCTGTGGTATGAGACATTGTCTCAATTTCTCCTGAAGAATGGTTATACTAGAGGTACCATTGATAAGACTCTCTTCATCAGAAAGTCTGGGAAAGACATTTTGCTAGTTCAAGTCTATGTTGATGACATCATATTTGGTTCCTCAAATGACCAAATGTGCAAAGACTTTGAGAGCATTATGAAGAAGAAGTTCGAGATGAGTTCTATGGGAAAAATGGACTTTTTCCTTGGAATTCAGGTAAAGCAACTGAAGGAAGGGTTCTTCATCAATCAATCTAAGTATGTCAATGATATCTTAGAGAGATTTGATATGAAGGATTGTAAAGCAGCAAAGACACCCATACCCAGAAACCATGATTTATGCCCTGATTCTGAGGGGGAGGATACTGATCAACATCAGTATAGAGCAATCATTGGTTCTCTGATGTATCTCACAGCAAGTAGACCTGATATCATGTTTGCAACTTGCATCTGTGCAAGATATCAGGCTGCTCCAAAGGTGTCTCACCTAATTGCTGTCAAGAGAATCCTCAGATACCTCAAAGGAGCACCTAAGTTAGGTCTCTGGTATCCAAGAAATAGTGATTTTAATCTCTATGGTTACTCTGATAGTGATTATGGTGGCTGCAACATCAACAAGAAATCAACATCAGGTGGATGTCAATTTCTTGGTGGAAGGATCATCTCATGGCAATGCAAAAAGCAATCCTGTGTCTCTACATCAACTGCTGAAGCTGAATACATTGCTGCTGCAAGTTGCTGTGCTCAGCTGCTGTGGATTCAAAACCAGATGATTGACTATGGATTCAACTTCATGAGCACTCCTATCCACATTGACAACAACAGTGCTATATCCATCACTGAAAATCCAGTGAAGCACTCTAAGACAAAGCACATTGATATCAGGTATCATTTCATTAGAGATATTCATGAGAAAAATCTTATAAAACTAATCAAAGTTGATTCAAATGAACAATATGCTGATTTGTTCACCAAAGCATTTGATGAACAAAGATTTAAATATCTCATTACAGCTATTGGGATGATAAACATTGATTAGTTAATCTCAATTGAAAACCTTTTTAATGTGTAAAGTCTTATGTCAAAACAATCTAAGCCCTGTTACAAAAGATCTTTTCTTAAATTTATCTAAGTATAAGTTCTTCCGAAGAGAAATTAGCCCTCGGAAGATATCTAGCATAACTTCCGAAGCAAATTTCTCATAGGATAATTTTCTTCTCGGAAGAGTGTTAAGTCTCGGAAGAAGCGATTGAGTTCACCTCAGATCTACTTCCGAAGCACTTAATACACTCCACCTGAAAGCAACATGTGTTTTCGGAAGTAAGCAATTTACCTTCGGAAGTACATTTGCCTTCGGAAGAACATTACCTTCGGAAATACTTTATACTCGGAAGAAAGATTTTACTGTGTAACGGAAATCTTTTGGGCCCCACTCTGTAAAAAGTAAAGATTTTGTTAATGATGTCGAATTATTTAAATGGTCTAACCTTACCGCCCTTGTCACATCATCCACTGAACCCTCACATCATCTTATCCAAACCACCCTTTAAACCGCCATTTCACCCATTTAAATACTTCCGGTTAATCACTTACACTCTTTTTACCAAATTCACTGCCCTAAAAGCTTTCTTCTTCTCCAATTTACCTTACTCAGAACTCTTCTACTGCTATCTTTCTCAAATGGCCTTAAACCCTCAGCACAACCAGGTCGCACTCCTTGACTCTTCAAGGGATGATGACTTCTCTGATATCATTTCTTTCTTAGCCCAATCTTCATACTACACTGCCTTGACCGTAAACCCTACCATCTACTCCAACCAAATGTCCGAATTTTGGGCAAATGGTCGGATTGAAACCCTTAACGGGGTTCGTGCTATTAGGTCAAGTGTTTGTGGCCAAGAGTTGGTCATCACTGAACAGATCATCAGGGAGCATCTTGAGCTCCATGATGAAGGCGCACCGACGGAATTCCCCAAATCTGAGTTAGATAGTTCTTATCTCCAAATGGGATACGGTGGAGATGTAAGCAGGTCAACGGTCTACAAATTCAACTTCTCCTACAAGTGGAAGTTCCTGCTGCATGTGGTTCTTCACTGTCTATCTAACAAATCCGGGGGATGGGATCAAATCCCTTATGAACTCGGGTGCTTAGTTCACGGGTTGGTACAAAGCCTCCGCTTCAACTATTCAAGGTTTGTGCTGACTAACCTTATGGGAAATCTACAAAGGGACACATTCTTTATGTATCCCAGATTTCTCCAGCACATAATCAACTGCGAGCTAGATCAGGGTAAGCTTGTCTGTGCAGCTGCTCTGTCTGCTCCCCAAATGAGGCCGACCATCTTCAAGGTCTTGAAGAGAGTGTCTACCAACTACACTGGAAGGGATACCGCACTACTTCCAGGTATGATTGAGCCAACGGCTCCTGGTGACATCCCTGTTCACCCCACAGGTGATGAACCCACACCAGCAACTACCCTCACCATTCCAAATCTACCTTCTCCACCCATCACTGTCACATACCAGAGACGTACCAAACGAACCCTTGTTCAATCTACTCTGATTGAACAAGCCCCTCCTCTTCAAACCAAAAAGGCTAGAGTGGAACAAGGGGCTCCCACTCAGCCAGAGGTCCACCAATCCTTCACTATTGACCTCAATATGGGTCTTGAGTCTCCTCAGTCTCAGACCCATGAGCCTAAAACCCCAGCTGATAGCCCTCAGGGTGAGTCTCTATACTCCCCTGAGCAGCCACAAAGGGACAGCTCAATGCCTTTTGACAATGATCAAAGTCTCGGGTCCTTAGGTCTTCATTCCTTTTCTTTCACTGACCTATTGACCGGAGCTGGTGAAGAGACTATGTCTCTCAAAGGCGATGAAGTTGATCCACTACAACCTCTTAAGGATCAACAGAGCCTAGAGAAACCTCTTGTCTCTAGCCCACACCAGCAAAGCCCTACTGAGGTGAGTCCCACTGATGTGGAGGGGACTCATGTTGATTCAGCTGCCACTACTGAAGGAGCCTCAATGGATCCTCAGGACAGTGGTAACGACAGTCAGACTGAATCTACGGCAACCATGCCCTTTGATGCCTCTGAAAGAGACATCATTGTGCAAGGGAAACCAGGGTGCCAAGAAACCACATCTGGTGGTGAGGATGAACATACCAGGTATGTTACCTCATCTCCCCGTGATTCTTCAAAAGAAGATGAGGGAAGTATGCAACTCACCATTAGAGACCTACTTTCTAAAGTCTCAAACCTTGAATCAAAGGTTAAGACTTTAGAGGATAGGTCTGCCACTCAGCAACTTGAGATTGAAAGTCTCAAGGCCAAACTAGCTGAGACACAGATTGAGAGATCTGTTAGGCATGTACCAGTTCAGGTCTCCTTGACCTCTTCCTCTAGCTCATCTACCTCTCAAGATGATGCTACCAAAAAGGGGGAGAATGTTGAGAGACAAAGCCAAAGACAGGATACCATTAGTCAAGCTCTTACTTCTTTGAGCTCAAGACAACAAGCTGCCATCTTCCCTGAGCCTCCTCCAGTTGTCTTTCAAGTGGATCAAAGGATGCTTCAGGATCTAAATAGGTTCTTCAACAAGTTCCTTTTAGAGTCCCTGATAGAACAGCCCAGTCCAGATATGTTGTGATTTACTTTGGAGCTCAAGAGCTTCAGAGGTTGAATGCACCTCCTACCACTGTTGAGGAAGTTGGTAAACCTAAGGCCCAAGTGGAACCTGAGATTGATTTCGAAGGGGAAACTAGGACTGATGGCCCAGCAACTGAAACAGTTGGGACAGAAGGTGTGTTTTCACATACTTCCGAAGCACAATTCAAAGCCTCGAAGAACAAGCACAAACTTCCGAAGCTGAGATTGCTGTTGCGGAAGGACTATTTTCTCTTTCCGATGATCTAATAGTCACAGATGCAATTCTGGAACTTGCATCTGAGGTTAATAGGGAGGACTTTCTCAGCCAACCATTAGCTATAACATCTGCATTGACCCCAGCTCCTACCTCCACCACCCAACCTGGATCTTCTATCCAAGAACCCCCAAAGTCTAGCACTTCCGAAGACATAAAAGGCAAGAGGAAGATGACTTCGGAAGAGCTTCTGGAAGAAGAAAGGTTGGAAAAGCTCAAAAGAAAAGGTAGACTACCAACTGGGAAACTGTTAGCTGCAAGTACCAAAGCAGCTGCAGCCAACCAGGAGGCAGTCAACAATCAGTCTAGGAGCTGCTTCGGAAGATGTACTCCTGCTACCACTAGAGGAGCTGATAGAGCTTGAAAAGGCAACCTTGCTGCAAAGACAGCAAAAAGAAGAGGCTGCAAGGTTGGCCTTGGAAGAAGAAAGGCTGAGAAAAGAAAGGGAAGCTGATCTGCAGCTCAGGAGAGAAAGGATCACTTTCTTACTCTCTAGAGGATTCTCTCAAGAGGAGTTGTCTCCACACAATAGTGATACGATCTTATGGCTCTTCAACAAAGAGCAAGATCAAATGGAGAAGGAGAGAAAGAGAGCTGCAAGGGAGAAGCTGGTGGAGAAGAAGAGGAAAGAAGAAGAAGCTGGACTGTCTGCCGCCAAGAAGATAGGTGAGAAAGCTTGGATGAAGAATTATCTTAAAGCTCATGGCTTCTCTGGCAGGCAGGTGGGTCCATGTCTGAGAAGACTCTCCAACGACATGTCAGTGACATCAAGGCTGACATTCGTGCGGGGAGAAGAAAAGAGATGTATAGAAGGGGACAGGGGATGACCTTCAAAGCAACCTCTCAACCCAAAATCCAAACCCAACCTCAACCTGAACCTATACCCTTTCCCTTCCCAATCAAAACTGAACCTGAACCTTTCACCCCTGAACCTACACCATCACACCTACCAACCTCTTCACCTCAACCACCTAAACTACCCATCATCCAACCCAAAACCTTAGCCAGAACCCAAATCCTAAACCTACCCAACAACCAATCAAACCATCCCCTCAGCCTTCCAAACATCTCTCTATGGAGGAATTCAAGGCGATCAAAACTAAGCTCATCAACTGCACAACTCTGAGCGACATCTCATGTGAGAAGGATTCAGTCAACCTGACTTATGTTGATGGATCCTCAAGTTCCCTCACAAGAGATGAGTTTCTTGATCTGCCCAGAGGAACTTTGGACCAAGCTGCAAAACTCCTTGGCCTCAATTCAGATACATTGAATGAGGAAGAAAAGAAGCTGAGGAGAAAGCTGGTGACTCTGCTGGACACAAAGAAAGGAGATAGGGTACCAAGACAACCTCTTGTACCCAGAAAGAAAATAGTCCAGTGGAGGTTCGAAGACTCTTCTCACAACTTTGTTGTTGAGAGAGAATGGTGAGATTAACAGGCTGAATGCCTCATCTCTGCTACACTTAAGCAGATTTGATATTGCTGAGTTAGCAGAGAAACCATTCTCCAACCCTTCAAACTCCGATGTAGCTGCCCACATCAGAAATCATCTAGGCAGCCTTCATATGGCCGAGCTCACTGCCAGAAGCAAGGTCGAAGAGGAGTTAAAACTGAGAGAGGAGGAGGAAAGGAAAGGATCAGCAACCAAAGGCAAAGCCTTTCTTCAAATGGTTGAAGGTCCTGAACTTGAGTCCATAGTTAGATGGGAGTATGACTACAACTCCCGTCAACTAACTCTCTTCAGGGGGACACAACAAAGGGTACATGTCATTCAAAGTGATAGACTGGATCTCCTATCCACAAATGACTTGTACAAACTTCTCAGCACTACTTCCAGGAAGAACAGAGAGACAGACAAATATCTTTTGTCCCTGGTGCTGAACGTTTTGAGAAGCAGAAATAAGTGAAGTTTTGGTAGCATCAGCCTAGGGGGAGTTTGTTGGATCTAGAGAGGCTGTTGCAACCAAAACTATGTCACTTAGAAGATTTTGAGTACAACATACAAAGGACTTCCGAAGCCAAGTGTGGAACTTCCGAAGGAAGAAGGAGCTCTTCCGAAGTCTAAGTGTAAAATACACTTCCGAAGGAAAACTCCAACTTCCGAAGACAAAGAAGCTACTTCCGAAGATCAAGACTTAAAGACAAAGTTCTGAAGTCAACTTCCGAAGTATAAAGAAGTCCTCAAAGCCTCGGAAGCATAAAAGCATCTTCCGAAGTATAAGTGGCTTCGGAAGAACTTGTTCTTCCGAAGCCAGTTAACCTTCGCAAGACACTTCTATTATCCAGTAGACATAAGTATGGTCTGTCTGACACTCCGCTGTAAATCTCTGAGATACTGCATGGTGTTTTCTCAAAAGCCATGTAGTTGATCATACTTTAATCTACTGTTTACCTTTTTATGTTAAGTACAGTTGCCATCTTTAGTTGGTGACAAAAGGTAAGTCATGGACATGTCATGACTACCATATCTTAGATAATACTTTATCTAAGATACCTTAACTATAGCATTGTAGTATATGCTTTAGTCGTAGGTTTCCAGCTGGTATCAAGTATAACCGGCTGTAGGATCTAGTATATATAGTTTCTCATTGTAACTCTTGTTCTATGCTTGTAAGTGTCTTGTAATCTTGAGTTGAAAAGTAATATATACAAGTACCTTGAAAATACTTCTGCTTGTTCCTTTGATTACTTATTATATTATTATCAACTCTTGTTAAAGGCATTGCTTCATCTTGTTTGAGTGATATTATAAGTGAGTTTGAGAGAATCACAAGTGTTAAATGACAAAACCCGATCCTGCACTAAGGATTGTGTTTACAATCCAAAAAGTACTCTCCACATGACCAAGAAAGAAACTTCTAAGAGTTTGAAAAAGAAGAAGCAAGCTTCGGAAGGAAAATCTGTTTCCTTCGGAAGCTCCAAAATGAAGAAGAAGACAAGTGGAAACTTGCCTTCGGAAGAAAATTTGGTCTTGGAAGAAAGAAATACTTCCGAAGTACTGAAGCCTGCTGCAGTGAAAGCAAGATCTTCCGAAGGTTTAGTCATCAAAACTTCCGAAGTCATCAAAACTTCCGAAGTATTGAAGGTCAAGTCTAAGCTTCCAAAGATGGTGTGGAAGTCAAATAAAGACCAAGTGGCTGAAAGTTCTTCATCAACATCAACAAATGATCCTTCTAGCATGACTATAGGATCAATTACTGTTGCATTGTCTTCAACTTCTTTTGATGAGCCCAAGACCAATGAGGCTTGGGTTTCCAAATGTAACTAATCATCTCTTTTATGCAAGAACAGCTCAAGACAAACAGAAATATATGGATCATTGATAGTGGCTATTCCAAGCACATGACAGGCAATAGGTCACTACTCCAAAAGTTTGAAAGAATTGATGGAGGACCAGTTGCTTTTGAAGGAGATGCAGGAGGTTACATTACAGGAAGGGGCAAGGTCACAAATGGTAAGCTCAACATTGAGAAGGTAAACTTTGTCAAGGAGCTTGGGTACAATCTTCTGAGTGTATCCCAATTTTGTGATCAGAATCATAACATGCTCTTCACTGAGCATGAGTGCATTGTTCTCAGGCCCGGGGTGGTCATTCCTCATGAGCACATCTTGCTCAGAGCCCCCAGGAAAGAGAACATGTACAAGATGGACTTGCAAGAAACATCTCCCTCAGGAGAAGTTTCATGCTTTCTGTCTAAAGCAAATAATGATGAATCTTTCCTCTGGCATAAAAGAATGTGCCATGTAAACTTTAAAAACATGATTAAATTAATTAAGAATGATTTGGTAACTGGAATACCAAAGAAAGAGTTTACAAGTGATGACCACTGTGTTGCATGCCTGAAGGGGAAGCAACACAAGGTATCTCACAAGCCAAAGGAAAGAAATTTCATCATTAATCCCCTACACTTATTACATATGGATCTCTTTGGCCCCACCAGTGGAATGAGTCTAGGAAGGACCTCTTATTGTTTGGTGATCACATATGATTTTACAAGATTCACTTGGGTCTTCTTTCTTAGAACTAAGGATGAGACTCTTGAGATTCTGAAGAATTTCATCTTAAAGATTGAGAATCAATGTGATCACAAGGTCAAAACCATAAGATGTGATGAAGGAACTGAATTCAAGAATCAAATCCTTGATACATTTTGTGATGAAAAAGGTATTACAAGACAATATAGTGCTCCCAGGACTCCTCAGTAAAATGGTGTTGTTGAGAGGAGAAACAGGACACTAATTGAAGCTGCAAGAAGTATGTTGTCTGACTCTAAACTGCCCATCACCTTCTGGGCAGAGGCAGTGAACACTGCTTGCTATGTGCAAAACAGAGTTTAGTGGTTAAGACACATGGTAAGACTCCTTATGAACTTTGGCACAAGATAAAACCTTTCATTGGTTTTCTCAGGTCATTTGGATGTCCTTGCACCATCTTGAATACTAAAGATCAAATTGCCAAGTTTGCTGAGAAATCAGATGATGGACACTTTATTGGACACTCTTCCCAAGCTAAAGCTTATAGAGTATACAATCTCAGAACTAGAGTAGCTGAGGAGTCAGCCAATGTGACTTTCAGTGAGCACACTCCCAGTGTGAAAGGTTCTGGTCTGAATTGGCTATGTGATCTTGATTTAGTTACCAACTGTTTTAACAAATCTTGTGAAAATGTTTCAGGATCTACAGATATACTACCTAGAGGTGATCCTGATCCAAGATTTGAGCTAACAAGACCTTCTAGATACACATCTTCAGCTCTAGTGGTAACTAATTCTGCAAATGAAGCTTCTACCAGCACATCAATGACAAATCCTGCTGATGCTTCTGTGGTGCCTTCAAATTCTAGCTTAGAGGCACAAAACTCAAAGGAAGGAGCTTTAAATGTTTGAGAAAATGGTAGTGGTGAGAGTGATCAAGAATTTTTTGATGCTGATAACCACTGCATTGAAGACAACATCAATGATATCACACACTCATTGGATCAAGTCAATCTTGATAAGTGTGCTGATAGAGAGGGTGAATCTTCTTTGTCAGATCAGAATTTTTCAAATTTAGATCTATCTAAGCAACTTGCTGTGATCCCTCAGCTAAGGATCCACAAGTCTCATCCTACCACAATCATCATTGGAGATGTTGATTCAGGGGTCAGAACAAGAGGACAAACCCATGAAGCAAATGTTTGTCTTCACTCTTGTTTCTTGTCCCAGATAGAGCCAAAGAAAATTGATGAGGCTCTAAAGGATGGAATTTGGGTTGAAGCTATGCAAGAGGAGTTGCTTTAATTCAAAAGGCAAAAGGTGTGGAACCTATGTCCTCTTCCTCAAGGGAAGACTACCATAGGAACCAAATGGGTTTTCAAGAACAAGAAGGATGATAGAGGACTTATCATCAAGAACAAGGCAAGACTAGTTGTTCAAGGATATACTCAAGAAGAAGGAATTGACTACACAAATGTTTTTGCTCCTGTAGCAAGACTTGAAGCTGTTCGGATATTCCTAGCTTTTGCTGCATCCAAGAACTTCAAGGTCTACCAACTTGATGTCAAGTGTGCTTTTCTCTATGGGGTGATTGATGAAGAGGTGTATGTCAGACAACCACCTGGGTTTGTAGATCTTGATCATCCTGATTATGTCTGCAGGCTTGATAAAGCTCTTTATGGGCTGCACCAAGCACCAAGAAAGTGGTATGAGACTCTATCTCAGTATCTCTGTCAACATGGCTACAAAAGGGGTACTATTGATGGAACTCTCTTCATCAAATGAACAGGAAATGACATAATGCTAGTTCAAGTATATGTAGATGACATTATCTTTGGGTCATCTAATCCAAAACTCTGCAACGACTTTGAGAAGCTGATGAAGGACAGGTTTGAAATGAGTGCCATGGGGGAACTCAATTTTTTTCTAGGAATTCAGGTGAAGTAAGTTGACAATGGCATCTTTATAAGTCAGTCAAAGTATGTACAAGACATACTTAAAAGGTTCAACATGACTGTTTGTAAGGTTGCTAAGACACCCATAGCCAGAAATCACTCCCTTGGACCTGATCTTGAGGGGGAGTGTGTTGATGAGCATCTCTATAGGGCAATGATTGGATCTCTTATGTACCTCATAGTTAGTAGGCCAGATATCATGTTTGCTACATGCATTTGTGCAAGATATCAAGCCAACCCCAAGATGTCACACCTGGTCACTGTCAAAAAAAATTTAAGATATCTCAAAGGTGCTCCATCACTTGGCCTTTGGTATCCAATGAATTCTGACTTTAATCTGTATGCTTATACAAATAGTGACTATGGTGGTTGCAACATGACTGCAAAGTCTACATCAGGGGGATGTCAATTTCTTGGTGTAAGAGTAGTCTCTTGGCAATGTAAGAAACAATCCTGTGTGTCTGCATCAACTGCTGAGGCTGAATACATTGCTGCTGCAAGCTGCTGTGCTCAAGTGCTTTGGATTCAAAATCAGATGCTGGACTATGGATTCAACTTTAAAGAGACTCCCATCAACATAGACAACAATAGTGCTATCTCCATCACAGAGAATCTTTGCAGCACTCAAGGACAAAGCATATTAATATCAGGTATCATTTGATTAGAGATAACTTTGAAAAGGGATTAATCAAACTAGTAAAAAACGAACAATATGCTGATCTATTCACCAAAGCTTTTGATGAGCAAAGATTTAAATATCTTGTATCAGCTACTGAGATGATTAACTTTGAATAGCTTATCTTAAAACTTAATCATATTTATTTCTAAAACCTGTGTGTCCTAAGTTGTCTATTTTATCACCTTCATAAGCCCTTGTTTTCTTTGGAAGAAAATCTTTTCAAAAGACTTTTCTTAGATTTTTGAAAATCTTGATCTCTTTGGAAGATTCAAAATTACCTTCGGAAGAAATTTATGTCTTAGTAAACAAATAATTGATTTAGTAATTTTACCTTTGGAAAAAATTTCTAAAATATCTTCCGAAGCTTAAAATCAACTTAAGTACTTTGTATGTTTTCAAAGAACAAGTTTCTTTCGAAAGGAATTTACCTTCGGAAGTATTTATTCTCCTTAGAATAAAAATCTCTGAGTGTAAATTCTTTTCCGAATCAAAATTCTCAAAAATCTTTAAAATATCTTCCGAAGCCAATTTGCCTTCGGAAGCTTTTTCTTCAGAACTTCCGAAGCAAATAACCTTCGGAAGATTTCTCGACTTCCAAGAAAACTACTTTTTAGGCAAAAGTAAACTACTTTTCAGAGGTGGGACCGACATCCGGATTTCAAAGTTTATCCTCTTTCATTAACTTTGTCTCAAATCCTTTTCACATAAATGCCCAACGGTTCCCCCCTCTTTCACTATCTTCCTCAACTACACTATTCCTTAAACCTAAATTCTCCCAAACCACCTTTGTTCTTCATCTTTCTTCATCCTTAAGCTTCTAAAATGGCCAACCTAAACCGCAGAAACAACCCAGATTTCTCCATGCAACTTCACATGCAACATAACCAGGTTGCTCTGTTAAGCTCCGAGAAAAATGAAAGTTTCTCAGAGATTTGTCGTCTCTTAGCTCTATCCAACTACTTCACCTCCCTAACAATTGATCCTACTCTCTATGAGGATCATCTACTTGAATTTTGGAAGACCTGCCAAGAGGTCATTATGGATGGGGAGTCTGCAACAGTGCAAGGGAGGACAATCTTCATCACTCCGGCCATCATCAACACTCACTTGCAGCTGGATGATGAAGAAGGTGAGTTGTCCTTCCCTAAGGAAGCTGTAAATCATTCCTTTGAGCAGAGGGCTATGAGGGAGATTTCTCTGTAAAGACCTTCAGGAAAGGAAAGGTCTCATCCCAGTGAAAATACCTGCTTCATGTGGTTATCCACAGCTTGTCAAACAAGCATGGAGGGTGGGACCAGATTCTTGAGGATCTCTCTTTCATAGTACATGGAATGGTTCAAGGGATCAAGTTCAGGTACTCTCAGTTTGTTTATACAAATTTGCTTGCAAACTTGGACTCCTTAGAGTATTATATGTTTCCTAGATATGTTCAACACATTTTCAACTGTGAACTGGGCTCACAGTTGAGGGACAGATGATGCTCGGCATCTTTAAAATTATGAAGAAGCCAACTGTAGGCTTCTCAGGGGTAGAAACAACCCTTGTCCCAAAAATGTTAGAGCTCATTGCTCAAGGTGACAACCTAGCAACACAAGCTAGTGTTGAACCCACACCTTCTACCTCCCAACCACCAAAAAGGCCACAAATCACCCTCACCTACCAAAAGTAAATCCAAACGAACCCCTGCTCAAGCTATTGAGTCTGTGCAGGCCCCTATATACTCACCCATACAGGAGGTGAACACTAGAGCTCCCACTTCCCTTGAGGAGCAAACCACTCCCATCTCTTCAACAATCAGCGATGAGGTTCCTCATGCTCACCCTGATGAGCTCATAAGCCAAACTGCCTTAAGCCCTCACTCTGAGTCTCAACACTCAAGTGAACAACCTTCAGGGGACAGTTACCCTCCCCAGCCTTTAGACTTAAATAAACCCATTCCCAACCTCTCATTCTATACTAATGAGGACTTAGGTTTTAGTGGGTACCATGAGTCTCTCTACTCTTCCCCTACTCAAAAAGAGATGAGTACTTCTGAGTGTCCTTTGTCTTGCCCACATCAGTCACCTATCACTGAGGTGGATACTTCTGAACCTGTTCAGGATATCCATATGGAAGAGGCTCTCAATTCTACAAATGATTACATCATTAAGACCTTAACCATGGAAACTCAGCCCATTGACACCTCAATTGAGGATGTCAATGTGCAGAGGAAATCCAGCAGCCAAGAACCTAAGGCTGGTGGTGAGAGAGAGGACTTTGGTCCAATCATCTCATCCCCCAATGATTCTTCTAATGAAGATGAGGGGAATCTGAGACTAAAGGTGCAAAAACTGTCAAAAACATGCTCTTATTTAGTCTCTAAGGTTAGTCACCTTGAATCTCAGGTGACTACCCTGCATAATAGGGTCAATGATCAGCAACTTGAGATATCTTATCTCAAGAAAAAACTAGCTGAGAGACCTTTAAGAGGAGCTCAACCAGGAACATAAGAAACTATGAATGTGATTGACCTAACCTCTAGCTCACCTATTCAAGAAGGTGATGCTACCAAAAGGGGGGAGAAAGTCATTAAAGTCACAGAACCTGGGAGTTCTTCAGGGAGTATGGACATTGAGGATTCACCATCCTCACTTGCAACTGTGCATACTCAGCAACTTCCTCAAGTTCACATTAATGTGGACATTATAGACTCTGTCATTAGGAGTCTCTTTGAGGAAGGCATTCCAAGGGTTGTGTCATCTCCACCTCAAGGAACTTCAAACTACATTATTGGGTGGAGGTATGATGCTGATAGAAGAGCCCTCATTCTTCACAGAGTTCAAGGGCAGCAAGAAGTATTCAATTTTCAGACCTTGAACTACTATGCAGGTCTTGACCTGATCAACATGGCACTTGTCAACCCAAGCCAATCGAGACAAGCTGACAGGTTAGCACTCAAGATTCAAGACAGAATTACTGAAGAGTTCAGCCTTAGAAGAAGACAAAGGCAATCAGGTAACGTCATTGGTCAACTGGATGCTGAGGCAGACCCTGAGATTAGCTTCAAAGGGAAAACCTTGGCTGAAGGCCCAGTGATAGAGTCTGAGAGCCCTGTCACACCAACAACTGCTTCAGAAATTCATTCCCTCAGTGAAACACCTGCTGGTGAAGGTGTTTCACAACCTCTCTCTGGCCAGAGCTTGGATGCTACACCAAGCAATGAAGGCCAAAGCTCTCTCCACCCTGTGTCACAAAGGTCTGTGGAGGACAAACGGAAAAGGATTCTAACTCCTAAGGAGATTGAGGAGGAGGAGAGAGAGAGGAAGAGAAAGCTAAGGGGAGAAAGTTCCTCTGGATCTTCAGGCTTTATGCAAGCTGCAATCAGGGCTGCCCCCAGACCAAACACTCAAGAAGATAAGTTGAGGGCAGTCAGGATTACTTACCTGCAGACCAGGAACTATGACATAGATGAGATTATATCTCTCCCCTTAGAGCAATTAAATGAACTGGCTGACATAGAAGTGTCAAGAGAGATGAAGGAAGCAGAGGATGCAAGGTTACTTCTCCAATTCAAAGAGGAGAAGAGACAGAAAAGGTTATACAAGCATGCTCCAACTCTCTCCCCAATTAAAGAAAGCCCTGTGCAAGAGGATGTAGCAGCTACACAAGAACCTCAGGTAGACAAGGAAACAGATAGGCAAAATATGATTAACTACCTGAGTCCCACAGGTCTTTACCAGGCATCTGCACTTCTTCCATTGTCCTTTGAGTACATTGAGTTTGAGTATCTCAAACAGCTTGAACTTCAAGTGCTCAAAGAACAAAAGGCAACAAAGAAGAAGATGAAGGAAGATGCTACAAAGTCAAGAACCGTCATCCAAAAGAGTATGAAGAAGTCTGCTGACAGACAAAGGATGATGAGCTTCTTGAAGCTGTATGGATTCTCCGAAGAAGACTTGGCCCTATGTCTCTATCCACAATGGATGAGCATATCAGGGTAATCAAGCAGAAGGTTAAGAGTGGAGAGCTGATTGACTTACACTCAGGTAGTTGATCAACCTGAGACAACACAACCTGGACCTCCTGCTGAGCCTCAGCAAGCTTCATCTTCTGATCCACAGCAGGGTCAAACTCCCTCTCCTTTTGAACCTGTGAGGGAGGAACACCCAACTGAGAAAGACAAGGATGATCAACAAGGTGCTGCAGACCAGTCTTCTCAGTTGAAGTCTTCTAAGAGGAAGAAGAGGATGGATTCCAAACCAAAGTCAAAGAAGAAGAAGCCTGAATCATCCACCTCTACACCTCAGGCTGAGTCAGATCAACCCGAGGAAGTGCATGAAGACGCAGCCCAATCAACTCCAATTCAAGTGGCTCCTCTTGCAGCTGGGAGACCCATCTTATCCTGGACCTTCACTACTAATCCAGAGAGATGGCATGTGATCAGAGATCAAGGTGTTGAGAATGTCTATACATGGCAAGACATAATCAACTTACCTCTGCATGATCTCTTTGAGATGAGAAGATATTATGAAAGTCTGAGTGATCCTGACCATATGATGAAGAAGGGTATGGTCATCATCATCCTGAAGACTACCAACATCTAAAGATCTTCTAAATGTTTTGGTAGCATCAGCCTAGGGGAAGTTTGTAAGGATTCTTATAAGTCTGATGCAACCAAAACATCCAAAGTCTTTCTGCATGCATGCACTGAAGAACAGAAGTAGAAATGCTTCGGAAGTTTTACACCATGCAGTAGAAATATTCTAAGTGTAAAATCTTCCGAAGCCAAGACCAATATCTTCCGAAGCCAAAAGTGAAGTCTTCCGAAGCTTCAAAGACAAATTCTTCCGAAGCCAAAGAGTGAAGACAAATTTCTTTCGAAGACTTTTAGAGATATGCCTTTAAATAGATGTACTTTACCATAAAGCTGGACCACCTTTCCGCTGCAACTCTGTAAAGTCACCAACTTACATGAGTTGGTGAAAGGTCCATGCTTTTGGTAACTGTACATTGATGTCTTGAGTCTATGCTTTCTACTTTATGTACTTTTATCCTTTTTGTAATATATTAGGATGTGAGCTATGGCATGTCATAGTCACTAGTCAAAAGGCAAATCTACATTTGACTCTACATTTGATTTTGTAGATGTCTAGTCAATTGTATCCAGCTGGCCTTCAAAGTATGGCCGGCTATAGGATGTAGTATAAAGTATCTCAAGTACTTGTAACTTTCTATCGTATGCTTTGTAACATTTGTAATAGAACTTGAGAAGCAATATACAGCATTCTTGAAAACCAATTACTTGTGTTGTTTGCCATCTTTTTCTGTCTCATATTTACTTGTGTTCTTAGCATCTTTCATTAACAAGTTAACCAGTTCCCTATTTGATCTGTTAAGTGTTCTAAGAAACTCTCCTCATTGTGTTGTTGTGTTGTAAGTGCATACCCTTCACTGGTCCTGCAGTCTTCCTTTGTCTTCCACACCACCTTTGGAAGTTTAGACTTGACCTTCAATACTTCGGAAGTTTTGATAACTTTAGAAGTTTTGGATACTAGACCTTAGAAAGATCTTGCTTTCACTACAGCAGGCCTTAGTACTTCAAAAGCATTCCTTTCTTCCGAGACCAACTTTTCTTCCAAACGCAAGTTTTTACTTGTCTTCCTCTTAATTTTGGAGCTTCCGAAAGGAAAAAACTTTTCTTCCAAAGCTGACTTCTCTTTCCTTTTCTCAGAAGTTTTCTTCTTGATCATGTGGACAGTACTTTTAGGATTGTAGAGGCAATCCTTAGCTAGATGAGACGTACTACCACACATGATACAGTCCATTTGCTTCTTTTTGAGAATCTTCTTTTGAGAGGAAGGTTGAACTTGATCACTTTCCATCTAAATCTTCATCTTCACAGATGATGTAGCAAGCTTTTTAGGGTAAGGCATGCCTTTGGATTTGAATGGTTCAGGCTGTGTAACAGTGGTACACAGCTGATTAGCCTTCTTCTTGTTGCTAGGATGATTTGGATAGGAACTAGAACTCCTGGTACAAGAGTTCATAGTTAAGTCTTCAGCCTTCACATCTTCAAACCCTATAGAGATAAACATTTGTTTCTACTTAGAATTAAAAGTGGCCTTGATCTCTTGAGTCTTCTTTGACTTCTGCTTGGTTTTTCTGATCAAGTTCTTCCTCATAGACTTGGTCATCCCAACTTCTTTTCTCTCCTTAGGAGAATAGGGACCCTTCTTAGGATGATCTTCTTCACTCTTCTCAGAGTCATCCTTCACTATCTTCTCTTTATCCTCGTCATTCATGGGGTCTATGAGGGGAAGCTCATCTTCACAAGTTTTACACCTTGGAGATCTTAGAGACAATAGAGTGTGTGGAGGAGCTATCTTAGTAGATCCTAGTCCCTACTTATTCTGATAACAAACTTTTACATGCAAGGATGAGGATATCATGTTCTTGAAGGTCTCTTCTTCAAGAACATATTTCTCTGCCCTGGCTTTGCTGATCACAAGTTCAACTTGGCATTCACTTAACTTAGTGATGAGATCTTTAATCTGAGTCCTGTAGTTGATATGTCCATGTTTAAGAGTGAAAATAGTTTTCTCTAATCTTCTATTTTGAGTTTGTAATCATTTTCAGCTCTTTTGAAACCAGATTTTAAGATATTCAAAGACTCAAGATCAGGTCTCATTTCTAAGTTACAGGACCAATATTCGTTAACTTTAGCAATACATTTAGGTGTACAAAGATGTTCCAATACCTTGTCTTCTTCATGATCTGCCATCAATGCTTGGTTTGGAGATGCATCCTCAAGCTGAAAGCTCCAATCAAAGCCTCCTTCTTCAACAGCAACTGCAGCTTGCTGCTTTGGCTTTTCATTTCGGGTAGCTTTATCAGTGTAGTTTGGTCTGCTTTGTGCTTGGCCACCATTAGTTCTTGGTGCCTTGCATTCTCTAGCAAAGTGTCCCATATGGTTACAGTTGTAACACTTCACTTTGCTTTTGTCCAGCCCAAACTTTCCACTCGTTGCATTGCTAGGAAACATCCTCCATGTCCTCATATAGAACTTTTTGGCTCTGTGATTGAGAAGAGCCATCTGTTGGACTATTTCCATGTACTCCAGATCATCTGGATGAATACAGTACAGGTCTTCAAAGGTGAAGTGAAAGTTGCATGTGCTTTCATCAGCAGACACAAAGACTTGTGAAAAGCTTGTCTTTTGGAAAGGGCTTCCTTGGATGTAGCTCTCCCTTGCTGTCTTCGGGAAGGTGATGAAAGAACCCTTTTATGAGTTATCAGGGTAGCAGAAGAGATGATGTTGTGGTTCTTTGCAATCCCTTCCAACCATATGAAGGGCTGAACCCTGCTGATTGTTGGAGTTACCAGATGGATTATGCATGTTTATCTCCATCTGGTAGCCACTTAAGATACCATATAACTCAGTAAGAGTTAGAGTCATAAGGTTCTTAGTTCGCTTGATAACAACACAATAATGTGTCCATTGTCTAGGAAGAGAGGACATCAACTTCCTTACAATGTCCTTGTTTTCAAGAGTTACTCCGACATCCATTAGAGTATCCACAATCTCAACATACCTTAAGTATTGTTGAGCCATGGTTTCACCTGTCTTGTAGGTGAAGTTCTCCAACTACTACTTCAAGAGGTCCTTCTTATTCTCTTTTGCTTCTGTGGACCCCTCATACATGAGCTTCAATGCATCCCATAGTTGCTAGACAGTCTTGCAGTTCTTGAAGTCTTTGTATATGGAATTTGGAACAATAGTTTGGAGGGCAGACATGGCTTTCTGATCTATATCAATCTTCGTCTTGTCTTCTTTAGAATAGTCATCTACCTCCTCTGGTATCATACCACCTCCAACAGTAGCTAAAGAGGTACTTGGTATGTGAGGTCCAGAGACAACAGACTCCCACATCCTAGAGTCTTGAGACTTGAATCCTTCCATTCTTTGGCACCAAGCATCAATATCTTCAAGAGTGATTAGTGGGGACTTTGTCATGGTACCGGTTTCCAAATCAGCCTTTGTGAGAGCTGCCATTTGAGATGTTAAGTGTTATGTGAAACTAAAGGATTTAAGATGGTGAGATCTTACAATCAAGATCCTGAAATGCTCCAATACCAATTGCAGGACTAGTTAAAGGAGGTCAATACAATCAGTCTCACAATGAGGAGAGTGTTAGAACACTTAACAGTTCAAATAGGGAACCGGGACAATAGTTATGACACTAAGAACACAAGCAAACAAGGAGATAGAACTAAGAACAAGAACATATAAGTATGGTTTTCAAGAATTTTTTATATTGCTCTCAAGTTCTTTTACAAGTGTTACAAAGAATAAGAAAGAAATACAAGAACCTGCGACACTTTATGCTACATCCTACACCCCACCATACTTTGAAGGCCAGCTTGAAACACTAATCTAGACAACAAGATCAATGTAAAGTTAAAAGGTAGATTGCCTTTTGACTAGTGACTATGACATGCCATAGCTCACATCCTAATATATTACGAAAAGGATAAGGGTACATCAAGTAGAAAGTTATAGACTCTAGACCATAATGTATAGTTACAAATCATGGACCTTTTCACCTACTTATGCAAGTTGGTGAGTCTTTAGAATTGCAGCAGAAAGTGGCTCAGCTTTATGCAAAAGTACATCAGAGTATAACATGTTCTACTTTGTCTTCAGAAGAAATCAGTCTTTACTTCATTGGCTTCAGAAAGTATACCTTTGAAGATTTGGAGACTTCATCTTTGGCTTCGGAAGACTTGATCTTTGGCTTCCGAAGATTTTACACTTAGAATAACTTTTGTGTAGAGTGTAAAACTTTCGAAGCAACTTCTACTTTGTACAAGTGCATGCATACAGGAAGCACTTTGGCTGCTTTAGTTGCATCAGCCTTTCTATTAACCTTACAATATATATATATATATACATATATATATATATATATATATATATATATATATATATATATATATATATATATATATATATTTTTAAATTGTGTGTATGTTTTATCCTCATAAATTACCCATTTTATTTACTGTATAACTTATATGATATTTCATATCATTATTCTCTGTTGTTATATCATGATTTGTTATAGGATAATCATATTTATGCATTACCTAGAAATTAGAGTGGACTATTCCATCAAGTTCTTAAATGATGGTGTTTCATATTATCGGGTTCATGTCCTACTTGCTGTATTTAGTAGGCATTACATATTACTTAAAAAGTTTAAAACATAACTGATTTTTGGGTGGTTGTTACACAGGTTTAGTTAATACTTTTTCATTATTTTATTTGTTACGTCCTATAGTATTTGCTGAGGGTTCGACATTACCGATTTTCTTTCACATTTTACGTGTTCCAAGTTATACATATAAAACACAAAAATTGCACATTAAATATTTCAAAACTCCTACAAAAATTGATGAAATGATGTCTAAATCATTTAAATTATTTGTTCAGGTTTGAAAAAGACAATGATGCACAAAAGAAGCTTAAACAATAAGGAAATTAAAGAAAACCAAGCTTCAAAATCCCAACATGGATCATGCCTCTTGAGGCATGCCCCCATGCCCAGCCTAAAACACATCGAGTGCTAAATTTAGTACAACCCCATGTTTGTCAATCTAAGTGGACAAAAGTAGTACTGCCCTAGACATGAGATATGGGTCGTGCCCCAGGAGGCACATGGGCTTGCCCCACCCTCAACACGAGCTCATGCCCCATCAAGCATGGGCCATGCCCAACTACATATACGCGTATAGGCCAACCAACTTTTACGTACATCATACTTAGACGGGGCCACGCCCAGTACTCCAGAAAGCCTATAAATGTAAGCTCATTTGCAGCTTTGAGAGGAGATTTTGGGACGTAAAGTGCTGGTGTTTTCTATTGGGAACCTAGCCTTTGGAAGTCTTTGGAAAGTTTTGGAGGTCCATTGAATACTTAAAAGAAGCTCGAGATCATCTAACATCATCTATAGTGGATCATTAGTTTGATTGTTCTAATCGATAGTTTCACTACTATGTTTTAACTTTGTTATGTTCAAGCTCATTATGAGTTAAACTTCTTTTATCATCCTAATATATTGAAATTTTATGTAACTTATGATGAACTAACAGTGTGGTTTATATTATGTTAATGTTATGGTAATTTTGGGGTAAACTTTTGATGGGTAGCATCCACATTTGAATGGGGAGTTATAAACTTATGATTTGTAATTATAGATGTCATACAAGGTTGAAAAGCACATGAACTAACTTTTATTCACGAAACCAGTCTTCATAATAAACTCACGGCTAATGAACTAGAACTGGTTATTAGAAATCATATCACCTTAACTTTCTAAGCAATTGCGGGTTCCCTTTTATTAGTCTAAGAAATCTACGGTAACTATAATAGTTTTCTCAAATTATTAGTATGTTAAAAAGGAACTTGATCAACTCTCTTTCCAATAGTAAGTTATGTTTACAGAAATCATATGTTAAAAGGACGCACAAGCATTACTTATATCACTAAGGGCTTGGTGGTTGCATTGTAAGTGACGCACTAGGTTAAGAAACACACTCACCAGAAACCAAAAACAACTACTTCAAACCTAACACAATAAACTAACTCACCAACTTTAGCAGCACATAGGTTTATGCCTTTCTTACATCTTATGTGTGCTTTCTGCCATTGCTCTATCACCACTTCCTAATCCCTTTGCCTGGCATCCCAAGTATTTCACTTGGTCGCCAAGTGTGTGAACTTTATCGCTCAGATCTTATCAGTCTCACAAAGATATCGGTCAAGATACTCATACATGGATATAGGATGTCTTGGCATACACTATTCTCGTGCCATGCTTCATTCATATTGGTTATGTTACTCTTATGTTCAGTTTGAAACTGATACAATACTTGTGAATTTTTCTTGTGCTCTTCTTGTTCCTCTTCTGGATCTTTTTGTTCCTCCTTTTCTTTTCAAATCTCTTCATCAATCATTCTCATATCTTTTTATTGGTCATTCTAAACAACTCTTGAGTAGTGGCAACTTGATTCTAGTTTCCACAGCTTGCTGGAACCTTCCTCTTGGGGTACTGATAAGGTATATTTTTATAGAATTGGAGATCGCAAATCTATCATACCTATATTGTTGTCACTGGACATTTCTATCGAATATTCTTCGGATATCTGCGCTCATCAAGCCAACTTTGCGGTCTAACGCTTGCCTCCGGTGGCTAACCTAGGTTGGGGCATCCTTGTTTGGATGGGACATCGTAGGTGGCGAAATAATGCCTATTGTTATTATAATAGAATTTATACATCCTGTAATATTCATAATTCTTAAGTTTACTAAATACACATTTCAGAGAAAATCTTTAAATTTCTAAAGGAATTTTTCTTTTAAAATCATCCTAACTTAAACATGGTTAAAGTTAAATATTTTTTTGACCTACAAATACCTATTTCACTAAAATATATGACTCTAATACTAACATATGTTACACCTCGGATTGAGTACACCTAGGGCGTGTAAACCAAATTGGTTGGTATTATGGAATATGTCCTCATTTTATTTGAAAACAACATCGAAAGTCTTTTAGAATGTTTTTTTTATATTACAAATTAGTTAAGTTTTTTTATTTTATATTTGTCTTAAATATTTTATTCCTCAAATTAAGACAACCACTTCATATGATTAAAAAAATAACCAAATCTTCTCTTGAGGAGGCGTATCAACACTTGGGGTTGAACTTAAAATATCCATATATTCCAAAAAAAATTTATCAAATCCTTAAAAGTTATATTATTTTAAATGAACAAAATATTAGACTTTGAATAAAAGAAGCAAAAGGTTGGAACCATAAAGTCTAGCAGTTCATCTTTAGAAATTCTTGTAAGCATTCCCATGATAATAGGTACATCAATTATATTTGAAATTATAATATGCACATCATATTTCTGAAAGTAGTTTTAAAATAAATGTCAACATAAATGTTGGAGCTGGAAAAGATAGTCTATATTATCAACACAATGAAAGTCAACAAAAGTCAACGTCACGCTCAAAGTCAACAAAAGTCAAACCCGACACGCTCGAGACGAGGAACCAAGACAAGACGTTGAAGATTTAAATGACTAGGAGTTTTATTGTAATAAATATATTTGTATGAACAAAATATATTTTATCTTGTTTTTAGTCATTTTTATGCTTAATATGTAATTTGTATTAATTAGCCTAAGTCTAGGGGGTTAAGTGCAATTAGTGAATCTTAGTCTAGACTATAAATAGCCTAATTGTAATTAGAATTAAGTGAATGGTTTGAATGACCAATTGATTGAGGGATTTACTTGTAAACAATATTATTAGCAATCAAGAGAGATCAAAGGGGTTTTCATTGTGTTCATCATATTTTGATCTAATTCTTCATGATTTGATTCAAGTTTGATGTTCCTGGATTAACAATTTGGTATCAGAGCCATTTTGGATCAAATTCACTGAAGATTTGAAGATTTTTAGAGAGAGAAGTTGAGGTTTGGTTGTTTTTGTTCAATATCATGTTTTCATCAATTTCGGATCAAATTTGAGTGTTTTGACATGGAAATTGATTGAATTATGCTAGTTTTTGTTTGACGAAGATTCTACAATCATCAGATCTCAAATTCATTGAGTTTTGGATGATTTCAGATTGATTTTGAGGTGAAAAAGGGTTTTCAGATCGATCAGCGAAATTAGTGTTCTTCCAGCGAAATTGCCATCATCTTTCAGCGAAACTATGAGCTATTTTGCATCAGAAGTTGTTTTCTAGGGATTCTGCGAAACTAATCTCTTGAACGAAAGTTCATCAGTGTTTGTAAACGATCAACAAGCGAAATTGCTGCTGAAATTGCTAGCAAAATTGTCAGCTCCAGCGAAATTGTCAGCGAAAGTAGTTCTCAGCGAAACTAGCTCTGCGAAACTATAATTTCGGCGAAATTATCATTTCTTCAGCGAAAATTCGAATGTTAAAGATGACGTTTTCCCTTTAGTTGGGATTAATTTTGACCCCAGTTGCTAAGATTGTCTAGCGTGACATTTAAAAGAATATATTTTTTTCGGGGGAGAAGTATTCAAAAAATTTAGAAAAAATATTTTTGGGGCGTTTAATTGTTCAAATTTTTTAACACTATAATGTCATCTTCAGAAGACTTTACATCAGATAATCTCACAACAGCACAAAGCCGGTTTGACTCTTTTGCAGCAATGAAGAAAGAAAAATTGTCAGATTTGATTGATCGATTCTTAAAGGTGGCAAATAATCTAAAGAAGCATGTTCCTGATCTCAGTAATCATAAAAAGAACAATAGAACAGCTTCTCTAGACTCTCTTCCGTCTGCATGGAATCATCAAGTTAAAATGCTGAAGCAAGAAAGAGGTTATGTCGACACAAAACTTATGGATATGATCAACAAGCTAAAATCTCTCGAGTTGGATATCCAAAGAAACAAATTTCAGCAAGCCGTGTTCCCACATCAAACCCATGCGCTTAATACTGATCTTGTGTCTTCTGTAACAAGCATACTTGATTACAAAACAGAGATGATTGAAAAGTTGAAGTTATTGAGAACTGATTCAGATTTAAACTCTAAATTCAAAGAAACTGTTGAAGAGAATCGTGAAGCTTTAAGAGTCGACAATGACAGTAACCAGAGTCTATGAGAATCGATGATGATAAGGTTGGAAAAGCTGATAAAAGAGAAAAAGAGTCTGAGGTTGACAAGATGCTGAAGGTCAAAGAAGAGGAACAACAAGAAATCACATGGGCTTGCAACTGTGAAAAGAGCTTAGCTGCAGAACGAACTATCATGGGTCTTCCTTATGAGACTGTTCAGGATATGTGTTCTTCGTCATGCAAAATCCGGTTATTTGGGATTTATAAGGCAAACAGATTGTTATTGGAAAATGAAAAAGAATTAAAAACAATCAATCAGGAATTAAAGAAAAATGAAATTGCTTTTCAAGAAAACTTAATGAAGCATTGGCTGAAAATGATCTTTTAAGAAGAACCATTTTGGAGCGTAATGTTGAAATTAATATTTTGAAAGAAAGGGCTGTTTTAGCTCAATTTGAAATAACTCAGCTTCAAACAAAGCTTGATAAATGGACCCTTTCACACATGAAAAAGGATGAGCTTATTGCTAAACAACAAGGGGTGCGGGTAAAACATGGGATTGGATATAAATCTGATGGTGAAACTGTATTTAATTCAGTTCCACCTCCTTCTACTTTATGTTATTCACCAATTCCCAGACCTCACTCAATAAATGATTTGATTGAAGCTGCAGAAACTAATCGTTTAAATGCAGGTCTAAGCAGTGTTAATCTTAAAGAGGTTAGAGATGTGCAGGATTCTCCTGTAGGTTTGGGATTCCTCAAGCAAGGGTCTGATAAGAAGATTAATGACGATTCCACTTCTGATGCTCAAACACCAATATCAGTTTCTTCTCCAACTTTCTTCAACAAATTCAAATCAGGTAACATTCCTTCGTTTGTTCCCGTCAGGTTTGTTAAAGAAGGAACAATTGTTGAATCATCAGGCAATGAGAATCCTACAAGCGAAGCCAACACGATAGGAGATGTCAATCAAGATCCGTTGGAGAATGATCTGTGTATACGAGACTGGATAAGCTCAGATGATGAATCAATCACAGAGGAGCGTGTTGGTTCCTCACAAATCAAGATATCTCTTGATATTGTCAAGTCTCAAAAGCTTCCAAAGCTGAATAAGACCAATACGGATCTCTTCTCCAATTGCAAAGCATCCCACTCAATCAGTGAAGATCTCATTCCCTGTTCAGCATAGCAATGCCAAAACAAGCAAGAATCTGCTACAAGCTCAAAGCAATCCTTCCCAGCACCTACACAACACGGGACTACAAAGAATCAAAAGCCTTTCAAGGCTTGTTTTGAGTGTGGAAAAGAAGGTCATGTGGTAAAGAAATGTCCTCAAAGACTTGTTTCTGATGGTAAAGGCAAACTGAATTGCTTCTCCGAATGTAAGTATAAAAAGAATGTTCCAGACGGTAAAGGCAACACGGGTTGTTCTCTGGATCAAGAGGTAAAAAGCACACATCTTTGAATGGTTGGATGAAAAACCTCCATCCAAACCTTTTCATGTGAAGCCGGTTTCACATGATCCAAGATTAAAATGACCAAAGGTTTCAAACCAAATTCTTTTCCTTCCGGTCTTAAACAGAAAATGATTTCCAAATTTAATTCATTCAAATCCAAGTTAATTGAACCGAAGCAAATTTGGCAAATAAAAAAAGAATACAACAATCCCCGATCGTTTAAACGGTTGTGTGCAGAAGCTTGTTACTTATCTTGATGAAAAAGGAACTTCCAGGACTATGATGGCCTGGGTTTCCCTTTCTAACTAATTTATTAATGAGTGCAGGAACAATTCAGGAGGACTGTTAGTAATCCGGTTTACTGACAGAGATTGTTCTTGATTCAAATTTGAGGCGAAAAAACAGGTTAAGGTCATGGTATTTTATCCACAATCTGGATATTTATATGCACAATCACCGTTCTCACTTCACAATCACTGTATATTTCTTGAGAATTCATTTCTTATCTTCATATCAGTGTAGTTTGGAAGACCTTCTTTGATAAAATTTTTACTTTTGTACAGTTTTAAAAAAAAAATTTTAAAAAATAAAAAAATAATAAAAAATAATAAAAAAATTAAAAAAAATAAAAAATAATATATATAAATATAAATAAAAGTTTGCAAAAATAAAAATTTAGGGGGAGAGTATATGTAAATAAAAATGAAAAGAGAACTGGAACTTGATTTGAGATGACTGAGAAATGATTGTATATCTTCTTGCAATGCTTGTTTTTGCGTGACTTGCGTTTTTAAATGAGAATGATAGTAACTGATGCTGTTATCTGATTTACATCTCATTTTTAATTGCAAATAATAGAAAAACAAACAGATTCTTTAATGATATGCTTGGTAGACTCAGCCTGAAGAATAAAGTAGACAGCAGCATAATGATTTAAATTAAAACATCATGCTTAAGGATGTCTGGATTTACGCAATCATTTTGGCCTGCAAAAACTGAGTCCCGACAAAAATTGGATTGAGAATTGATCTTTCACCCACCATGATACAAATCATATATGTCATAGCTTTGAGTCATGTCTGGTGTATTTATGTGTCTTGTATTTGTGCTAATCTCCTCTGCTGTACGGAGTAGTATTGACCTGGAGTGATGATCTCCTCTGCTGTACGATAGTACTGACCTGGAGCTCTCATCGGCACATGATTAAATGGTAATCTCCTTTGTTATACGTGAGTATAGACCTGGAGCTCTCACCATTTTGGTCTAAGTAGTGTCAAATTATCTAAATGATGAATTAATCACAGAATGCAATATTCTGTCGATAATCACTTGCACACTAATGTACAAGCCTTGCTCTGTAAGATCGTTACAAATTCAAGAAATCCTGAGGTTGGGTGAGGGTTTTTGCCAAATGATTGTGGGGTCCTAGCATTTAAGCATTTAATTTAATCGAACCTTAACGAATCATCTCCTGCTGTTGAAAAAGATAGGGCATGAGTTTAAGTGGACAAACATACCAGCAATCGTTATTGATCTGTTTGACAATTTCAAAATCATTCAAAGACTGTTATTAGATTCAGTTATCAGTGTGATCTCATTGCTTGTCGATGATTAAATTCATCTTTGTGCTAAAGTATATCTTGAGGATGTGATCTCATGATCGATTCATTCTCGGTTATAAAAAAATATATAGATTAAAAAAAATGTTATAATAAATGTATATAATAAAAATAAAAAATATAATAATTTTTAGTTCAAAATTTCTTTTAGGTCTTCCATATTATACTGATACAATTTTATCATTTTCAAGCATTTCACAGAAATTACGTACAAACGAACACGGATTCGCTTGTTTTTCACACACAGATAAACACGGGTTTATTTTATTAAAATGAAATGATCTAATTAGAAATGTCGAGATTGTGTTTGAGAATGTGTTTCAGATTCTTGCTGTAAGTGATGGCCGATCATCAGTTGAGCAGTGTACCTGATCAAAGAACCTGTTCCTCAAGTTTGCAGAAGATACCGAGCTAGGAATCCTCCTCCTACATCTTCTGAAGCACTCGAGATTAGAGATTTGGGAAAGTTGTTCCAATATCCTCACAAAGGATGCACTCAAAAAGGGGGAGCATATAAATAGGGGGAGCTTATGAGATGAATAACTTTTCTCATCAAATTCAAAAAGCTTTAATTTGAAGATCTTTCTACAGTTGATTTCTCGGGGCTGAATTCGTATGAAGACGTTGATAATGATAGACTAAGGGGGAGTATTGTTGGAGCTGGAAAAGATAGTCTATATTATCAACACAATGAAAGTCAACAAAAGTCAACGTCACGCTCAAAGTCAACAAAAGTCAAACCCGACACGCTCGAGACGAGGAACCAAGACAAGACGTTGAAGATTTAAATGACTAGGAGTTTTATTGTAATAAATATATTTTGTGTGAACAAAATATATTTTATCTTGTTTTTAGTCATTTTTATGCTTAATATGTAATTTTGTATTAATTAGCCTAAGTCTAGGGGGTAAGTGCAATTAGTGAATCTTAGTCTAGACTATAAATAGCCTAATTGTAATAGAATTAAGTGAATGGTTGAATGACCAATTGATTGAGGGATTACTTGTAAACAATATTATTAGCAATCAAGAGAGATCAAAGGGGTTTTCATTGTGTTCATCATATTTTGATCTAATTCTTCATGATTTGATTCAAGTTTGATGTTCCTGGATTAACAATAAAGTTAGCAAAACTTGTAACTAGACGTTTTTTGTATAAATTAAAACAACATGTTTCATACTAATATTTATTAAGACAACTTGTTATGTAGCTGTCTTATTTATTGCTAGTGCTCATATCGGATAGTGGTATACACTGAATTCATCTAGTTCATATATCTTGAAATGATTTCAGCCATATTATAGCATAACCCTCAGTTACCACTAATGCATTGATCCTCGATCGATATACGTATATTGTGCCATGGCGCTTAAAACCTTGCTTCATAAAGTTAATATAGCCACATGTTGGTTCTATAATAAGGTAAACATTTAAAAAAAAACATTTCATAAACATACTTGAAATTATTTTATCAATATTATGCACATAGATGTAGCATATAAATGACATTTAGGAAACATGTTCACCTTAACTGACTACTAAATCACCGCTTATAATCTTCTAAGCACCTCCATATGTAACACCCGGAAATTTATTATTTTGAAGCCGGCGAAGAAAGAAAAGAAATAAAGTCCAAAGTCGAGGGACCAAACTCGCCAACGAAGAAAAGTTGGGAGATGTGGTGGTATGTGTAGGGAGAGAGCAGCCCACTCTCCCCACACACTCCAAATTTTCAGCTCACAAAGAAGAGAGAGAAGAGAAAGAGGAGAAAAGGAGAAAAGTGGTGTTTCGGGTGATTCGAGTATCCAAATTCGTCGAGTAGCAAGCCAAATCGAAGCTCTTGTCTTTGTGCTCGATTGTGTGAGTTCTAGGACCCCACTTTTACTTGTTTTCAACCGATTTTGGGGCTGAAAAATGTGCAAAACCCGTTTTTATGTATGTGTGTGTTTGACCCATTTGGGGGTGATGTGTATGATGTGTTTAGAGTATGATCCGGGCGTGCTTGTGTGTGCTTGTATGGTGTTATGGTATGCATTCCTAAGGTCCAGGAGGGTTAATTTAGACTTAGAATGGGTTTGGATGAGCTTGGAGGCCGAAAATGGCAGATTGGGTTCGGGATGAACTCCATTCTGCATCAGCTAGGGCTAGGCGACCGAATGAAGGCCATACGGCCGAATGAGGGCGATTGAGGGTCATTCGCACGATTGGGATTCATTCGCACGATTGAGGGTTCAATCGCACGACTAAGACTTCAGTCGCACGACTGGGAGTCCAGTCGCATGAGGATTGCACGACTGAGGGTTCAGTCGCATAGATGCTTAGTCGCATGAGTCCATTCGCATGAGGTTAGTCGCATAGGTGCCCATTCGAAGTAATCCCATTCGCACAAGGTCCATACGTACGATTGGATGCTCATTCGCATAGATGTTCATCCGCATGAGTCCCGTCGCATGATGTTCAGTCGCATGAAGGCCATGCGACTGAAGGGTGTCCATACGCCCGAATAGGGCTGTTGCACTCGAATGAATGTGTAGTTTGACTTCTGGCCCTCGGGGAAAGGTGCAGATGTAAGTTTGGACGTAAGATAACCAGTAAGAACATCTAAGAGGATGGTTATGGCCTTAGAGAGCATGTAGGGCATGATGGTGATGATGTTGCATGTTTATGCATATTATGAATGTATGATGTTGCCCTGCATGATGATGATGAATGCGTATGATATGTTCCTTATTATGATGTATGATTATCTTTCCTATGGCTTTACGTATTATGATGAATGAAATGAAGTATTATGTAACGTAAAGTGGAAAGAGATGACACGTCTTGCATGCATCGGATAACGGGTCCTTCTTTGTGATTGACCATTATGTGGAACCTCTACCGCTTACCCTTAGTACTGTGGCATACGTTTAGCTGTTCATTTATTGACTTCGGCCCAGTGGCTATGACTGATCGGTTATCATTAGTACTGTGGCATACGTTTAGCTGTTCATTTATTGACTTCGGCCCAGTAGCTAAGACTGATCGGTTACCCCTAGTACCGTGGCATACGTTTAGCTGTTCATTTATTGACTTCGGCCCGGTAGCTGAGACTAATTGGGGTGTAGCATATGGTATTGGTATGGATGATGTCCGATGCGCAAGTAAGTTAAAAGGAACGAATGAACGAATGATTGAATGAACGAATGAATGAAGAAGATAATAATGATATTATCTATGCGTACGTATGATGTGTGATCACGTTAAAGTAACGAATGGTTTCATATGAAAGTAAAGTATGTTTTATATAAAAACTAGAACTCACTCAGCAACGCTGACTTTTATTGCATTTTCCAGTTGGCAGGTAAATGATTGCTGAGGATGGCACGGCAAGGCTACTCGGCTCTTTTGGGATGGCATCCATTTATGAAGCTTTTGTGTTATAATGCAAACATGTATTTTGTAATCGGATAATGATGTATTATTTGGCAAAAGCATTTATTATGAAATGTGATGTCATTTTTGAATGTTTCCGCTATGTCATTTTTGAATGTTCCCGCTGCAATGTTTTCTTAATGTAAATGTAATTACATGTTTTAAGTGCGATGAATGACCAACTGTAAGCGTCCCGGGAACGGGGCCTTACAAGTTGGTATCAGAGCCAAAGTTTAAGTGAAATGGGTAAATTTTCAAAATAAACCTTAACTTAAACTGAAAATGGGACGAATGGGGAATGGGATGCCAAACTGAGTAGCTGCGTGCCATCAGGTATTTTCTTAAAGTTAACCGGTTTATGTGCGCATGGTATATGTTATGTGTTGTATGTAGATTTGAATACTGATGCTGTCAGGACAGGTAATGCTTGGGGTATGAAGAGTAAAGTAAGTGGCTAATCACAACTGGCCACTGTAATTAGGGACTTACTATACTTGACATAAACTGAGTTGTTTCCTCGAATGACCGTGTTGGTGTTTGAATCTTTCAGTGTGTTAGAGAATGGCTGGCGGTAGATCTTCTAGAGCTTCTAGGGGTGGAGGCCGTGATGGCCCTGTTGCTGAACCACGCCCTAAAAGAGGAAGGCCTAGAGCTGAGAAAGAGGTTCCTGCAGAACCTGAGACTCCTCATCCAGAAGCTGGGGATGAGAGCGCGAACTTAAGGGCCTCAGTAAAGGAGGCTGTTGTCGAGGAAGTGCATCAGGTCATGCAGCCGATCTTACCGTCTGTGGTGACCGAAGTCATCAAGACTGTGAAGGAAGGGGAAAGGAAGGAGAGAAACCGGGCCTCGGGGGAGCAACCGGAGCCTGAAACTATTTTCTCCGATAATGAGGAGGAAGAGGAAGAGGAGCCTGTGCGGGAGGTGGCACGAGGCTGCAACTACGGGGTGTTTATGAGATGCAAGCCCCCTACTTTCGACGGTAATGGTAATGCTGCGCTGCTCACCGATGGGTGAGAGAAATGGAGGCTGTTCTCGACATCAGCGAGTGCCGAGGAGATCAGGAAGTCAAGTTTGCCACCCACTCCTTCGTGGATTCGGCACTATGCTGGTGGGACAACATTGTCCAAGCGGAGGGTAATCGGGCAATCGGGAGAATGAGGTGGCCCGAACTGAAGAAGATGGTAATTGAGGAGTTCTGTCCTCACAGGGAAATGGATAAGATTGAGAGGGAGTTCCTGTAGCTGGAGGCGGGGGGAACCATAACACCAAACAGTACACCACGAAATTCAACGAGATGGCACGTCTGGTGCCGGATCAAGTGACGCCTCTGTCCTGAAATATCAAGAGGTATATACAGGGTTTGCCGGCGGATATTCGCAAGCACATGATCGCCGCCTGGCCGACCACGTTTAGGTCGGCGGTGGATTTGGCGGGAAGATTGTATGATGAAAGAGCGGTGGTGGTGACTGATGGTGGCAGGAAAGAGCGGTGGTGAACGAGGCTGGCAGGGGAAGAGATTTGGTCGGGGCAATGCCTCGAGGTGGTAATAAGAAGGCACGGGGGATGATCGCCGTGTGGTATGTCAGGTGCGGGATCGAGAAGGTGTGGAGAAATGTGGAAAGTGGAAAGGAGCATGCGGGAGAATGCAGGCTGGGTTTGAACGTGTGCTTCAAGTGTGGGAAGACGGGGCATATGGCGAAGGATTGCCTGTCGGGCAAATGTTTTAACTGTGGGGAAACTGGTCATATGAGCAGGGATTGTAAGAAGCCGAGGGCTGAGAGTTCAGGGGCGAAGATGACGGGAGGTGATGGACCGAGGCGAGCGCCAGGGCATTCACCATGACACAGGAGGAGGCTAGGACGGACCCTGACGTTGTGTCCGGTACGTTTCTGGTGAACCAAACTTTAGCTTCTGTGTTATTTGATTCTGGTGCTAGTAGGAGTTTTTTTCTACTACTTTCTGTGCTAAGCTGCCTGTTAGTAGTAGACGTGTTGATGCGCCCTTTGATGTAGAAACTGCCATAGGTAAGTCTACCAGGATTTCTGAGATGATAGAGAATTGTGATGTGGAACTCGAGGGTCATAAGTTTCCGGTTAGACCGTTCGTGATGGACCTTAGGTGGTTTGATTTGGTTCTTGGGATGGATTGGTTAGCGGACTTCGAGGCGAACATTGTGTGTCGCAAGAAGATGATTCGGTTGTCGGCACCTGATGGTAGTTCAGTGACGGTATATGGTGATCGGGTTACTATGATTCCGAAGGTGATCTCGATGGCGGTGGCGGGAAAGTGTATGAGGCGTGGATGTAGTGCCTACTTGGCCTATGTAAAGATGTGGATACGCCAACACCACAACAGCTGATGACCGGTTGTTTGTGTGACTTTCCAGATGTGTTCCCAGAAGACTTATCAGGAGTGCCACCTGACAGAGAGATTGAGTTTCAGATTGATCTGATACCGGGTGCCCAACCTGTCGCCAAGGCACCGTATCGGTTGGCTCCGACCGAGATGAAAGAGTTGATGGAGCAGTTACAAGAGTTGCTTGATAAGGGGTTCATTAGACCGAGTATCTCTCCTTGGGGTGCTCCGGTCCTGTTTGTGAAGAAGAAGGACGGTAGTATGAGGATGTGCATCGACTACCGCGAGCTGAACAAGTTGACAGTGAAGAACAGATACCCCTTACCGAGGATAGATGATTTGTTCGATCAGCTTCAAGGTGCCAGTTGGTTTTCAAGGATAGATCTTCGATCTGGTTACCATCAGTTGAAGGTAAAGGAGCAGGATATTCCTAAAACAGCTTTCCGTACGCGCTATGGTCACTACGAGTTTCTTGTCATGTCCTTTGGCTTGACCAACGCGCCAGCTGCTTTTATGGATTTGATGAACCGTGTGTGTCGGCCTATGTTGGATAAATCAGTGATTGTGTTTATTGATGATATCCTGATTTATTCGAGGAGCGAAGCAGAGCACGCCGGTCACATTCGGGAAGTTCTTGAGACGTTGAGGAGGGAGAAGGTTGTATGCTAAATTCTCCAAGTGCGCGTTCTGGTTGCGCGAAGTTCAGTTCTGGGTCATGTGGTGAATGGTGAATCCGACGGGATTATGGTGGACCCGGCGAAAAAGTGGAGGCGGTATGCAATGAAGTGAAAGTCACCAAAGACGCCATCCGAGATTCGCAGTTTCTTGGGTTTGGCGGGCTACTACCGGAGATTTATCCAAGACTTCTCCAAGATTGCTTCTCCACTAACTAAGTTGACCCGAAAAGAGGTGAAGTTCGTATGGGGTCAAGCTCAAGAGAAGGCGTTTGAAGAATTGAAGGCGAGTTGACTCAAGCTCCTGTTCTGTCATTACCCGATGGAAGTGAAGATCTGGTGGTTTATTCTGATGCTTCTTACTCGGGGTTGGGGTGTGTGTTAATGCAGAGAGGAAAGGTTATAGCCTATGCATCCCGACAGTTGAAGGTTCATGAGGTCAATTATCCTACTCATGACTTGGAGCTAGCAGCCGTGGTCTTTGCATTAAAGATTTGGAGGCACTACCTCTACGGACGAAGTGCACCATATTCACTGACCACAAGAGTCTGAACTACTTCTTTGAGCAGAAGGATTTGAACATGAGGCAGAGACGGTGGTTGGAACTTATAAAGGATTATGATTGTGAGATCCACTACCATCGGGCAAGGCCAACGTGGTGGCTGATGCCCTTAGCCGAAAAGAGAGGCCCGAGCCGATTCGGGTGAAAGCCTATCAGTTGATCATGACCTCCGATGTGATGAAGCAGGTTAAAGAGTTTCAAGATGAGGCATTGAAAGAAGATCATCTTAACTCTGAAAGAATGAGAGGTCTGGTTGGAGACTGGGTGAAAAACACACTCGGTGTTAGAACCCGATTTGATCGTGTGTGGATTCCTCGTTTTGGGGATCTACGGGTGAAGATAATGGATGAAGCTCACAAGACTCGGTACTATTATTCATCCTGGTGCCACGAAAATGTACCATGATATGAAGAAAGATTATTGGTGGCCGGGCATGAAGCGCGATGTGGTGGAGTATGTGAGTAAGTGCCTTACTTGCTTACAGGTGAAGGCCGAGCATCAAAAGCCGTATGGGAAGATACAACCTTTGGATATACCGGAATGGAAATGGGAGCACATCACCTGGATTTCATTACCAAGCTACGCGTACTTCGAATGGGTACGATGCCATATGGGTGATAGTTGACCGATTGACGAAGAGTGCTCACTTCCTACCGATCCGCGAGACATATTCATCTGAGAGGTTGGCCGATCTGCTCATCCAGGAGATTGTGACTCGTCATGGTGTACCGGTGTCTATTGTGTCGATCGCGACACCCGGTTTACATCTAAATTTTGGAAGAAGTTCCACGACGCTATGGGGACGAGGTTACATATTAGCACGGCTTATCATCCCCAGACTGATGGTCAGTCAGAAAGGACCATTCAGACGCTGGAAGACATGTTTCGGGCATGTGTGATTGATTTTGGTGGAAGTTGGGATGACCACCTACCGTTAGCCGAATTCTCATACAACAACAGTTATCATGCCAGCATTGGTATGCCCCCATATGAGATGCTATACGGTAGGAGATGCAGAACACCTGTTTGTTGGGGTGACATTGGTCAGAAGGAATTGGGAAGCGTCAAGGTTAATGAGGCTACGACTGAGAAGCTTGAGAAGATTAAAGCCTTCATGAAGGCAGCCAAAGACAGACAGAAGTCGTATGCTGATAAAAGGCGCAGGCCGATTGAGTTCCAGGTGGATGACCGGGTTATGTTGAAGGTCTCACCTTGGAAGGGTATCATTCGCTTCCGAAAGCGGGGCAAGTTGAGCCCAAGGTATATAGGCCCTTTTCGAATCATTGCTCGAGTAGGAGAGGTGGCCTATAGACTGGAGTTGCAAGATGAGTTAAGTGGAATTCACCCGACATTCCATGTATCTCATCTAAGGAAGTGCTTAGCAGATGAAGATATGATTGTCCCATTGGGAGATATCGAAGTAGATGAACGGCTCAATTATGTGGGAGAAACCAGTGGCAATCATCGACCGAAAGGAGAAAAGGCTAAGGATAAAGTGGTTCCTCTTGTGCGTGTACAGTGGAAGCACATGAAGGGATCCGAGTCAACGTGGGAGACTGAGGAAGAAATGAGACAACATTATCCACGTTTGTTCGAGGAATGACAGGTTTCGGGGACGAAACCTATTTAAGGGGGGTGGACTTGTAACACCGGAAATTTATTATTTTGAAGCCGGCGAAGAAAGAAAAGAAATAAAGTCCAAAGTCGAGGGACCAAACTCGCCAACGAAGAAAAGTTGGGAGATGTGGTGGTGTGTGTAGGGAGAGGGCAGCCCACTCTCTCCACACACTCCAAATTTTCAGCTCACAAAGAAGAGAAGAGAGAAAGAGGAGAAAAAGGAGAAAAGGGGTGTTTCGGGTGATTCGAGTATCCAAATCCGTCGAGTAGCAAGCCAAATCGAAGCTCTTGTCTTTGTGCTCGATTGTGTGAGTTCTAGGACCCCACTTTTACTTGTTTTCAACCGATTTTGGGGCTGGAAATGTGAAAAACCCGTTTATGTATGTGTGTTGACCCATTTGGGGTGATGTGGTGATGTGTTAGTGATGTGTATGATGTGTTTAGAGTATGATTCCGGGCTTGTGTGTGCTTGTATGGTGTTATGGTATGCATTCCTAAGGTCCAGGAGGGTTAATTTAGGCTTAGAATGGGTTTGGATGAGCTTGGAGGCCGAAAATGGCAGATTGGGTTCGGGATGAACTCCATTCTGCATCAGCTAGGGCTAGGCGACCGAATGAAGGCCATACGGCCGAATGAGGGCGATTAAGGGTCATTCGCACGATTGGGATTCATTCGCACGATTGAGGGTTTAATCGCACGACTAAGACTTCAGTCGCACGACTGGGAGTCCAGTCGCATGAGGATTGCACGACTGAGGGTTCAGTCGCATAGATGCTTAGTCGCATGAGTCCATTCGCATGAGGTTAGTCGCATAGGTGCCCATTCGCAGTAGTAATCCCATTCGCACAAGGTCCATACGTACGATTGGATGCTCATTCGCATAGATGTTCATCCGCATGAGTCCAGTCACATGATGTTCAGTCGCATGAAGGCCATGCGACTGAAGGGTGTCCATACGCCCGAATAGGGCTGTTGCACATGAATGTGTAGTTTGACTTCTGGCCCTCGGGGAAAGGTGCAGATGTAAGTTTGGATGTAAGATAACCCGTAAGAACATGTAAGAGGATGGTTATGGCCTTAGAGAGCATGTAGGGCATGATGTGATGATGATGTTGCATGTTTATGCATATTATGAATGTATGATGTTGCCCTGCATGATGATGATGAATGCGTATGATATGTTCCTTATATGATGTATGATTATCTTTCCTATGGCTTTACGTATTATGATGAATGAAATGAAGTATTATGTAACGTAAAGTGGAAAGAGATGACACGTCTTGCATGCATCGGATAACGGGTCCTTCTTTGTGATTGACCATTATGTGGAACCTCTACCGCTTACCCTTAGTACTGTGGCATACGTTTAGCTGTTCATTTATTGACTTCGGCCCAGTGGCTATGACTGATCGGTTATCATTAGTACTGTGGCATACGTTAGCTGTTCATTTATTGACTTCGGCCCAGTAGCTAAGACTGATCGGTTACCCCTAGTACCGTGGCATACGTTAGCTGTTCATTATTGACTTCGGCCCGGTAGCTGAGACTAATTGGGGTGTAGCATATGGTATTGGTATGGATGATGTCCGATGCGCAAGTAAGTAAAAGGAACGAATGAACGAATGATTGAACGGACGAATGAATGAAGAAAGAAGATAATAATGATATTATCTATGCGTACGTATGATGTGTGATCACGTTAAAGTAACGAATGGTTTCATATGAAAGTAAAGTATGTTTTATATAAAAACTAGAACTCACTTAGCAACGCTGACTTTTATTGCATTTTCCAGTTGGCAGGTAAATGATTGCTGAGGATGGCACGGCAAGGCTACTCGCTCTTTGGGATGGATCCATTTATGAGGCTTTTGTGTTATAATGCAAACATGTATTTTGTAATCGGATAATGATGTATTATTTGGCAAAAGCATATTATGAAAGTGATGTCATTTTGAATGTTTCCGCTGCAATGTTTTCTTAATGTAAATGTAATTATATGTTTTAAAGGCGATGAATGACCAACTGTAAGCGTCCCGGGAACGAGGCCCTTACACATAGTAGTTCATTATTCTAACGAGTTAAACACTAGCTTACACAGGGGGTTACTAAAGGGTATTCAGAGTACAAGTGGCAATTCAAATGTGTTTTGAGTGTGAAAATTCAACTACATTTAAAGCCTATTTGTGGGGTCCTTTGCGGACCGCTAAGCAGGGTGGTCATGGTTAACGACGCAACCCTAGCGGTCGAGGATATTCTGGCCAAACAGATTTGACACATGTTATTCCAAAGCCACGTCATTAGACACGTGTCATCCCAGAATGACATATATCACTCTTTCGGTCTTCGTCAGCATACCATATGTCAATACACGAGAGATTTGCTTGTGACACACGTAGCGTACCGTTAAAGGTTATCATAGTGGTCCTCTATGCAACCCAAATCCCTGAAACCTAATTCTTGGCATGGTGATCCGCCAAGCAACCTGTCTCGATCTGCATCCAGGGTCGAAACCCTAGATTCTTTATTTTTCATTTCTAACCCGAACATTTAATTCTCATTATTTTATGCAGAATGTTTTCAAGGTGTTACACTCATGTAGCTAGGGTTTAGTACTACACATGACATGCATATCATTTCATCAGTAGTCTATAATCAACCAAAATGTCAACTTAATGTGTAAAATCATGATTTTAATAAAAATACATAGTGTACTTTTAATAAACCCTAGAACAAGAGGATAAAATTCAACATATGTACACATGCACACGTAAAGTTACATACTATTTATTGAAAAATTCCATAAACATCATTCGGATTTAGATCTAGCTTAGATATATGAGAAGGCATGAAAAAGTCATACTTTTTGCTCGATTTTCAACTTTTAAAACTGCATCTTCTCTCTCTCGTTTCATATGAAAGGCTTCCAGTGCAAGAATTAAGAAAAGGAGCGTCTCCAAATCCTTAAACAGACCGAGATCATTATTGTTTTGTTTTAGAAAACCCACTTTTAGTCCCTATCTTTCACTTAATTCGCATATTTCTATTCTTAAGTTTTATCTTAAAAACCAGTTTGAACTTAAGCGATTTGTCAACTAATCTGTATTGACTAAGTTTGAATAAAGAAGATCGTTTTGTGATTCATTGATTCAAACCATTTTTTTAATTAACAAAAAAAAGGTTTGTTCACCTTGATTAATTGTAGGGGTACAAAAATAGAAGCCTTTGTTCTCATAAGCAGTTTGAATAATGATCTTTGTTCTCATAAGTACGGAGTATCCAACAAAATGTAAAAGTCCTAATATATATTTTTTGTGTTTTCATATAAGTTAATGTGAAAAATAAAAAAAAATTAATCGAGCCGGCTCGAACGAGCCACGAGCTGGCTCGAGCTTTTCACGAGCCGAACTCAAGCCGGTGTTTGGAGCTCGTTAAAATTTTTGAGCCGGCTCGGCTTGGCTCGATAAGCTTCAAGCTCGAGCTCGAACCCGTCCTGGCTCGGCTCGGCTCAGCTCGTTTATAGCCCTAATTAATTGTATATTGGGCGGTATATATATACATATACATATACTATAGATATATAATATAAATATATATATATATATATATATATATATATATATATATATTAATTACCAACTTTGGTATGCATTATGAGTTTTACAATGTGCTTTGGTGAATAATGCCCATCTTTTCTTTTTTTTAATCTTTAGTTTTTTTTATTTTATTCCAATACTTTTACATCTTTTATAATCAATATTTTTACTTTCAACTTTAGTCCCTATACTTTTTATATTTCACAATTTCCATTTTACGTTTTAGTTTATATTTTACGAGTTAATAAGCCGCAACGTGTGTCTGTATTTCAACATTTTTATGGCTTATATTTACCCCATTTAACGGCCCCGGTGCCACGCTGGCTATAGATCGACTTAATTATTGTTTTATATGTTTTATGTTTCGCATTCGTGGGTTAACATTTTTACATATATCGGTGGTTTATTTTTTTATTATTTTTATTTTATACGTATTTTTTCATTGTTGGTGGTCATTGACAGTGGTGTGCCACTAGTGCGATTTGATATGGTTTTACGCATCGCGCTGCAACCCGTGTGGCTTACTCCTAGTTATTTTCAACAGCCATGCTAAGCGGTTTGTTTACCAACTATTGAGCTCACATTTCTGCGTTTACATTCGGCCTAATTGGCCCAATACTAATATATAATTGGGCTTTACCAAAACTATGTTTCTTTCTCACACTAACCATTAACGTAGTCATTTTCAAGTAACGAGTTACGACAATTGTTTTTCGTGTGTTGTTGGGTAGACATATATTCATACAATTATAAAAGTAAAGAAGATACATTGGTGGTTTTAATTCGGTTGAATGCGGTTCGAGTCAATTAACTACTTCGGCTTGGTTACAATATAGCTTCGGTTAGCATTTTGGTTTGGTTAGATTATCTCAAGAACCATAACTGCAACATATGGGCGGACCTATATTAGTGGGCGGGGGAGGCAACCCCCCTCAAATAATTTTTTTACAATGATATATACACGTGAAAAATCCCAACCGCCCTACAAAAAATTCTATGACCCACCCCCCCCCCCCAAAAAAAAAAAAAAAAACTTTAAAACTAAAGAATGATTAAGATTGTCTCAAACGTACTATTAGAGGCAAAACTACAATGCGACCTGGTGACCATCCGATCAGTCCGACAGAAAAAATATTCTAACTTGTGACCCTGTGAAGGTAGATTTTGAGTACTTTAACACTCAAATAATAAGTAGTTAGTAGGATGAAAAAATATATATTGGGATACATATTTTTCACAATAAAACAAGTTAAAATTTATATTGGTTTAAAATATGAGTGATGAAAGTTATATTTACTTTAACCAATATTATTTTCAAACATGTTGAACATCATCAGTGTTAAAGACTATTGACGTTCTTAACTACTGTGCAAAAGTTTGAAAATCGTTTAAGCATATTCTCAAACTAGTTGCTTCAATAAGGTCCTTTATATAAATATATGCAAATACAAGGGTTTATACATTGTCGTGGGTGGTGGCCCTTTTTTTGGTGATCTCCAATGGCGTTTGGCATCTTTGCCAATGCGTCTCGGTGGTTTGGGACTCCTTCAGCTCGAGATGTTGGGGCTTATGCTTTTGTGGCCTCTAGAGCTCAGTCTTTGGAACTACAAGATCATATCCTTCGGAAACAGTGGGGTCTTCGGGCTTGACCCGGACTATCAGCAGGCGCTCGAACGCTTTATATGTCCTTCTCCCAGACTTGGATATTGGCGGTTTCTCTAATAAGGACACACGCCCCCTCGAAGCCACAAACAACTTTGGCGAATGCTCTGTTTAGAAATCGCTCAAAGCCTGGGAGAAGTTTTTTCTTTGTCATCCCGCCAAAAGGCGGTGTTTGAGTGCCTGAAGGGCCCCATGCTCAGGACTTTTTGACCGTTATCCCGATTGAAGGGTTGGGACAGTGCATGTCTCCAGTAGAATATAGAGCAATTCTCAAATACCGGTTGATGATCCCTATGTACCCGGAAGATGAAACATGTCCGATATGTCGTAAAGCTTGCATGGATAAATATGGGGAGCACGCCCTTCACTGTAAAGAGACCTGGGTTCAAATATCGGCATGACTGGGTACGAGATGTTTTGGGGGACATCCTAAGAAGAGCTGGGATTTCTGTTAAGAAAGAAGCCCCTGTGAATTTCTCACGGACCCTATGGAGGGGAGGTCTACTTTGCGACCAGCGGATCTGCTCGTCTTTGGTGGGCTGGGGGCAAACATGCTTGTGTGGACCTCACAGGGGTTTCCCTTTGGTTGGTTTACGGGAAAACGGTTTTGTAGCTGGTCAAGCAGCAAGAAAGGCAGAATCAAAGAAAGTGGATAAACATGCTAAAGCTTGCGCAGAGAACCAGCAGTTTTTGTTCCCTTTGCCTTTGATACATTGGCTCCCTAGCGCCAGAAGCTATCAACTTTTTGACCAGGGTCAAACGGGTCATAGACAACCATTGCTCATCCGGGGAGGCAAGGATTTGTTTTTGGAAGGTTAGGATTTGCTATTCAGAAAGGGTGGTGGGGCGCAGCTTGTTGCCCGTTTACCTTCTTTTTTGATGTAACTTGACATAACATTATTAATTGATAAGTTTTATGATAGCTAAACTACTTTTAAATATTTTTGTCCCCTATAAAAATTTCTACTTCTGTCATTACTTGAACAAAACACAAAACTAGTTAACAAAAAAATTCACAACTGAACGAACCACACTTAATCAATTAGTTAGATTTTTTTTTACCTCGGTCAATCAATCTATGATCATCCATACTTTTCAACACAATAGTTATATCAGGTAACATTTAACGTAACATTAACGGTTGAAATAAATGACAATCTTGCTAAAAGAAAATTTGCATAACCAATCACATGAAAAGTGAATACTTTAAAATAGTTTTAAGAATTAAACTTGTTCAGCCGGTACCCTCATGACCACCAGGGCCGGCTCAACGTTTTTTGAGGCCCCAATCGAACTAAAAAAATGTGGTTTTTTTTTAAAAAAAATTATTAAAACCCTCCTCCTTTATTCGGGCTTGGGACCGGCAATAATAAATTAATTTGGCGGAGTAAAAAAAATATTTTTAAATTATATATTGTGTACATATATATGTTTATATTAAATTTATTTTTCTAGCCTTGTATGATGCAAATTCAGTAATAAAATTTTCATAATCAAATCATTCTAGAAATTCTTTCAACAACCAAAGTGGATAAGCCGTTTATCTTTCTTGTGACATTGTAGATCATAAGTATTTTTTATAAGTTTTAATTTGGAAAACTTCGTTCTGTGGATGGATGCAACGGTTACAGGAATAGTTAACAAAATTCTATAGGCAAAATAAGCATTTGGAAAAGAATTAAAACTTTTAATATAATTCAATATATCAATTAGTGTGTCTGATTCTAAATAAATAATTTTCTCTTAACATTTTTAGTTCTTGAAATAAATCTAAACCATTAACATCTACAGCATCATCATATTTTAAATATTTTCAAGGTTAATACACTTTTCTTTTAAACTTTCTTCATTCATAGATTTAACTTTTTAATAGTAAATAAGACACCAAAAATACTTTCAAACTCTTTAAATTGCTCAAATCTTCTTTTAGTGAAGAGCTAGATTGGTCTACTATGTATAAAAAGTAATCGGTTTTAAAACTTTCAATGGGTGTTTTCAAAGTTTTATTATCAACATTTCATTCAAATTTTTATTTTACGAATAATACATTTTTCATGAAAAGTAGGTTCTAGATTCATCTCTAGTGCAATTTCTTTAGTTGTTTTTATAGCCTTTTCAAATCCATCATCTCTATACTTTTAAAAAACAAATAAGCCCATCTAATTGAGTTATAGCTTCAGCAATATTCATGTCTTTGTTGTTGTAAGTTTTTACTAACTATATAATAGAATAAAAAATATCATACCAAATAACCATACCTAATAAAAATTCAAAATACCTAATTCAGTTCTAGCTAAGGATTTAGCCTCATTTATATTTAAGATCATCATCATCATCATCAGATTCATCATATAATTTAATAATGTTTTCCTTAATGTAGAGCTGAAATCTAATGCTTTTATGCTTTCTATGCGACTTTCTCAACGTGTTTGTGATAATGGCTTAACAGTTAAATGTGGAGCATGATCTTTTAAAATTTCCATCTTTTAGGGGATGATGAAATCAAACAATAAACACGTTGTTACTGTTCCAAAAAATTCCCTAGCTTTTTACAACATTTAGCCATATCACAATTTACTAAATTTAAACTATATGAGCATCAATGATGTGTAAATGCTCTAGGGGTATATATCTAATAATTGTTTTTGTACTCTTGATGTTTTCCTTTCATATTGATCCATTATCATAACCTTGTCCCCTAATATTATCTTACATCGAGACCTAATGTATAATTTCTCATATAATAGCATCAAATATACATTTACCTGTTGTATCATCAACTATTAAAAATTCTATAAAGTATTCTTTAACAACTATTGGGGTTAAAGAAGTACCTAAACATCGTAAGATAATAGACATTTGTTCTTTGTCACTTGGTCGGGTGTACAATCAAGTATAACTGAAAATATTTAGCCTCCTTAACTTTATTAATAATTATTGTTTTGATTTTGTTTGCTAATAAGCTAATTGGTTCATTTTGCATATGTGTCCAAGATAATGATTATAAATTTCTTTACTTTTGTACGTCGGATATGTTCTTGTATTATTGGATCAAATTCTACAATCATTTAAATAGTACTTAAAAAATTACCATTGTTTCTTGAAACGTTTTTCATTTGATCCACGAAATGATTACCCCATTTTTACCAAAATTCTTTATAATAGCATATAATTCTTACTAGCACATTTCTCCAATGTTCTTTATCTTTATTTATTCGATCTTGTATATGTTTATCAATAGTCTTATTTTCGCCAATCTTATCTCTAAATCCATCCATAGTCTCTCATATTGATAATGTGTGCATTGCTTGTTTCATGTTCTTTTAGATTTGTACTCATATTATTCCAGTTGTTACTACCTTCATTTGCTAATTTACTTGTACATTGATTCACATTAAATAACTTACAACAAAAGCAAAACACTCTATCTAACTCTATAGAATAAATCAACCATTTTCTTTATATTTTTCTCCATTCAGTAATGCTTGCATATAAAGAGAAGTACTAAAGTTTCTTGAATATTTATCTTTTGGAAAATTATAATTATAAATTTTAACCGGACCTTTTTCTATAATTAGATCTCTTAGATTACTACTAATATTATTCCATTGACTTGGATCAACTAAATTTGGAAGTTCGATATCTTTATTTTAAGTTCCGTCACTATTTGTAGTTTTATCACTATTTGTATGTTCATTTAGGTTTCTATGCTCATCTAGATTTATTGGTTCATCTAGATTTATTAGTTCATTATCTAAATAGTTGGCTAATCTAGGTTTATTGGTTCATCTAAATTTATATGTTCATTAGTGTTGTCATCAAGATTTGTACTATTTGTAGTTGTGGTTATTACAAACTTAAGTAGTGATCCTTTTATTGATTCATTATAAGCTTTTTGTTTTGCCTTCTATGCCTTTTTTGATGCACCAAAAGGGCACTTCCTAAATCGATTTGACATTATAGTTTAATAAAACTACCAATTACCAAATAATAAATCAACTTAAATACCTAATCAAATAAATCTTTATCTCTAAAGGCTAAAGCAACCTAAAAACAACAAATCAAGGAATGAGCTATTAAAGCAATTAAGCAATTAGTATTAAACTTATCAATAAACAGAAACAACTTATCGGTAATCAAGATTCAAGAATCATCAAGATTCAAGATTCATCAAAATTAAAGAATAACCTAACCTTGACACCTTGAGCAGTTGAGCCTTGAGGCTTGAGTGTAGTCATGCAGGTTCAAATATTCAATCTGCTGCTAATTGCCAAGTTCAATCTGCTTGTCGCCAATTTCAATCAATCAGTTATCAAGAATAAAGAATGAAAAACTCAACTTTTAACTTTAAAGACTCAAGAATACAGTTTGTTTGTGGTTAAATTCGTGCATTTGTTGTGCTTACAGCAGTCTTATATAGGTTATGTTAACCTCGATGCAGTCGTGCAGGTCCGTTTGTGGTCGTCTGGAGATGGGAACAGTCCCGTGAGGCGTCCTCGTCAGGCCGCAGCCGGCAGCCCCCAGGCAACGGTCCGAGTGTCCGACAGTTGGCCGCCGCCGCCCCATCCACGATGGTGTAGTGAGTTGTGAGTCGATCGATTACTCTTAGAACTTGGAGTTGTAGCGCTCTAAACTAGGGCAAATTGAGATGTTCGATGGTGTAGTGACCTCTGCAAATGTCGATCTTCTCATTAAGTGAATTGAAAGGGCAGATAAATGGATTCAATGCTATGGGCTGATTTATGTAATAGATGGCCCAATATAAAAAAATTGAAAAATTGGGAGCCCTTAGTTTTTTGGGGCCCCAAGCCCGATGCATCCCTTCATATTCACTTGGGCCGACCCTGATGACCACATGTAACACCCGGATGGATATTTCTTATTTTGAAGCCGACGAAGAAAAGAAAAGGAAATAAAGTCTAAAGTTGAGGGACTAAACTCGCCAACGAAAGAAAGTCGGGTGAGCAGAGTAGAGTATATAGGGAGAGGGCAGCCCTTACCCTCTCCCCCATACACAAATTTTCAGCTTTCAAGAGAGGAGAAGAGGGAAAGGATAAGAAAAACAGAAAAAGGGGTGATTCGGGTGGCCAAACTCGTTGTGTGTAGCAAGCCAAATCGAAGCCCTTGACGTTGTGTCGTTTGTGTGAGTTCTAAGACCCCACTTTTACTTGTTTTCAACCGATTTTAGGGCTGGAAAATGTTAAAACCCGTTTTGGTGTGTGTATGTGTTTGACCCATTTGGGTGTGATGTGTGTGTGATGCGTTTCGTGTATGTTTCGGGCTTGTGTGTGCTTGTATGGTGTTTATGATATGCATTCCCAAGGTCTAGGAGGGTTAATTTAGGCTTAGAATGGGTTTGGATGAGCTTGGAGGCCGAAAATGGCAGATTGGGTTCGGGATGAACTCCATTCTGCATCAGCTAGGACTAGGCGACCGAATGGAGGCCATACGGCTGAATGAGAGGCGATTGAGAGTCATTCGCACGATTGGGATTCATTCGCACGATTGAGGGTTCAATCGCACGACTAAGGCTTCAGTCGCACGACTGGGAGTCCAGTCGCATGGGGGATCGCACGACTGAGGGTTCAGTCGCATAGATGCTTAGTCGCATGAGTCCATTCGCATGAGGTCAGTCGCATAGGTGCCCATTCACTGTAGTTCCATTCGCACAAGGTCCATACGCACGATTGAATGTCCATTCGCATAGATGTTCAGCCGCATGAGTCCAGTCGCATGATGTTCAGTCGCATGGAGGCCATGCGACTGAAGGGTGTCCATACGTCCGAATAGGGCTGTTGCACTCGAAGAAATGTGTAGTTTGACTTCTAGCCTTCGGTGGAAGGTGCAGATGTAATTGACGTAAAGTTTCTCGTAAGAGCATGTAAGATGACTATTATGGCCTTAGAGAGCATGTAGGGCATGATGATGATGATGTTGCATGTTTATGCATTTATGTATGTATATGATGTTGCCCTGTATGATGATGATGATGATGAATGTGTATGATATGTTCCTTATTGTGATGCATGCTTATCTTTCTTGTGGCTTTACATGTCATGTTAATGAATGAATGAAGTATTATGTAATGTAAAGCGAAAGATAATGAAAGAGGAACATGAAGTAAGAATGCATGCATTAATGAATGATGAATGAATGAAAGAAAGGCTTGCAAGCATATATATGGGGTGAGCGACTTTGTGTTGCAAAAGACTCGGATGAAGTGCAATCATTGAGATTGCCTATCGGGTGAGCAACCTTGTCATTGTAAGAGACTTGAGTAACGTGCTATCGTGATGTTGCCATGAGGTGAGCAACCTTGTTGTTGCAAGAGACTCGGATAGCTTGCTATCATTAAGATGGGCAATGAGGTGAGCAACCCATGGTTGTAACAGACTCGGATAGCGTGCAATCATTGAGATTGCTATTGAGGTGAGCGACTCTGTCGTCGCAACAGACTCGGAAGAATGAATGTATGAAAGGAACGAAAGATAACGAATGAGATGAAAAATAATAATGACATTATCTGTGTATACGTATGTTGAATGATCACATGAGAAAAGGAATAGTTTAATGAAAGTAAAGTACGTTTATTTTATAAAACTAGAACTCACTCAGCAACGCTGACTTTTTGTTTTCCATGTTTTGGCAGTTGGCAGGTAATGAATGCTGAGGATGGCACGGCAAGGCTACTCGGCTCTTTTGGGATGGCATCCATTTATAAAGCTTTTGTGTTATAATGCAAACATGTATTTTGTAATCGGATAATGATGTATTATTGGGCAAAAGTGTTTATAATGAAATGAGATGTCGTTTTTGAATGTTTCCGCTGCAATGTTTTTATGAGACAAATGTAAATATATGTTTTATGTGCGATGAATGACCAACTGTAGGCGTCCCGGGAACGGGGCCTTACAAGTTGGTATCAGAGCCAAAGTTTAAGTGAAATGGGTAAATTTTCAAAATAAACCTTAACTTAAACTGAAAATGGGACGAAAGGGGAATGGGATGCCAAACTGAGTAGCTGCGTGCCATCAGGTATTTATTAAAGTTAACCGGTTTTATGTGCGCATGGTATGTGGTTATGTGTTGTATGTAGATTTGAATACTGATGTAGTCAGGACAGGTAATACTTGGGGTATGAAGAGTAAAGTAAGTGGCTAATCACAACTGGCCACTGTAATTAGAGACTTACTATACTTGACATAAACTGAGTTGTTTCCTTGAATGACCGTGTTGGTGTTTGAATCTTTCAGTGTGATAGAGAATGGCGGGTGGTAGATCTTCTAGAGCTTCTAGGGGTGGAGGCCGTGGAGGTCCTGATGCGGAACCGCGACCTAAAAGGGGAAGGCCTAGAGTTGAGAAGGAGGTTCCTGCAGAACCTGAGACCCCTCATCCAGAGGCTGGGGATGAGAGTGCGAACTTGAGGGCCTCGGTAAAGGAGGCTGTTGTTGAGGAAGTACATCAGGTCATGCAGACAATCTTACCGTCCGTGGTGACCGAAGTCATCAAGGCTGTGAGTGAAAGAGGGAGAAAGAAAGGAGGAGAAAAATAGGGCCTCGGGGGAGCAACCGGAGCCTGAAACGATTTTCTCCGATAAGGAGGAGGAGGAAGAAGATGAGCCCGTGCAAGGGGTGGTACGGGGCTGTAACTATGGTGCGTTTATGAGATGCAAGCCCCCAACTTTTTGATGGAAACGGCACTGCTGCTGCTGCTCACCGTGGGGTGAGGGAAATGGAGGCCGTTCTGGATATCAGCGAATGCCGTGAAGACCAGAAGGTAAAGTTCGCTACCCACTCTTTTGTGGATTCGGCTCTATGTTGGTGGGACAATATTGTCCAAGCCGAGGGTAGCAGGGGCCATTGGGAGAATGAGAATGGTCTGAGCTGAAAAGGTTGGTGATTGAGGAGTTTTGTCCTCATCGGGAAATGGAAAAGGTTGAGAGGGAGTTCTTGCAACTGGAGGCGGGGACCATGACCAACACCAACAGTACACCACGAAATTCAACGAGATGGCACGTCTGGTGCCGGATCAAGTGACACCTCTGTCCCGAAAGATCAAGAGGTATATACAGGGTTTGCTAGCGGATATTCACAGGCACATGATCGCTGCCCGGCGAGCACGTTTAGGTCGGCGGTGGATTTGGCGGGGAGACTTTATGATGAAAGAACGGTGGTGGTGGTTGTCACACCCCAACCTTGACGGCGGAATCGTCGAGATGTGAGGGTAAGATTGTTCACAGCCACATAACGCTATATTAAATTGTAAATATTATTATCATAAGTCTTAAAATGAAATACAACCAATAGTCTCAAACAAGAAATAAGTTCAAATATAACTCAAAACATAACATAACATTTGTTTATTTAACTAGGTCCAAGTTCTAGTTTTATTGCAAACTTCAAAGTCCACTTTAAACTTGGGGGTTTCCTGAAACATGATAAAAATAAGAGTCAACTAAAAATAGTTGGTGAGTTTCCAAGGTTTTCATACATAATATGAAAAAGGTTACAAGTAGCAATTCATGTCATAGGTCATAAGCAAGTAAGGTTATAGAACACATATCTGTTGGTCCATGTGATCGATGAACAGTACAATTGATATGATGATTTGATCAATATCAAACACTTAAGCCAAACAACAACAATTGAGAATGTATAAGATGAATCTAACACATATTTGATACTCAAATGAACAATGTCACTCAATAACAACAAGCACAATAGTATTTCAATGAAGAAACTGCTTAGAATTGGTAGCTTGCAACAGAAATCCACGATTAGGGTTTTGCAAGCTTACCATACAAAGTGAAATGACAATTGTATATATAGCAGTCATAGTTTCGCTGACAGTTTCGCTACAGGCGAAACTGTCATGCCGAAACTATAGTTTCGCCCGGCAGAACACAAGTTCGTCGGGTAAACCAAAACAGCAAACTGTGAGCGAATGTATAGATTCGCTCACAGTTTCGCTGGACTGCAAAAACTGCTAATTACTAAGAAAATACAAAATGAAACTAACAAAAGTCCTATTACAATGTAAAGTAAACAACTATACTAAAGTGAGTCCAACCTAACATGATCTTCAATACTCCCCCTAGGTTGGACCTCACTATCTTCACTTCTCTTCATTTGACTCGTCGGCTCCGGTTTCCTCTACTGCTGTTGATCTATCTTCATCATCTCCCGCAGCAACATCTTCAGAAGCTTCAGCCACTGATCCTCCAAGGTTCTTTCCTGCATCACTAGCTTCCTCAGAATGACCACTAGCCTTTGCAAACTGCCTGGTCATATCTTGAACATCCATGGCAAAATCATCTTGTGCTCTCACCTTTTCAGCTAAACTCTTAACCTCCGCCCGTACTCCTCTTATCTTGTTTGCCACATTCATAAACAGACTTGCCTCTTTTCTTGTTTCCTCTCCAGTTCCAGCCTTAATGTGATTTTCACAAAGAATCAAATGATCTTCATCACTGAAGCTAAATAACTCCATCGGGTCAAACACCCTAAACTCTTTTCCGTGTTTAGCTCTAATCACCGCCTCTCCAGTATTATTATCATAAAACCACTTTTCAAAGTCCTGTAACTGTTGGGAAAGAGGATCAGCCAATCTTACCCTATTTACAGACTTTGGTGGTTTGACTCTCAGTACAATTCTTCCTTTGCCTGTCTCCCAATCTTTATCTTTCTTTGACCTTTTTCTTTCAGCCTTCATATATCCAAATGACTCGAAATTATCATTAAGTCCATTTTTGATTTCCTTCTCAAGAAATAATGCCCTTTCACTTAAATGAGCATTGATCAAAGGCAAAGTTGCCAACCGTCTCAAATCCCATTTGGGCAAGGTCTTAAAATCCTTCCTCTTAAGCATATAGCTGATATTTCCTCCTCTTCTTTTAATCATAAACATCTTTAAGCTAGGATTGTAGCACCAACTTATGATCTTCTTATCTGCTTCTTTCCTGCTTAAACCTTCTAGATTTTGAAATAAAGGAGTAAGTTCTTCAGCCTCCTTTTCCTTAACCAACCAATCATTCTTGTCCATCTCAAACACATCAGCTTCATCTTCTCCTTTTTTAGCAACATAAATCAGTGGTCGCTCATCAACTTTATAGAATTCTGGTTCAGAATCATAGTCTACCAATTGTTCATCCTCCTCTTCTTCATCAACCAAACCTTTCCCTTTATCAGACACTCCCTCAGTGGTAGCTGTAACAACCACTTCTTCACCAACAATATCCTTATCAAAATCAAACTGTAAGTTAACAAACCCAGCCTCAATAATATCATCATCCTCATTCCTTCCAGCATCCTCTCTTGGGATCTCCTGTTCTCCTTCTTCAGTATTAGCTGCTCCAGAAGTGCCCTCTCCTACCTTAGATGAAGTACCCACATTCAAGAATGAGTACTTAGATGTATCAGTCAAATCATCTAACTCAAATTGAGTCAGTTGACTAGGTAGGCCGGCTGCAGCTTTCATCTGAGTAATCTCTTCAAACAATCTCTTAATCAGTTTATTCTGGTCAACCAACATCCTTTGCATTCCTTCAATTACCTCATCCTTCTGTCTTTCTCTAATCTCCTGATTCATCAGTTTAGTCTTGATCATACTCAACTCATTTGCCAATGAAGTATTTAGATTACGAATCACATCCTCATCAAGACCCGCACTAGCCTCTCTCCTGGCTGTAAATCCCTCATGTCGATGTTTTGTTCTCCGCTCAGGCTCAACAAAGTCAGTTTTCTTTTTGGATCTCCGTTCTTTCTCTACCCTGATCTCCTCTGCTTGTGCATCAATATCTTCTTCAAAATCATAATCTTTTTCTTTTGCGCATCTCTTCCTCTTCTTAGTTGCATCAGCTTGCTGCACTCTTGTTTCTTCAGCCCTTTTGCTTTCAGATTCATCGACCCGTCTGATATAATTCCAGCGTTCTGGAGGATACATATTCTCCCAAAGATGGGTGATTTTACCATTGAAATCATGACGGATAGCACAGCAATCAGCAAATATCCAAGGGTTCATCTGCACTAGTCTCTTGACTTCACCATGTTTAGGAACATCAGGAATAAGATCATCAAAAATCATCTGAAGAAAGCGAGGGTATAACAACCATTTGTCTTTCTTCACAGCCATCACGTTCTCTGCCATACATGCAAAGATCAGTCTAGCAATGTTTGCCTTCTCTCCTTTACAACATAGCACCATAGCTTTGGCCCAATCGAGATTAAGTCCATCGGATCCACCCTTACGGTGATCTAAGCACATAATAAAAACATGAGCGATATATCTCCACTCCTTAGATAAGAAAGACTTTTTAATCTCTTTCCTTGATCCAAAAGCTGGTCCCTCATAACCCATTCGTCTGAAAGCTTGAAACACTTCAGACTCTGTCATATCCACTTCATCTCCAGAATCATCATCAAGTCTAAGAATCCTGGACACACTCTCAGCAGTAATAGTTACATCATGATCAATCACTTTGGCTGTGATTCTCTGTACATCTCCTCTAGTGTCGTATTCTGCTGATCTCCAAAAGTCTCTAATATGAAGATCATAAATAGTAGGTGAGTGAGAGATAGCATATGCAATAGGTGATCTCTGAAGCCATCTAATACAGTCACGAAATCCGGCTGCCTTTGGAAGAGTATCGTCTAAAATGGCAGTGATGTTATTCCTCTCATCAAATTTGAGATTTGCCATGATAACCTGAAAAGAAAAACAATTAAATTTGAATGAGAAATACTGAAAATAAGAAAATAAGACAAAAACATAAGAAACAATCAGTTTCGGCAAGCGAAACAATAGTTTCGCTCACTAAGACATGATAGTTTCGCTGAATCAAAGACAGTTTCGACAAAGAAAACAAACAGTTTCGACAAGCGAAACTATAATTTCGCTCATTGAAACTTGTTAGTTTCGCAGAACAAAAGTCAGTTTCGACAAGATTAATATAGATTAATGAAGTTTCGCAATTAGTTTCTCCAAGTATTATCTTAGTTTCGCTATTACAAATTAGTTTCGCTGTATTAAAATTAGTTTCGCTGTCCAGAAGAAAACAAGAACAAGCGAAACTGTGCAAGTTAAAGACCAGACTTTGCGAACTTAAAGAAAATATGGCGAAACTGTTAAGTTCGCCCGGACAGCATAACTTTACAGTTTCGCTGAAAAGAGGTGAACTTTCGTTCAATTTCGCAGAGGAATCAGTAGTTTCGCTGAACGAACAGCGAACCCACCGAAGAGTCACAATCCAGATTACTTAAGTGTAGATGATTTTAACCAGATTAAAGGGTGAATCAAGGTTCGAAACTTACATACGAAGCAAATATCACTAAAAATCAGTCCAAAACACTAACACAAGTCAAAATCGCCAATAAAGTCACGGAGAAACCCTAAGAGTGATACTGAGCGATTTTGCGAAATTATGAGAGAAATTTCGCAAACATGACTTATATAGCAAATAGTTTCGCAGACAGCGAAACTATAAATTCGTCAGGCGAATTTACAGTTTCGTCCAGTGAAACTGTAATTTCGCTAGGAGATAACAGGTTAACAACTTATTAGCGAACCTAGCGAAATTGCAGTTTCGCTTTACGAAACTATTAGCGAAAGAATAATTTCGCACACCTTTTTTTTATTATTATTTTTATTATTTTTTTTATTTTATTTTTATTATTTTTATTTATATAATTTTTTATTATTATTTTTTATTATATTTTTTTTATTTTTAAAGGAAGCACATCACATAATGAGATCTAAAATAATCAGAGATCACATTCTCTAAATATTTTAGAACATAAAGATGATCAAAAATCATCTACCAGTCATGAGATCATACTGAATACAAGATCTGATCACAATCTGCACAGAAACAACTGAAATTAGAACAAATCAATAACGATTGCTGATATAATTGTCCACTTAAACTCATGCCTTATCCTTTTTCAACCAACAGCTTATGATTCGTTTAAGGTTCGATTAGATGCTTTAGAATGCTAAGACCCCACAATCATTTGGTAAAAACCCTCACCCAACCTCAGGATTTCTTGAATTATGAATCAATCTTCATAGAACAAGGCTTGTGCGTTAGTGTGCAAATGATTATAAACAGAATATTTCATTCTGAGAGAAATTCATCGATAAGATGATTTGACATAATTATATCAAAATAGTGAGAGCTCCAGATCTATACTCACGTATAACAGAGGAGATAACCATTTGAACATGTGCTGATGAGAGCTCCAGGTCAGTACTATCGTACAGCAGAGGAGATCATCACTCCAGGTCAGTACTCACGTACAGCAGAGGAGATAAGCACAGACACAAGACATCTTAACACCACACATACCAGCAGAGTTTCTGGGTGATGACATAACAAAGCAAAATGGACGAAAGATTCATTCTCAATCCAATTTTTGTCAGGACTCAGTTTTTGTGCAATCCAAAACGATTGAGTAAATCCAGACATTCTTAAGCATGATATTTAATTTAATCATAAAGCTGCTGTCTACTTCATTCATCAGGCTGAGTCTATCAAGCATATCGTTAAAAAATCTGATCCATGTTTTTTTTTAAATATGAAACAGAATCCAGTAACAGTTACTATCATTTCTCATAGAAGACCATCAGAAACAGATCCAATCACATTATCAAGTGGATGATCTTTCAGAGTTTTGTAATCACTGGAAGAAGGAAAGATGGTTGAAGAAGTATCACCCATAGCTGGAGAAAGATTAGATGAAGGAGAATCAATGACAGATGTTGGATCAGGTAAATTAGAAGATGTAGGAGGTAAAGAATCAGATGATGGAGCTTGATCAGGCATTGGAGACGAGGAGCTGACATCAGTTGAAACAGCATCATTTACTAATGAGGTGGATGGAACAGACGATGGAGATGATGAAATAATATTTGTTTGAGTACTTGGAATTGATGTATCATCATCAAAAACTGGCAAAATTAAATGAATTGAACACCGTATCGGAGTCAAAGAACCATGCAGGTTTAGATTTCACTTCAGAAGGATTAGATTCCTGCCAATCAACAAAGAATGACTCTTGAACAATACGTGTTCTCTTGTTATAAACCCGGTACGCCTTTTGTGAAGAAGAGTATCCAACAAAATAACACTCGTCAGAAACAACACCAAATTTTGTCTTTTGAGATTGAGTATTCAAAAGAGTACAAGAACAGCCAAATGGTCGAAAGAAATCAATTAGTGGCTTCCTCTTATGAAAAAGTTCATAAGGAGTCTTCAGTTTATCTTTCACAATTAGCACCCTGTTTAGAACATAAGATGCACAATTAACAACTTCAGACCAGAAAATAATTGGTAATGAGGATTCTATCAGCATTGTACGAGCAGCTTCCACGAGAGTGCGATTCTTTCTTTCTGCAATACCATTCTGCTGGGGTGTTCTTGCAACACTAAATTGTCTCACAATCCCTTTTTGAGCACAAAATGAATCAAGAATCTGATTTTTAAATTCAGTGCCGTTGTCACTTCTTAATCCCATAACTCTTCTCTTACTGATTGATTCGATAGAAAGAATTAATTTCTGCAATTCCTCTGCAACTTCGCTTTTGTGTGCAAGAAACCTTACTCATGAATATCTTGAGAAATCATCTATAACAACAAGACTAAAAGATTTTTTAGCAATTGATTTAACACTAATTGGCCCAAATAAATCAGTATGTAACAACTCAAGAGGACTTGATATGCTATTTAAACGTTTGGGCTTATGAGGTTTCTTATGTTGTTTCCCTTTGGCACATGCCATGCATTTTTCATTAACAGAAAAATCTTTTAAAGGAAGTCCTCTAACAAGATTGTTCTTTACTAATTTATTAATTATCTTAAAATTGACATGGCCTAAGCGACGATGCCACAAGAGTGACTCAGAGGTTGATGCTTTTGAGAGAAGACAAGTTGCAGTAGCCTTTGACTCATTTGAATTCATATCAAGAAGATATGTATCATGTTTCCTTGGAGCACGCATGAGAATTAAATCCTCTAGAATGGCAATCTCTGATTTTAGAAATAAACATTCGTCAGATTTAAATAGAACAGGAATGTCTTTATCGCAAATTTGAGAAACACTCAGAAGATTAAAAGCCAATTCAGGAACATGGTTGACTTTTTCTAGAGTAAGAGAACCATTGGTAACTTCTCCTTGTCCAATCATTTTTCCACCCTTCTTATTTCCAGCAAATGCCACATATCCTCCATCTATAATCCGATAATTGGTCAACAAATCCTTTAATCCCGTCATATGCTTAGAACATCCGCTATCAACATGCCACAAGCTGTGTACAATCTTTGAAGAGGGTTCCTGAAATGAATTAACAAATCATTTAGCCAGGAGCAATAGGGACCCAAGATTGAACAACTTTATTTTTTTAAAGAAGCTGATTTTTTACAGAAGAAATTATTAACCAATTTTGTCAATTTATTCCCAAAACAATTCCTATTAGAGGATCTTTGAATCAAAGGACAATTTTTGACAAGATGATCCTCTTGACCACACCTGAAACAATGAGGTTTGAATCTAGGTCTATGATGTGATTAGGTAAAAATAGGATCAATAATAATCTCCTCATCACATTCAGACAAACTAGAATCAACATCACTGAATGTCTCATACAACTCATGATGTTTTTGTTTATTTGAATCAGAATTTTTCTTTACAAAATCAGAACATGATTCTTCTGACAAATCAGTAAAACTTGTACCATTGGTACTAGTGTCAGATGAAGACGAACTGCATTTTTCTGATGATGTCATATTTAATGGTATGAAAGATGGAATAGGTTGAGAAAAGAACTTTTCGAAAGAATTAATTTTAAGTTGCTCAGTTGTTTTTGGAGAAACATCAGATTCATTACATTTATTACGAGAACAAAAATCATCACTATCATGATTTGAAGTACAAGATGAAATAAAACTATCAAGAGAACATGAGACATTCAAGTCTGTTACATTTGAACTAGAAACAAAAACTGAATTTAAACTAGACTTATTATCTAAAACAGACTGCTGATTTTCAGGTGTACTAGAACTAGTGCATCCAAGCCCACTAGTTGGTCCATAGTCGTAGTCTTCACGAATGTACTTAGAGTTATTCCGGACTAAACCTGCAGACATACTGTCAGTATCTGATTTGATTAAATCATTAGAAGGATGAGGAACAGGCATAGGAGAATAACAGTATGTACTAGGAGGAGGATAAACCTGTATATTTTCATAACCCAAACCTGTTTTAATTCTTGCTCCCCGTTGAGATTTACAAAGATCATCATGTTTCATTCCAGAAATAGTCCATTTATCTAACTTTGACTGAAGTTTGCTTGCTTCAAATTCAGCAAGAGCAACCCGTTCAGTCAAAGTATTAATCTCTACATTTCTTTCCAAAACATTTTTTTTTAAATAATCAGTTTCTTTTAAAGCCTCATTTAGTTTCACAAAATATTTTGATTCATTTATTTTAAGTTCATCATTAATTCGTTTTAAATCCTTTTCATTATCAATTAACAAACGATTAGCCTTATAAATCCCAAAAAGTCTAATTTTGCAAGCAGATGAGCACATATCCTGTATTACCTCATAAGGAAGTCCCATTACCATCCTTTCAGCAGCTAAAGCTTTATCGCACATGCATACTGGAGTACTTGATTTCCTTTCCTCAACAGTAGCAGCCACATCATCCTTCTCTTTTCCTATCTCATCTTTTGAATTTCTTTCTTCATTTGAACCTGTAGTTTCCTCTTTCTCCTCTCCATCTGCCTTCTCTTCTTTCTCCTTTACTGAAGACTCATTTTCTCTTTTGAATTCCTTGAACAGCACAAATCCATCTTTACCAACTTCCATTTCATCACCTTCCACAACCTCAGCAACTAAAGCGTGATTTATCTCAGATCTTGTTTCTTCCACCTCTGCACTCCAATCAAAGTTTGAGATCAAGGCTGACTCCTTTTTTGAATTTCCTTCTTCCTTTTCTTTCTCTGCTGTCAATCTTGGTACTCCAGTGTTACTAGGATCTGTGACAATTGGTAATGGACATTCACGTTTAAAATGTCCCAATTGTTTACAATTAAAGCACCTCAATTTTGACTTATCAAATCCCAGTTTTGAAGTAGATGATTGACCACCAAAGTTCTTTCCATGAATTTCCGGGCTCTTAAAGTTAACATCGCCATTTGCCATTGAATGTCAGTTTCTTCTAAATCATCAGGATCAACCTGATACATATCCTCCATAGTCATTCCTTTACCTTTCAATTCTCCAGCAACAAGAGCTTCATAGCTCTGAACAAACATTCCAAAAAGAGCCATTGTTTCGGATGGAATTGAAGTTTCAGCATTGACCATAGAATTTCCAAATTCTTTTCCAACATGACTATTACCACTCGAGAAATTACTTGTATTGCTCCCTCCTTGAATTGGATTTTGAATGTGAGAGTTTGCAGCGGATGACAACAAAGCAGCATTTTGAGAAAAACCAGATGTGGGCATCATAGTCTGGTTAAATTCTCTTCTTTTCATATCCAACTCAAAAGATTTCAACTTGTTAATGATATCCATCAGCTTATAATCTGTAAAACCTCTTTCTTGTTTAAGCATTCTCACTTGAAGACTCCACTGTGGTGGAAGAGAATCGAGAAGCCTATTAACTTGTTCACTGTTGGAGAGTCTTTCATCATACTTCTTCAGAGTGCTTGAGACGGTTAAGAAACGATTTGTAAGATCTGTTAAACTTTCATTCTTGTATCCTACAAACGAATTGAACTCCTTTTCAGCCTGAATACTTTTGTCTTTTACCAAATCTGCATTCCCATCATAGAATTCACAGAGAGCATCATAAAGAGATTTAGCATTTTTATGCTCTGCAAAACGGTTGTAGATGTCTGGAGCCAAGCAGAGAGTTAGAGCACCAAAAGCTTTTTGATCGCGATCAATCAATTTCAGATCTCTTTCAGTATAAGAAGATGGATCTTTGTTCTGAGAAACAACATCACCAACAGTAACCGTAGGTATGTGAGGACCTGAAATAATCGATTCCCATTGATTATGATCTGTGTAGAAAAAGAAAGCTTTGAGACATCTCTTCCAATCTTCAAAATTATCTCCATTAATGAGTCTTGGAGGTCTATTAGGAGCAACACTTTCAAGATTAGCAAGTGTAAGAGTAGTTAATTTCGACATTATAGTTTCGGCAGAAATGTTGATAATTTCGCTGACAAATTCGCAGAAAAAGGTGACTTAGATAACAGTTTCGCTGAAACAATACTTTCGTAGACACTTTCGCAGAAACAGACACTTTCGCTAGCAATTTCAGCAGCACTTTCGCTTGAACAAAGACACCAATTGCTTAGTTTCGCTGCTAACTTCGCAGGAAACAAGCTTGAACTTTCGTTCAGAAATAAATTCGGCAGCAATTTCGCTTGTTGACAGGTCACAAACACTAATGAACTTTCGTTCAAGGGAATAGTTTCGCAGAAACTCTAGAAAACAACTTCTGATCCAAGATAACTCATAATTTCGCTGAAAGAAGATGACAGTTTCGCTGTAAGAACAGTAGTTTAGCTGATCGATCTCAAAACCCTTTTTCACCTCAAAATCAATCTGAAATCATCCAAAACTCAATGAATTTGAGATCTGATGATTGTAGAATCTTCCTCAATCAAAAACAAGTATAATTCAATCAATTTCCATGCCAAAAACAGCTGATAATCCAATGAAAATTGATTGAAACTAGATATTGACCAAAACCACAAAAACTCAACAAATCAAGAGCACTAAGGCTCTGATACCATATTGTTGGTCCATGTGATCGATGTACAGTACAATTGATATGATGATTTGATCAATAAACACTTAAGCCAAACAACAACAATTGAGAATGTATAAGATGAATCTAACACATATTTGATACTCAAATGAACAATGTCACTCAATAACAACAAGCACAATAGTATTTCAATGAAGAAACTGCTTAGAATTGGTAGCTTGAAACAGAAATCCACGATTAGGGTTTTGCAAGCTTACCATACAAAGTGAAATGACAATTGTATATATAGCAGTCATAGTTTCGCTGACAGTTTCGCTACAGGCGAAACTGTCATGCCGAAACTATAGTTTCGCCCGGCAGAACACAAGTTCGCCGGGTAAACCAAAACAGCAAACTGTGAGCGAATGTATAGATTCGCTCACAGTTTCGCTGGACTGCAAAAACTGCTAATTACTAAGAAAATACAAAATGAAACTAACAAAAGTCCTATTACAATGTAAAGTAAACAACTATACTAAAGTGAGTCCAACCTAACATGATCTTCAATATCGTTCCAACCAAACCTCGACTTGATTACAAGTATAGAGATTGGCTAAGTGTATTTGGTTCCCATGATGATCAAGCATACGTCATCAGGAGTCGGCAATACCTCGACTTTAGCACCAAATAGGCTTGTCAGGCCTAAAGATCTAAGACGTCGCCAGGCTAGCAATAGTTAATGATTGTAAACAAACTATGTATCTCATATAATCACTTACAACACACAAATAACCATGACAAAATATAAGTTGAATTGCAAGTGATTTACAAGTCTCAAATGTGTATAAGTGTATCATGTATAAGCAATCATGTTTCACCCCAAAATAGTGTGAAAATATGAAAAAGGGGCAAGGAAACTCACATGGCAATAGTATATAATGGAGATTATTTAAGAATAGTAAACTTCGTTCCAAGATAAACGTCACAAGACACCTAAATATATAAATATTACAAGATTTAAGTTTAATAAGTTTAACGAATTAAAGATGAGCTAGGGTTCTAAGTCGAATTTGGGGTTTTTGTAAATACGCTAAATAATAAGGAAATATAGTATTTCAAGTCTTTTACTAGAAAATATGTAATTCATCCATTTAAAATAACTAATAAGGTTTACATATTAAACTTAAATAAACACTTGAAACAACATGATTTAAACTTTAATAATTTAAAGGTATTATTTGAATCAAAAATCATTTTGCTAATTAAGGTTTGAAATCCATTTTAGTAGAAGTAAAACTTAGAATAATATTCGTAAAAAGGTTTTATTACAATTTATTTTATTATCTATATTTTAATAAAAATTCCAGAAAATTGTTTGGTGTTTCAACAAATATCTAAAGTTTACAAAAGCTATTTTTATAATTATTAAAAATTACCCATAATTAAATTAAAGCTCAAAAAAGCCTAAAAAAAATAGTTGAGGGAGCCCGGGTTCGAACCCGGGACCTCAAGGTCGAATGGGCAGTAACTTAACCAGTGAACCAGGGCCTTGGCCTTGGTTCATTTTGGTTTCTAATTCCTTTAAACCCATATTAAAAGAATTCCCCTTTTTCACCAAGAACCCTAGAAACAATTTTCCCCAAATTGAAGTGCAATTCGATTATGTAAATGATTGAAATCATGGGGCTTTTGTTCCCCTCATCAAACCGAGTTCATTGATGTATTTAACTTACCCGTTTGAAGTTTAAATCGATGAAAACGAGATGAAGAACAATCACGACTGTGGTAGATCCGGTTCAAGAAGATAATGATGTTTAAACTCGAATTCGTCGTGACAGAAGTTTCCAATGATGTTGTTAAGTAAAAGCCCTCACCCAATTTCGGTTATAATCGAATGGAAGTTGAAGTTCACTATGTAACAGGTCGCGACGAGAATGATGATTCAAACGTCAAAGAATTGAGTTTATCAGGTGAAATTGAGTAAAGCAATCGAATCCAGGTAGGTAGACGTTCGTTTAGGCTTAATTAATTTGATTATTATTGGTGTTTAAGGCTCGGATGATTATGGAGTTTAAGGCGTCGGTTACACGCTCGATTAAGCTTAGTAACCGACGTTTAAATGCGATTAATTGATGCCTTTAGGTTCGAAACATGCTCTAGAAAGACTTGGGAGCGGTTTTTGATCAAAAATCGGCCGCTTGAAGCGGTTTTGGGGACCCGCCGGAGGCCGCAGCCGGCGGTGGCCGGTGGCCGGCCGGGAAACCAGGGAAAAAGAAAAGAAAAGAAAAGAACTTTGTAATTTTGCAGTTTTGGTCCCTGAAGTTTCCATTGTTAACATTTTATGTACAAACTTTAATATTAAGGTTTCTAAATTGGCATTAAAACCCCCTAAACTTTATCATCTTAAATTTTAAACACCTTAAGATTATTAACTTTATAAGTATCATTATTATTTTAAATTTTATTATTATTACTAATATTATTACTATTATTAATTATTATTAGTATAATTATTATTATTGTTATTAACATTATAATTTACAATTGTTATCATTATTGTTATGTTACTAATGTTATTATTATTATCATTATTATTATTAGTATTGGTATTATTATTACTATTATCATTATTATCATTATTACTGTTTAAATAACTTAGAACTTTAAAGAAATTATGCATAATTAGCCCACCAAGTTTCAAAAAATAGCATAAATAGGTCTTATGAGATTTAACAAAATTAACTTTCAATTAACAAAATTACAAGATGTTATAGTCTCCCCAACTTAAAAGAATTTCGTCCCGAAATTAAGAGAAATGAAACTATACAAATAAGAACGGGTATTTCTTCTTCATGTGCTCCTCACGTTCCCAAGTAAATTCGGCGCCACGCTTATTTTCCCAACGAACCTTGACGATTGGGGTTGTTGTGGTTCTCGTCTTCTTCATTATACGGTCCATGATTTCAACAGGTTTCTCGACAAAATGTAATGACTCGTCAATTTGAATGTCTTCCAACAGAACATACAGACTTTCGTCGGCCAAACACTTTCTCAAATTTGAGACGTGGAACACAGGATGAACTCCACTAAGGTCGGAAGGTAGTTCCAGTTTATAAGCCACTTTCCCAATCCTTTTCAGGATTTTGAAAGGCCCTACAAATCTTGGAGCCAGTTTGCCCTTCTTTCCAAAGCGAATAACACCTTTCCACGGTGAAACCTTAAAAGAACCATCTCCCCAACTTGGAATTCCAATGGCTTACGTCGCTTGTCAGCATAGCTCTTTTGACGACTTCTCGCCACTTCAAGGTTCTTGCGAATGATAGAAACTTTATCGATCGTCTCTTGTATAAGTTCAAGACCAGTGATGAAGTTTTCACCAATGTCGGTCCAACAGATCGGTGAACGACATTTTCGACCATAAAGTGCTTCAAACGGTGCCATCTTGATACTCGAGTGGTAACTATTGTTATACGAAAATTCCGCGAGCGGTAGATGCGTATCCCAATCGCCACCAAAGTCAAGAACACAAAGGCGTAGCAAATCCTCCAAGGTTTGGATCGTTCGCTCGGTTTGACCATCAGTTTGAGGATGTCTAATTGTGTACCCAAGAGTTCTTGCATAGACGACCAAAAATGTGAAGTGAAGCGAGCATCTCGGTCGGATATGATGTGCAGAGGTACCCCATGACGACTTACAATCTCATCAACGTACATACGAGCTAACTTTGATGTCTTGTAAGTGTCACGTATGGGTATAAAATGTGCCGACTTGGTCAATCGGTCAACGATCACCCATATGCTATCATGTCCTCGAGAGGTTCGGGGTAGCTTTGTTATGAAGTCTATGGATATGTGTTCCCATTTCCACATAGGAATCTCGGGTTGCTCAAGTAATCCACTTGGACGTTGATGTTCGGCTTTAACCTTCGTACATGTGAGACACTTAGCTACATAAGTCGCTATGTCTTTCTTCATTCCAGGCCACCAATATTGACCACGTAGGTCCATGTACATCTTATCGGAACCAGGATGAATAGAATAACGGGTTTGATGAGCTTCGTTCATGATAAAGGTAGGAAGGTTATCGCGATTTGGAATCAAAATTCGATTGGCGAAGTACATCAACCCATTGGGTTTCGTTTCCAATCGGGTTAAAATATTATGCTCCAGTTCATCCTTCATTCTTCCTTCTTGTTGCACCATTTGTTGAGCCTCCAAGATACTAGACTCGATGTCACTATCTATTCTCAAGTTTTGTAGCAGTACGGTTGTCTTGTTGACATCAAGTCGGATCTCAGTATCGAACTCACCCAAAGTGTCAAACCATTGACGTCGATCGCGAATTTCTTGGAATGAGATCATCTTGTTGTGAACCTTTCAGCTTAGTGCATCGACTACAACATTTGCTTTACCAGGATGGCAGCGGATGTCACAATCGTAATCACTAATCAACTCCACCCAATGACGTTGTCTCATGTTGAGATCTTTTTGATTGAAAACGTGTTGAAGGCTTTTGTGATCGGTGTAGACTATACATTGCGTACCATACAGGTAGTGCCTCCAAATCTTCAAAGCAAAGACAACAGCACCAAGCTCAAGATCGTGTGTTGTGTAATTCACCTCGTGAACCTTCAATTGTCTCGATGCATAAGCTATGACCTTCCCTCGTTGCATGAGAACACAACCAAGGCCTTGTTTAGATGCATCACAATACACGGTGAAATCGTCGTTTCCATCGGGTAGGGTCAAGATAGGAGCATTGCACAACTTATGCTTTAACGCTTCAAAAGCTTCTTCTTGCTCGGAACCCCACTCGAATGGTTTATTCTTTTGTGTCAAAGTAGTGAGCGGTTTCGCGATCCTCGAGAAGTTGGCAATGAATCGCCGATAATAACCAGCAAGACCAAGAAAAGAACGAACTTCGGTAGGAGTTGTAGGAACACACCAATTTTTCACAGCTTCCACCTTTGCAGGATCAACGTGAATTCCTTGGCTATTCACCACGTGTCCTAGATTGAACTTCCTCGAGCCAGAAATCACACTTCGAGAACTTCGCGTACAATTGCTCTTTCTTCAACAATTCAAGAACCAATCTCAAATGTAGTTCGTGATCGGTGTTGGACTTGGAATAGATAAGTATGTCATCAATGAAGACGATCACAAACTTGTCTAGATAAGGCTTGCATACTCGGTTCATGAGATCCATGAAGACAACAGGAGCATTGGTTAAACCAAAAGGCATCACCATAAACTCATAGTGCCCATAACGAGTACGGAAAGCGGTCTTTGGGATATCATCATCATGGACTCGCAATTGATGATAGCCAGAACGTAAGTCGATCTTCGAGAAGATAGCAGCTCCTTGAAGTTGGTCAAACAAATCATCGATACGAGGAAGAGGATAACGGTTCTTGATGGTAAGCTTGTTAAGCTCACGATAATCGATGCACATACGAAATGTTCCATCTTTCTTCTTCACGAAAAGAACAGGTGCACCCCAAGGCGAAGAACTAGGACGGATGAAACCTTTCTCGGATAGCTCTTGAAGTTGACTAGAGAGTTCTTGCATTTCCGATGGTGCAAGCCGATATGGTGACTTACACGGGATTTGCTCCCGGTATCAAGTCAATTTTAAACTCGACTTCACGCACGGGAGGTAAACCACTAAGGTCATCGGGAAATACTTCAGGAAAGTCTCGTACGATAGGGACATCCTTAAGTTCTTTCCCTTTGACTTTCGTGTTGACCACGTAAGCCAAGAAGGCCATATACTTCTTGCTTAAGCACTTTCGGGCTTGAGTGCAAGACATGAGTTTAAGTCCTTTGGAAGATTTTTCACCGAACACTTTCAAAGTGTCTCCAGAGGGTAACGGTATGCGAATGCACTTCTCGAAACAAATGATCTCGGCATGGTGTTTGGCTAACCAATTCATACCAATGATGACATCGAAGCTTCCAAGTTTCATAGGGATAAGATCGATAAGAAAATCATACGTGTCAAGACTTAAGATGCAATCACGAATAATAACGTCAACGGTGATCGGTTCTCCATCGGCAACTTCAACGGTAAGAGGTCTTTCTAGTTTCGTATGTGGCTTAGCAAGTATGGGTTCAAACTCTAACGAAACAAAACTCTTATCGGCTCCAGAATCAAATAGGACATAGGCATAAGTTTTATTAATAAGGAACATACCTGTTCAATTTTAAAGGTATTTAACAACGCAGGTAACACATGAAAAGAATTAGGTCACAAAAGTTAAAGGTAGGTTAACATACCATTCACCACATCGTTGTTTGCTTGTGCTTGGTTAGCGTTGATGTTGAAAGCACGTCCTCAGGCTTGTGGAACATTACCCACAAGACGAGGGCATTGTGGGCGGAAATGACCAGGTTCCCCACAGTTGTAGCAAACTCGGTTTGTGACCACGGCGGCGTTGTTAGGTGCACGGTGACAAGTCGCCACCAAGTGACCATATTTACCGCATAAAGTACAGATACGGCATGGTTGATTTCCCGGGTGATGGTATCTACAAATGTTGCACATAGGCTGAGGACCAGCATAAGACCTAGCCCCAGGCACTTGTGCCACAGGTGCAGCCGCAGGTACAAGTTGTCTTTGGGGTTGTTTGGGTGCAGCCACGTCATAGTTGCGTGCCGGTGTGAACTTGCGCTTCTTGTTGTTGTTGTTGTTGTTGTAAGACGGTTCAGCTTTAGTCTCCTTAACAGCCTCGGTAGCCGTCTTCTCTACCTTCTTTGCACCCTTCATAGACATGGTGCCCGCTCGTATATGGTTCTCGGTGAGTTGAGCGGTGATAGTAATGGCTTCTTCCAAAGTTGTGGGTCGGCTACCCACCACAGCATCTTGAATTTGGGGTGGTACACCCTTAATGAACTTCTCGATGTTGCGGGGACAGTGTCGACCATGTGAGGCAGCAGTATACTCAACTCATGATGCCTAGTTGAGTAGGCCAAATGGTCACCATCGTTTTGCTTCAAGTTCCAAAACTCTTCTTCCAACTTTTGCAATTCACTTCTTGGGCAGAACTTCGCGATGGCGATGTTCTTGAACTCTTCCCAGGTAAGTGCTTGCACAGCTTCAGGACCACGGTTTCTCTTCTCGCTATTCCACCAGGTAAGTGCCCTTTGTTGGAGCACACTAGTGGCATAACGAACCTTGAGCGTCTCGGGACACTCACAATTGATAAAGGTATTCTCCATGCTTTCGAACCACTCAAGAAGACCAGTGGCTCCTTCCTTGCCACTAAAACAGTGGGCTTGCAAGAGCTAAAGTGTTTGAAAGTGCAAGTTTGATTGTTCCCGTGTTGGTTGTTCCCGTTTTGGTTGTTGCTATTCTCTCCATGACCATTTCCATTGTTGCTAGCGTTGGTCATTAAGGTGCTATTAAGTTCAGCAACCATGGTCGGGATGACAACAGCCATTTGTCGAGCAATCATGGCGGCTAACTTACGATCGGAACTTCCACGCTTTCCATGATGACGAGACATGCTGGAATATACAAAATGAGTTAGATACGAGAATTGGAATAACAAGGATCATAGTTCAACAAGGATAAGGCAAAAGTTGTAAGGCACATGGAATGGTTCCATTTGGTAACGCATTACCATTTGGAAACGTTGACACGTCAAGGTAAGTTGACCCACTCGCCTTAGAAATTTGTGTATGTTGACCATAGTTTTTCACTCATCCCAGAAATCCCCAGGTAAGCATAACTAGTCCCGTAGGATTTATGCGATATGCTTGCCTTAGCCCGAGGGCCTTTTGCCAGGAAATCCAGAATACAGGTGTCTATGTGTCACACAAATTTCTTAGGTTAATGAAATCAAAACCTTGATGAGATTTTACATAGATTAGACATAAGTCTAAGGATCCAAGTCATAAGCATAAGTATACAATTCCACGTGTCGTCGAGAATAAGATTAAGAAGTTTCATTTGTCGGGGAGAGTCAAAGTGTCAAAGGTAAGTTTAGGGAGACGAGTAACAAAGTTTAAACAGTTACAAGGCAAACCTATGTTAAAGCATCAAGTTGCACATAAGTAAGGCTAGCATTATGTAGCATGTAACAATATATATATATTTCCAAGAATATAAATATTTTTCTAAGAGGTTCATGCATAAGCTATAGTCTAGGTCACCATTTCTAATAACCTAAATCCCTATAGTTATGCGCTCTGATACCAATCTGTCACACCCCAACCTTGACAGCGGAATCGTCGAGATGTGAGGGTTAAGATTGTTCACAGCCACATAACGCTATATTAAATTGTAAATATTATTATCATAAGTCTTAAAATGAAATACAACCAATAGTCTCAAACAAGAAATAAGTTCAAACATAACTCAAAACATAACATAACATTTGTTTATTTAACTAGGTCCAAGTCCTAGTTTTATTGCAAGCTTCAAAGTCCACTTTAAACTTGGGGGTTTCCTGAAACATGATAAAAATAAGAGTCAACTAAAAATAGTTAGTGAGTTTCCAAGGTTTTCATACATAATATAAAAAAGGTTACAAGTAGCAATTCATGTCATAGGTCATAAGCAAGTAAGGTTATAGAACACATATCGTTCCAACCAAACCTCGACTTGATTACAAGTATAAAAGATTGGCTAAGTGTATTTGGTTCCCATGATGAACAAGCATACGTCATCAGGAGTCGGCAATACCTCGACTTTAGCACCAAATAGGCTTGTCAGGCCCAAAGATCTAAGACGTCGCCAGGCTAGCAATAGTTAATGATTGTAAACAAACTATGTATCTTATATAATCACTTACAACACACAAATAACCATGACAATATAAGTTGAATTGCAAGTGATTTACAAGTCTCAAATGTGTATAAGTGTATCATGTATAAGCAATCATGTTTCACCCCAAAATAGTGTGAAAATATGAAAAAGGGGCAAGGAAACTCACATGGCAATAAGTATATAATGGAGATTATTTAAGAATAGTAAACGTCGTTCCAAGATAAACGTCACAAGACACCTAAATATATAAATATTACAAGATTTAAGTTTAATAAGTTTAACGAATTAAAGATGAGCTAGGGTTCTAAGTCGAATTTGGGGTTTTTGTAAATACGCTAAATAATAAGGAAATATAGTATTTCAAGTCTTTTACTAGAAAATATGTAATTCATCCATTTAAAATAACTAATAAGGTTTACATATTAAACTTAAATAAACACTTGGAACAACATGATTTAAATTTAATAATTTAAAGGTATTATTTAAATCAAAAATCATTTTGCTAATTAAGGTTTGAAATCCATTTTTGTAGAAGTAAAACTTAGAATAATATTCGTAAAAAGGTTTTATTACAATTTATTTTATTATCTATATTTTAACAAAAATTCCAGAAAATTGTTTGGTGTTTCAACAAATATTTAAAGTTTACAAAAGCTATTTTTATAATTATTAAAAATTACCCATAATTAAATTAAAGCTCAAAAAAGCCTAAAAAAAATAGTTGAGGGAGCCCGGGTTCGACCCCGGGACCTCAAGGTCGAATGGGCAGTAACTTAACCGGTGAACCAGGGCCTTGGCCTTGGTTCATTTTGGTTTCTAATTCCTTTAAACCCATATTAAAAGAATTCCCCTTTTTCACCAAGAACCCTAGAAACAATTTTCCCTAAATTGAAGTGCAATTCGATTATGTAAATGATTGAAATCATGGGGCTTTTGTTCCCCTCATCAAACCGAGTTCATTGATGTATTTAACTTACCCGTTTGAAGTTTAAATCGATGAAAACGAGATGAAGAACAATCGCGACTGTGGTAGATCCGGTTCGAGAAGATAATGATGTTTAAACTCGAATTCGTCGTGACAGAAGTTTCCAATGATGTTGTTAAGTAAAAGCCCTCACCCAATTTCGGTTATAATCGAATGGAAGTTGAAATTCACTATGTAACAGGTCGCGACGAGAATGATGATTCAAACGTCAAAGAATTGAGTTTATCAGGTGAAATTGAGTGTAGCAATCGAATCCAGGTAGGTAGACGTTCGTTTAGGCTGAATTAATTTGATTATTATTGGTGTTTAAGTCTCGGATGATTATGGAGTTTAAGGCGTCGGTTACACGCTCGATTAAGCTTAGTAACCGACGTTTAAATGCGATTAATTGATGCCTTTAGGTTCGAAACATGCTCTAGAAAGACTTGGGAGCGGTTTTTGATCAAAAATCGGCCGCTTGAAGCGGTTTTGGGGACCCGCCGGAGGCCGCAGCCGGCGGTGGCTGGTGGCCGGCCGGGAAACCGGGGAAAAAGAAAAGAAAAGAAAAGAACTTTGTAATTTTGCAGTTTTGGTCCCTGAAGTTTCCATTGTTAACATTTTATGTACAAACTTTAATATTAAGGTTTCTAAATTGGCATTAAAACCCCCTAAACTTTATCATCTTAAATTTTAAACACCTTATGATTATTAACTTTATAAGTATCATTATTATTTTAAATTTTATTATTATTACTAATATTATTACTATTATTAATTATTATTAGTATAATTATTATTATTGTTATTAACATTATAATTTACAATTGTTATCATTATTGTTATGTTACTAATGTTATTATTATTATCATTATTATTATTAGTATTGGTATTATTATTACTATTATTATTATTATCATTATTACTGTTTAAATAACTTAGAACTTTAAAGAAATTATGCATAATTAGCCCACCAAGTTTTAAAAAATAGCATAAATAGGTCTTATGAGATTTAACAAAATTAACTTTCAATCAACAAAATTACAAGATGTTACAGTGGTGACTGATGGTGGCAGGAAGAGCGGTGGTGATCGAAACTGGCAGAGGAAGAGGTTTGGTCGGGATGATGCCTCGACGGGTAATAAGAAGGCACGGGTGTACGACCGTCGTGTGGTCACGTCAAGTGCGGGGTCGAGAAGGTGTGGTAAGTGTGGACGGGAGCATAGTAGAGAGTGCAGGTTTGGGTCAAACTTGTGCTTCAAGTGTGGAAAGGCGGAGCACATGGCAAAGGACTGTCGTACGGTCCGGTGCTTTAACTGTGGTGAAGAGGGTCACGTGTTCAAAGATTGCAAGAGGCCGAGGGCTGAGAGCTCTGGGGCGAAGAAGACAGGAGGTGAAGGACCGAGGGCGAGCGCCAGGGCATTCACCATGACACAAGGGAAGCTAGAACGGACCCTGATATCTTGTCCGGTACGTTTCTGGTGAACCAAACTTTAGCTTCTGTGTTATTTGATTCGGGTGCCAGTAAAAGTTTTATTTCTACTGCTTTCTGTGCTAAGCTGCCTGTTAGTAGTAGACGTGTTGATGCGCCCTTTGATGTAGAAACTACCATAGGTAAGTCTACCAGGATTTCTGAGATGATAGAGAACTATGATGTGGAACTCGAGGGTCATAAGTTTCCTGTTAAACCGTTCGTGATGACCTTAGGTGGTTTTGATTTGGTTCTTGGGATGGATTGGCTAGCGGACTACGAGGCGAACATTGTGTGTCGCAAGAAGATGATTCGGTTGTCGGCGCCTGACGGTAGTTCAGTGACGGTTTATGGTGATCGGGTTACTATGATTCCGAAGGTGATCTCGATGGCGGTGGCGGGAAAATGTATGAGGCGTGGATGTAGTGCCTACTTGGCCTATGTAAAGGATGTGGATACGCCAACACCACAACTAGCCGATGTACCAGTTGTGTGTGACTTTCCAGATGTGTTCCCAGAAGACTTATCAGGAGTGCCACCTGACAGAGAGATTGAATTTCATATTGATCTGATACCGGGCGCCCAACCTGTCGCCAAGGCACCGTATCGGTTGGCTCCGACCGAGATGAAAGAGTTGATGGAGCAGTTGCAAGAGCTGCTGGATAAGGGGTTCATTAGACCGAGTATCTCTCCTTGGGGTGCTCCGGTCCTGTTTGTTAAGAAGAAGGACGGTAGTATGAGGATGTGCATCGACTACCGCGAGCTGAACAAGTTGACAGTGAAGAACCGATACCCCTTACCGAGGATAGATGATTTGTTCGATCAGCTTCAGGGCGCCAGTTGGTTTTCAAGAATAGATCTTCGATCTGGTTATCATCAGTTGAAGGTGAAGGAGCAAGATATTCCTAAAACAGCTTTCCGTACGCGCTATGGTCACTACGAGTTCCTCGTCATGTCTTTTGGTTTGACCAATGCGCCAGCCGCTTTTATGGATCTGATGAATCGATGTCTCGGCCGATGTTGGATAAATCAGTGATCGTGTTTATTGATGGTATTCTGATTTACTCGAGGAGCGAAGCAGAGCACGCTGGTCACATTCGGGAGGTTCTAGAGACGTTGAGAAGGGAGAAGTTGTATGCAAAATTCTCCAAGTGCGCGTTCTGGTTGCGCGAAGTTCAGTTCTTGGGTCACGTGGTGAATCCTGACGGGATTATGGTGGACCCGGCAAAAGTGGAGGCGGTTATGCAATGGAAGTCACCAAAGACGCCATCCGAGATTCGTAGTTTCTTGGGTTTGGCGGGTTATTATAGAAGATTTATCCAAGACTTCTCCAAGATTGCTTCTCCACTAACTAAGTTGACCCAAAAAGATGTGAAGTTCGTATGGGGTCAAGCTCAAGAGAAGGCGTTTGAAGAATTGAAGGCGAGATTGACTCAAGCTCCTGTTCTGTCGTTACCCGATGGAAGTGAAGATCTGGTGGTTTATTCCGATGCTTCTTACTCGGGGTTGGGGTGCGTGTTAATGCAGAGAGGAAAGGTTATAGCCTATGCATCCCGACAGTTGAAGGTTCATGAGGTCAATTATCCTACTCATGACTTGGAGCTAGCAGCTGTGGTCTTTGCGTTGAAGATTTGGAGGCAATATCTTTACGGGACGAAGTGCACCATATTCACCGACCACAAGAGTCTGAAATACTTCTTTGAGCAGAAGGATCTGAACATGAGGCAGAGACGGTGGTTGGAGCTCATAAAAGACTATGATTGCGAGATCCATTACCATCCGGGCAAAGCCAAGGTGGTAGCGGATGCCCTTAGCCGAAAGGAGAGACCCGAGCCGATTCGGGTGAAAGCATATCAGTTGATCATGACCTCCGAGGTGATGAAGCAGATTAAAGAGTTTCAAGATGAGGCATTGAAAGAAGAACATCTTAACTCTGAAAGAATGAGAGGTTTGGTTGGGGAATTGGGTGAAAACACACTCGGTGTTAGAACCTGATTCGGTCGTGTGTGGATTCCTCGTTTTGGGGATCTACGGGTGAAGATCATGGATGAAGCTCACAAGACTCGATACTCCATTCATCCTGGTGCCACGAAGATGTACCATGATATGAAGAAAGATTATTGGTGGCCGGGTATGAAGCGCGATGTGGTGGAGTATGTGAGTAAGTGTCTTACTTGCTTACAGGTGAAGGTCGAACATCAAAAGCCGTATAGGAAGATCCAACCTTTGGATATACCGGAATGGAAGTGGGAGCACATCACCATGGACTTCATTACAAAGCTGCTGCGTACCCCGAAAGGGTATGATGCCATATGGGTGATAGTTGATCGTTTGACGAAGAGTGCTCATTTCCTACCGATCCGCGAGACATATTCATCAGAGAGGTTGGCTGATCTATTCATCAAGAAAATTGTAACTCGCCATGGTGTGCCGGTGTCTATTGTGTCGTATCGCGACACCCGGTTTACATCTAAATTTTGGAAGAAATTCCACGACGCTATATGTGATTAATTTTGGTGGAAGTTGGGATGACCACCTACCGTTAGGCGAATTCTCATACAACAACAGCTATCATGCCAGCATTGGTATGCCTCCATACGAGATGTTATACGGTAGGAGATGCAGAACACCCGTTTGTTGGGGTGATATTGGTCAAAAGGAATTGGGGAGCGTCGAGGTAATCAAGGCAACGACTGAGAAGCTTGAGAAGATTAAAGCCTTCATGAAGGCAACCAAAGACAGACAGAAGTCGTATGCTGATAAACGACGCAGGCCGATTGAGTTCCAGGTGGGTGACCGGGTTATGTTGAAGGTCTCACCTTGGAAGGGTATCATTCGCTTCCGAAAGCGGGGCAAATTGAGCCCAAGGTATATAGGCCCTTTCCGAATCATCGCTCGGGTAGGAGAGGTGGCCTATAGACTGGAGTTACCGGATGAGCTAAGTGGAATTCACCCGACATTCCATGTATCTCATCTAAGGAAGTGTTTAGCTGATGAAGATATGATTGTTCCACTGGAGGATATCGAAGTAGATGAACGGCTCAATTATGTGGAGCAACCAGTGGCAATCATCGACCGAAAGGAGAAAAGACTAAGGAATAAAGTGGTTCCTCTTGTGCGTGTACAGTGGAAGCACAGGAAGGGATCCGAGTCAACGTGGGAGACCGAGGAAGAAATGAGACTGTGACATCCGGTAAATTTCCGTTACCAAACTCCGTTAGTTTCGTTAAGTCTTGCATACACGTGTCGTGAGCACACACTAGTTGTCGTTTAACGTTGGTGACCTAATAATAATTAATAATGTTACATTATTGATAATCTAATTGATTATGTGATTATTGTGTTATGTTTATGTGCTTGCATGTTTTTTTTATATGTTAATTGGGAATTAATCGCGTAACGTGGAAACGTTTGTATTAATTCGTATGTTTGTGTTTTATAAAATAAAACATATAATTGTTACCATGAGTTATATGTTTAGTATTGTAGTTAAAAACCATTTAAAAGTATTTAAAAGAGTGCCTTTTAATAAAATGCAAAACACAAGGGTCTAAGTTGTCATTATGCAAAATTAAACTAAACAAAACACTTCTAACCCTAGCCACCCTCCCCAATCGGCCGTAACCCCTTCTCCCACCCCTCTCCTTTGCGAAATCAGCCAAGAACAAGCAAGGGAACATCGATTTGATTCGGTTTCAAGCAATACAACCCATAGGAAGCATCAATTGCAAGTCGAATTGGCCTTAAAGGTTAGATTTTTCGAGTTCTTATGTGTTGTTCATCTTGGCCGAACCTTGATTACGAAATTGGGCTTCATGGAGTCGATTTGGGTGTTGTTTGATGTTGTTAATTCATTAGTTAGATTGTTTACATGTTGTTTAACGTGGATTATGTATGAATTGGATGTTTCTAGTGGATTGATCATGATCTTTGGTGATGTACAAACCCTAGTTCGAAAATAGCATGATTATGCATGATGGATGATTGTTTGATGAATGTTTGATGTTTAATAGATTGTATGGATGCTAGATTACATTGATTTTTCAAGAAATTGGTGAATTGATGTTGATGTTCATAGGTTACTAAGAATAGTAACTTTATTTTGCATGTAATGTTGAATTGGTGATTAATTGATGTTATGGATGTGTTCATGGTGATGATTAGATGTTAGATTGTTGTTGTGAGCATTGAGAATTCAAGAACACATGCTATAGTTCATACCTTACTAAAGATAGTAACTTTTTGGGATATGAATTGATGGATTATGATGTTTGGATGTTGTGATCATGCTTAGATGTTGATATGAGCTTGAATTGGTATATTATTAATGAATTCATGAATGTATAGGATGTTTGATAGGTTTTGGGATGTGCTTTCCCAAAAGGGAAACTTTATTTTTGCAACATGTGAAAGATGATGGTTTGATCATGTTTGAGATGCTAGGAACATGTTAATATTGTTGTATGAGATGTTTGGTTAATCATGAGTGGTGTTAGTACTTTGATGAGCATGTATAATGTTGATGTGGATTAGTAGTAAGATATCATGCTTGGGATTGGAAATTGATTGTTGTGATGTATGTTGAATGTATGAAATGGTTAGTGAATGTGAATGTGATCACCATACACACGTGCGAATCTGAGGCCCCTACTTAGTAGGATTGGCAGGGTTTAGGGTGTGAAGTCGTGAGTGGCTTCACATGGCATGTGGTGCGTGATTTAATCCTTGTGTGACATGTTAATTATGTTGTAATTAGTGGACATGTTAATGTTTAGGTTCGCATGACTTGTATGATACTTGGTTGTATGATGATCTATGTGATACACCTGGATGAATGTAGTATACTCATGAACCATTTGAATGCTAAACTTGTATGATATATGTGTATGGTTGTTTAAATGGTTTAAAACACATAAAGTCACCAACGGGTCAAACGGGTCAACTGAGTCAAATGTATTATTTTTCTGAAACCTGAGTCTTTGGTTGTAGTGTACTTAGGGTTTCACATATTCTCTGTTGCACGTACTCATATACTTATATGATCTAGGTAACCTCTGAGGGTTGTCTGTTCACTCTGTCAGTCAAGTCAAACTCTAAGTAACTGTACGCATATCAGGTGAGTTCATGCCCCACTCTTTACATAATCTCTTTTGGGGGAGATAGCATACTGGTAAAACTACACACGCTTTATGTATATTTTAGTTGTGCATAATATTAGTATAGTGTTGTTTATCATGGGAAAGTCCTCACACTTTTGAATTGTTAATATTGAATAGCGGGGAAATTTGGGTAGTACTACTGGGTCTGACGAGCCCCACCTGTGTGACTCGAGGTCAACCGGGTGCAATTTGTCCTATTGAACATTGTCACGACCTGTTGAGTCGTGACAGGAGGCAACAACGTAACACAGTCAGCTTCAATTGCGAAATCACTATGCATTAATATTTATTTGTTAATGGACTAGCTATCTGTTGCAATGCACTACTAGTATATCTCGATTATTAAACTGTTTATGTTTGAATATTAACTCTTGAACTCACCAACCATTGTGTTGACATTTTAGTATGCTATTCTCAGGTCATTAGCTGCTTGCCTCTAGGAGCACTCCATGGTTCACTTGCATACTAAGACTCGGTTTTCAAGACATCTAGCATTTTAATGATTATGGTTTACTCTTTTGGGTTGGCACATGTTTTGCCATAGTTATACTTTTATTACTTTGGGTTGTTTTCAAAACGCTTCCGCACAATTTAAAGTTGAACTTTGGTTGTTTTATTTTAATCATGGCATATAGAGTCGTTTTGAGTAACTATTGACTGTGATCCTGGTTTGTTCACACGCCTCGCGGTAAAACTCCGCACGTGGATTTTGAGGGTGTGACAGATTGGTATCAGAGCCACTCCTGTGCCGTTTGGGATGTGGGACATACCTCACCAAGGATGGTGACTTCTCAGGCTCATCGAGGACGATGAGTCCAAACAGGGGGTGCTTGTGACACCCTACACATATCCCACATCGGCCGTGGACAGGAGAGATTCCTGGTTCATAAGGAATGTCCTGTCTCTAACATCAACAACGCGTTTTGGGCGTATTGGCTGTGGATGAGAGGAGAACTCCACAGTTAAGCGTGCTCAGGTGGGAGCAGTCCAGGGATGGGTGACCTCCCTGGGAAGTTTTCACCCAGGCAACCAAAAGCAAATCCGTGAGCTCCTCGTGGGCAAAGCGGACAATTGTTGGTGTGAGGGGCCAGGTGTGACCCCCCAAGGGACTGGAGTTTTTATCCTAGGTTTGTCAATCACATCATGTATAGGGAACGCGTGCCTGACCCGAGACCCAGAACGAGAGGTAACTCTGATCAAGCAGTGCCTTCACTTCCCCGGACGGTGCAGTCCAACGAGCAGTTGATTGCTGCATTGGTGGCAGCACTAGATACAGAGCAGCATCGAGTCAGGCGACTCACGAGCGACGTTTGTACACTACAGACCGAGGTGTACAAACTAAGGCATAAGGTGGATGAACTCGAGGGGCGCCATGGAAAGACCCTAAACGGGTGTTATCAAATGGAAGATGGGATCGTAGCACTCAGAGGACGCGTGGCTGCTCGCGAGCAGAGGGATGCAGTGGCTGATGATAGGATTGCTACTTTGGAGGCACAGCTAGCAGCACTCCAGATTGCTATAGCTCCTGCTCCTGCAGTCGACCCTGAGGATGAGGAACCTGAGGAGGAGAACCTGAGGAGGAGGAACCTGAGGAGGAGGAACCCGAGGAGGAGGAGGATGAGAGTGATGGATCTGATATTGTCGATTGATTTTCTCATATGACTTAGACTACGTAGTGTTTTCTTTGAAACCTATGTGGGAAGGGTTGTTTCCCCACTCGAACGACAAACTTAAATTTTGACATTGATGAATACATTGTGACTCATTTGCAATTTATTTACTTTGGTTATTATTTTTGTTATGAATGTTGTGGTTGTGATGATTATTATTTCTTTATTGTTTACTGTACTTCAATGAGATAAATGTGTTTGATGTTACTCATTATTGTATTTGTGGATGTAAAGTGAACAATGGACGCACGTGGACGTGGTCGTGGACGTGGTCGTGGGCGCGGTCGTGGGCGTGGCGCCGGAGACCATGGCGCCGGAGATCATGGCGCTGGTGCCGTGAACATGACCCCTGCTGAAATAGCTGCCTTGATTCAGGCAGCGGTGGCTGCTGCCCAAGCGGGACAGCCAGCAGGTAAACAATGATTGAAAGTTAAACCGAATATCCTATGTAACCGTATAGGTTGTCTGATCAATATTTGTTGTGTCAAAGCAGGACCACCGGCATGTACTTATAAGTCCTTCATGGACTGTAAGCCCCATACCTACAGCGGTACTGAAGGTGCTGTGGGACTAGTACGCTGGTTCGAGAAGACGGAGTCCGTATTCTCCAAGTGCAACTGTCCACCTGCTGATCAGGTGAAATATGCCACCGGGACCCTGGAGGGTGCCGCCTTATCCTGGTGGAATGCACAAGTCCAGATGTTGGGGCAAGCACTGGCTAATGGACTGCCGTGGGCTGAGTTCAAAACCATGATGACCGAGGAGTACTGTCCTCGCAATGAGGTGCAGAAGTTGGAGATAGAGTTCTGGCAACTGAAAATGCAGGGCTCAGAAATCGAGGCTTACACCACTAGAACTCACGAGCTAGCAACACTATGCCCGGGAATGGTGAATGAGATGCATAAAAGGATCGAGCATTACATACGGGGACTTGTACCCGAAATTCAGAGTATGGTAACTGCTTCTAATCCAACCACCATACAGCAAGCCATTCAGTTAGCCCATAAGCTAACTGACCAAGCCGTGGAACAAGGACGTCTACCCAAGCGGGGCGCCGTGGCAAGCGTGCCCGATAACAAAAGAAAGTGGGATAGTACTAGCAACACCAAAGCATCATCATCTTCTGGCGGTCAACCTCAACCTCAGCAGCAACAACAACCGGTCCAACAACAACGGAGGTTCGACAACAATCGTAACTTCCACCAAACGACTGCAAATAATCAAGGACCCAGTGGTTATGGTGGTAGACACCCGAAGTGCAACCGGTGCAACTATCATCATGTGGGACGATGTGATAGCTTCAAATGCCAGCGTTGTGGTAAAATTGGACACGCCGCGAAGGATTGCCGTGGTGAGCTGGTTAGGAGGACACAACAACCTCAGGAAACTCCTAAGGGTTGTTTTGAATGTGGAAAAGAGGGGCACTACAAGCGAAATTGCCCACAACTAAGGAGAAATGGAAATGGCAACAATGGAAATGGACACAACAACAACAACAATAACAACAACAACAATGGTAACAACAACGGTGGGAATGGCAATGGTAATGGCGGTAATAAGGATGGAGCAAAAGGGAGAGCCTTCGTCATTGGCTCAGGTGAGGCTCTAAATGATCCTACAACTGTTACTGGTAGATTCTCTGTTAATGGTTGCTTTGCTACGGTACTATTCGATACTGGAGCTGATAGGAGTTTCGTGTCCTTAAAATTCTGTAGTCTTTTAAGTGATATACCCTCCGCCCTAGAATCTAAATACACCGTAGAATTGGCTGACGGTAAACAGATTCATGTAACGCATATCCTTAAAGACTGTAAGATAGAGCTTGCTGGTCATACTTTCGCTATAGATCTTATGCCTGTTACGCTGGGGAGTTTTGATGTTGTGATAGGCATGGATTGGCTTTCTAGCAAGCAAGCGGAAGTTATATGTCATGAGAAGATCATACGAATTCCTGTTGATGACAAAATTCTGACAGTCCGAGGTGATAGAAGTGGTGCTGTGATAGGCATCATCTCGTTCATGAAAGCCCAAAAGTTACTACGAAAGGGTCGTGTGGCTATTCTAGCACTTGTAACTGATAAGCAAGCGAAGGAAAGGAGAATGGAGGATATTCCCATAGTGCGCGACTTTCCAGAGGTGTTTCCAGAGGATCTTCCTGGATTACCACCTCATCGTCAAGTGGAATTCCAAATTGAGCTAACTCCCGGCGCAGCCCCGATTGCTAGAGCACCTTATCGATTAGCACCGAACGAACTACAGGAGTTGTCGTCACAACTCCAGGAGCTATTAGATAAGGGCTTTATTCGCCCTAGTACATCACCCTGGGGAGCCCCTGTCCTGTTTGTTAAGAAGAAGGATGGCACGTTTCGGATGTGTATTGACTATAGGGAGTTAAATAAAGTAACAGTCAAGAACCGATACCCTCTACCTCGTATCGATGACTTGTTTGACCAACTCTAGGGATCAAGTTACTATTCGAAGATTGACTTGAGATCTGGCTATCATCAACTCAGAGTCCGCGAAGAAGACATTTCCAAAACCGCGTTTCGTACCCGCTACGGTCATTATGAGTTCTTGGTCATGCCTTTTGGGTTGACAAATGCACCTGCTGTGTTCATGGACCTCATGAACCGTGTGTGTAAACCCTACCTCGATCAGTTTGTCATTGTGTTTATCGATGATATACTGATATATTCCAGGACGAAGGAAGACCATGAGGAGCATTTGCGAATGATCTTAGAGCTACTGAAAAAGGAACAGCTGTACGCCAAATTCTCTAAGTGTGACTTTTGGATACGAGAAGTACAATTCCTAGGTCATATTGTTAATGAGAAAGGGATACATGTTGATCCTGCCAAAATTGAGGCGATCAAGAATTGGACCACACCTAAAACGCCGAGTGAAATAAACAATTCTTGGGATTAGCAGGTTACTATCGACGATTCATAGAGGGATTCTCTAAGATCGCACAACCTCTCACAGCTTTGACTCACAAAGGGACTACATACAATGGGGTGAAAGCCAAGAATCGGCTTTTCAATCATTGAAGCAGAAACTCTGTACCGCGCCGATACTAGCACTGCCAGAGGGGACGGATGACTTCGTGGTGTATTGTGATGCATCCATTCAAGGATTGGGTTGTGTCTTAATGCAGCGAGACAAGGTGATAGCCTACGCCTCGAGACAATTAAAAGTTCATGAGAAGAACTATACTACTCATGACTTAGAGTTGGGTGCAGTAGTCTTTGCCTTAAAGATTTGGAGACATTACTTGTACGGTACCAAGTGCACTATCTACACCGATCACAAGAGTCTTCAACATATCTTTGAGCAAAAGGAATTGAATATGAGGCAACGACGTTGGGTGGAACTGCTAAACGACTATGATTGCGCTATTAAATACCATCCGGGAAAGGCGAATGTGGTTGCTGATGCCTTAAGCCGGAAGGAAACAGCTAAACCCAGACGGGTGCGAGCTTTACAGCTTACTATCAGTACTCAACTGCCTGAACAAGTTAAGGAGGCACAGATAGAAGCTTTAAAAGCAGAAAATATTGGTTCTGAGTCGTTGAGAGGAATGGATAAACAGCTGGTGATGAAGGAGGATGGAATTCGGTATTTCATGGATAGACTTTGGGTGCCTGCCTATGGAAATCTGAGAGACCTGGTTATGAGTGAGGCACACAAATCTAAGTATTCTATACATCCTGGATCCGATAAAATGTATCATGATCTGAAGGCGCACTATTGGTGGCCTAACATGAAAGCGGATGTGGCTACATATGTGAGCAAGTGCTTGACCTGCTCGAAGGTAAAGGTGGAATATCAAAAACCATCGGACTATTGCAGCAACCCGAGATACCGATGTGGAAATGGGAACAAATCTCCATGGATTTTATTACCAAGCTGCCCAGGACTAGTACTGGTTGTGATACGATATGGGTGATTGTGGATCGATTGACAAAATCTGCTCATTTTCTTGCAATAAAGGAAACTGACAAGATGGAAAAATTAACCCGCCTGTACCTCAAGGAGATCGTTTCCAGACACGGTGTACCGATCTCAATTATCTCTGACCGCGACGCTCGTTTCACGTCACACTTCTGGCAATCATTGCAGAAATCTTTGGGTACACGATTAGATATGAGTACTGCTTATCACCCGCAAACGGATGGCCAGAGTGAGCGTACCATACAGACGTTGGAAGATATGCTACGTGCTTGTGTAATTGATTTCGGGAATAACTGGGAAATTCACCTGCCATTGGTGGAGTTTTCTTATAACAACAGTTATCATACTAGCATACAAGCAGCACCTTTCGAAGCGTTGTATGGGAGAAAATGTAGATCACCGGTTTGCTGGGCAGAAATTGGTGATAGTCAGCTAACAGGTCCCGAGTTAATTCATGAGACAACCGAGAAGATCGTACAGATACGGAACCGTATGGCAGCAGCGCGAGACCGACAAAAGAGTTATGCTGATAAGAGACGGAAACCTTTAGAGTTTCAGGTTGGTGACAAGGTTTTGTTGAAAGTTTCACCATGGAAAGGCGTAGTTCGGTTTGGCAAGCGAGGGAAGCTAAACCCGAGGTACGTTGGACCATTTGAAATAGTGGAAAGAATAGGTCCAGTGGCCTATCGTCTAGCCCTACCTGATTCGCTAAGTGGAATCCATGATGTATTTCATGTATCAAACTTAAAGAAATGCATAACTGATGAAACGATGGTCGTACCACTAGAAGAGGTTCAAGTGGATGAGCAACTACGTTTTATTGAAGAACCAGTTGAGGTGATGGACCGTGAGGTGAAAACACTTAAGCAAAGCAAGATACCTATTGTCAAAATCCGTTGGAATTCGCGACGTGGACCGGAATTCACATGGGAGCGAGAAGACCAAATGAAGCTTAAGTACCCTCATCTATTCGAGAAGAAATGCCAGCAGACGAAGGTATTGATTTAAATTTCGGGACGAAATTTCTTTCAACATGGGGATGATGTGACAACTCATCCAAAACTCACTCGATTTCGATTTCTGTGTGCCAATGCAGTAGACCAGTGATGGAACACTCTCACCATGTAACATAATTTTCGGGACGAAAATTCTTTCAACATGGGGATAATGTGACATCCGGTAAATTTCCGTTACCAAACTCCGTTAGTTTCGTTAAGTCTTGCATACACGTGTCGTGAGCACACACTAGTTGTCGTTTAACGTTGGTGACCTAATAATAATTAATAATGTTACATTATTGATAATCTAATTGATTATGTGATTATTGTGTTATGTTTATGTGCTTGCATGTTTTTTTATATGTTAATTGGGAATTAATCGGTAACGTGGAAACGTGTGTATTAATTCGTATGTTTGTGTTTTATAAAAATAAAACATATAATTGTTACCATGAGTTATATGTTTAGTATTGTAGTTAAAAACCATTTAAAAGTGTTTAAAAGAGTGCCTTTTAATAAAATGCAAAACACAAGGGTCTAAGTTGTCATTATGCAAAATTAAACTAAACAAAACACTTCTAACCCTAGCCACCCTCCCCAATCGGCCGTAACCCCTTCTCCCACCCCTCTCCTTTGAGAAATCAGCCAAGAACAAGCAAGGGAACATCGATTTGATTCGGTTTCAAGCAATACAACCCATAGGAAGCATCAATTGCAAGTCGAATTGGCCTTAAAGGTTAGATTTTTCGAGTTCTTGTGTGTTGTTCATCTTGGCCGAACCTTGTTACGAAATTGGGCTTCATGGAGTCGATTTGGGTGTTGTTTGATGTTGTTAATTCATTAGTTAGATTGTTTACATGTTGTTTAACGTGGATTATGTATGAATTGGATGTGTTCTAGTGGATTGATCATGATCTTTGGTGATGTACAAACCCTAGTTCGAAAATAGCATGATTATGCATGATGGATGATTGTTTGATGAATGTTTGATGTTTAATAGATTGTATGGATGCTAGATTACATTGATTTTGCAAGAAATTGGTGAATTGATGTTGATGTTCATAGGTTACTAAGAATAGTAACTTTATTTTGCATGTAATGTTGAATTGGTGATGAATTGATGTTATGGATGTGTTCATGGTGATGATTAGATGTTAGATTGTTGTTGTGAGCATTGAGAATTCAAGAACACATGCTATAGTTCATACCTTACTAAAGATAGTAACTTTTTGGGATATGAATTGATGGATTATGATGTTTGGATGTTGTGATCATGCTTAGATGTTGATATGAGCTTGAATTGGTATATTATTAATGAATTCATGAATGTATAGGATGTTTGATAGGTTTTGGGATGTGCTTTCCCAAAAGGGAAACTTTATTTTTGCAACATGTGAAAGATGATGGTTTGATCATGTTTGAGATGCTAGGAACATGTTAATATTGTTGTATGAGATGTTTGGTTAATCATGAGTGGTGTTAGTACTTTGATGAGCATGTATAATGTTGATGTGGATTAGTAGTAAGATATCATGCTTGGGATTGGAAATTGATTGTTGTGATGTACGTTGAATGTATGAAATGGTTAGTGAATGTGAATGTGATCATCATACACACGTGCGAATCTGAGGCCCCTACTTAGTAGGATTGGCAGGGTTTAGGGTGTGAAGTCGTGAGTGGCTTCACATGGCATGTGGTGCGTGATTTGATCCTTGTGTGACATGTTAATTATGTTGTAATTAGTGGACATGTTAATGTTTAGGTTCGCATGACTTGTATGATACTTGGTTGTATGATGATCTATGTGATACACCTGGATGAATGTAGTATACTCATGAACCATTTGAATGCTAAACTTGTATGATATATGTGTATGGTTGTTTAAATGGTTTAAAACACATAAAGTCACCAACGGGTCAAACGGGTCAACTGAGTCAAATGTATTATTTTTCTGAAACCTGAGTCTTTGGTTGTAGTGTACTTAGGGTTTCACATATTCTCTGTTGCACGTACTCATATACTTATATGATCTAGGTAACCTCTGAGGGTTGTCTGTTCACTCTGTCAGTCAAGTCAAACTCTAAGTAACTATACGCATATCAGGTGAGTTCATGCCCCACTCTTTACATAATCTCTTTTGGGGGAGATAGCATACTGGTAAAACTACACACGCTTTATGTATATTTTAGTTGTGCATAATATTAGTACAGTGCTGTTTATCATGGGAAAGTCCTCACACTTTCGAATTGTTAATATTGAATAGCGGGGAAATTTGGGTAGTACTACTGGGTCTGACGAGCCCCACCTGTGTGACTCGAGGTCAACCGGTGCAATTTGTCCTATTGAACATTGTCACGACCTGTTGAGTCGTGACAGGAGGCAACAACGTAACACAGTCAGCTTCAATTGCGAAATCACTATGCATTAATATTTATTTGTTAATGGACTAGCTATCTGTTGCAATGCACTACTAGTATATCTCGATTATTAAACTGTTTATGTTTGAATATTAACTCTTGAACTCACCAACCATTGTGTTGACATTTTAGTATGCTATTCTCAGGTCATTTGCTGCTTGCCTCTAGGAGCACTCCACGGTTCACTTGCATACGAAGACTCGGTTTTCAAGACATCTAGCATTTTAATGATTATGGTTTACTCTTTTGGGTTGGCACATGTTTTGCCATAGTTATACTTTTATTACTTTGGGTTGTTTTCAAAACGCTTCCGCACAATTTAAAGTTGAACTTTGGTTGTTTTATTTTAATCATGGCATATAGAGTCGTTCTGAGTAACTATTGACTGTGATCCTAGTTTGTTCACACGCCTCGCGGTAAAACTCCGCACGTGGATTTTGAGGGTGTGACAGAGACAACATTATCCACGTTTGTTTGAAGAATAACATGTTTCGGGGACGAAACCTATTTAAGGGGGGTGGACTTGTAACACCCGGATATTTCTTATTTTGAAGCCGACGAAGAAAGAAAAGGAAATAAAGTCCAAAGTTGAGGGACCAAACTCGCCAACGAAAGAAAGTCGGGTAAGCGGAGTATATAAGGGAGAGGGCAGCCCTTACCCTCTCCCCCATACACAAATTTTCAGCTTTCAAGAGAGGAGAAGAGGGAAAGGAGAAGAAAAAGAGAAAAAGGGGTGTTTCGGGTGATTCGGGTGGCCAAACTCGTTGTGTAGCAAGCCAAATCGAAGCCCTTGACGTTGTGCTCGTTTGTGTGAGTTCTAAGACCCCACTTTTACTTGTTTTCAACCGATTTTGGGGCTGGAAAATGTTAAAACCCGTTTTTGGTGTGTGTATGTGTTTGACCCATTTGGGTGTGATGTGTGTGATGCGTTTCGTGTATGTTCCGGGCTTGTGTGTGCTTGTATGGTGTTATGATATGCATTCCCAAGGTCCAGGAGGGTTAATTTAGGCTTAGAATGGGTTTGGATGAGCTTGGAGGCCGAAAATGGCAGATTGGGTTCGGGATGAACTCCATTCTGCATCAGCTAGGGCTAGGCGACCGAATGGAGGCCATACGGCCGAATGAGAGGCGATTGAGAGTCATTCGCACGATTGGGATTCATTCGCACGATTGAGGGTTCAATCGCACGACTAAGGCTTCAGTCGCACGACTGGGAGTCCAGTCGCATGGGGGATCGCACGACTGAGGGTTCAGTCGCATATATGCTTAGTCGCATGAGTCCATTCGCATGAGGTCAGTCGCATAGGTGCCCATTCGCAGTAGTCCCATTCGCACAAGGTCCATACGCACGATTGAATGTCCATTCGCATAGATGTTCAGCCGCATGAGTCCAGTCGCATGATGTTCAGTCGCATGGAGGCCATGCGACTGAAGGGTGTCCATACGCCCGAATAGGGCTGTTGCACTCGAAGAAATGTGTAGTTTGACTTCTGGCCTTCGGGGGAAGGTGCAGATGTAAGTTTTGACGTAAAGTTTCTCGTAAGAGCATGTAAGATGACTATTATGGCCTTAGAGAGCATGTAGGGCATGATGTTGATGATGTTGCATGTTTATGCATGTTATGTATGTATGATATTGCCCTGTATGATGATGATGATGATGAATGTGTATGATATTTTCCTTATTGTGATGTATGCTTATCTTTCTTGTGGCTTTACATGTCATGTTAATGAATGAATGAAGTATTATGTAATGTAAAGCGAAAGATAATGAAAGAGGAACATGAAGTAAGAATGCATGCATTAATGAATGATGAATGAACGAAAGAAAGGCTTGCAAGCATATATATGGGGTGAGCGACTTTGTGTTGCAAAAGACTCGGATGAAGTGCAATCATTGAGATTGCCTATGGGGTGAGCAACCTTGTCGTTGCAAGAGACTCGAGTAACGTGCTATCGTGATGTTGCCATGAGGTGAGCAACCTTGTTGTTGCAAGAGACTCGGATAGCTTGCTATCATTAAGATGGGCAATGAGGTGAGCAACCCTATGGTTGTAACAGACTCGGATAGCGTGCAATCATTGAGATTGCTATTGAGGTGAGCGACTATGTCGTCGCAACAGACTCGGAAGAATGAATGTATGAAAGGAACGAAAGATAACGAATGAGATGAAAGATAATAATGACATTATCTGTGTATACGTATGTTGAATGATCACATGAGAAAGGGAATAGTTTAATGAAAGTAAAGTACGTTTATTTTATAAAACTAGAACTCACTCAGCAACGCTGACTTTTTATATGTTTTTCAGTTGGCAGGTAATGAATGCTGAGATGGCATCCATTTATAAAGCTTTTGTGTTATAATACAAACATGTATTTTGTAATCGGATAATATGGTATTATTGGGCAAAAGTGTTTATAATGAAATGAGATGTCGTTTTTGAATGTTTCCGCTGCAATGTTTTTATGAGACAAATGTAAATATATGTTTTATGTGCGATGAATGACCAACTGTAGGCGTCCCGGGAACGGGGCCTTACACCACATTTACATATTCATCCGCATGTCTCACCTACTTGAGGATACTATAAGTTGAAATAACAAGACTCATCATCCGGATATCAAAGTTGTGGTACCATATTCGTCACACAAACCTTATGACTTTTGCATACCACTTTCCATGTCACATCTATCATATTTGTATACTTATTTTTCCCGTATAACTTGCATGCCATTATTTGCACTATAATGACGTATAACATCATACAACAATGAAATGTTTTCGATATATGGGCATATCGCGTGCACTATATGGACTTTATGACTTGATGTGGCGCTTTCAAGAACTTATACGACCCATTTAAAATTATATGGCCCGTATTACATGTATCAGTAATCTGTGCATAGCATGTCGCTTTCACAATAATCATGATAGGCTTATTTTTATAATTAACTTTATTTCACATAATGTTAATTCTAATTACATGTTTTGCCATTTGCTTTTATAAACGAAAACCAATAAATTTATTATAAATCATTTGAGTGTGTGAGCATATAACGACGCATCTAACATTATAACAATGTATATAAGTAATACCATGTTGCGGTCTAACATTACAAACAGTACATCTAAAAAGCATTTGTGCTTAAGGGGCTCCCTTCATCCTAGAATACATGTAACATTACATAAATCCTTTGACATTTTATACACAATTTTCACTTAAATATAGACACAATATTTTCTTTTAAAATTGCATATTATACATTTATTATTTGTTACCAAAGTATGCAACGATGTACCCTACACCAATACAGTACAAGGGACATCGGGACCATAGCAAAGTATTCTATCTCAACTTTAAAGCATAAAGCAAGGCTAGTTTAGGAAATCATTCTCTACGACTCAAAGAAGACTATCCGAAACAGGCTCTTAAAAAAGATTAAAACATCAAGTAACTTACACTTTTAGTAACCTTTACAACCAATAAGCCTTGACTCGGGGTCCATAGGTAGGAACTACCGATTATGACATGGGTGTCATCATGGACGAGCGGTCAGGGTAAAGATCTACTTTCGTCCTAGGAGTCGCGCTAAAATGAGTCATGGGTCAAAGTAATCTTGCATGGACCCAAGATGTAATGTACACATAAATTGTTACTTATTGTACATTAAATACTTTGCATTTAATTATCATTAAAGTGCTGAATAAGTAGGGACTAAACTCTGAACTAAGAATTTTTTTTCCCAAAATGGTATAACTGAAAATTTTATTTATAGAAATAGTATATTTGAAAAAACATTTACTAAATTAGTGTTTTTTTTTCTTGTTTCTTACTCCTATTCTTATTAAATAGTTCTTATTAGATAGTTTACAAAAGATTATATAATGTTTTACATTCTATTAGAAATTAGATAGTAAACTCTTAGAAATGTTTTTAAACAGAATTTATTTTAATTTTTTTAGAAATAATTTTATTTTTTTAAATGCTTAAATTAATGTCATATAGGAATAGAAATGTCATTAAACTCCTTAACTTTAAAAAAGCTTTTTATATCTTCAATGTTTTTAAATATAAATATTTTTCATTTCTTTTACATGTTTTAATATATGTTAACTTTTGGTCCGGTAGTGTAAATTTTCAGTCGACAATGTAATTTTTTTAATATTTATAGAGTTCGCCCCACATAAAATAGTTTACTATCTCCCCCGTCCCCCTATAGAGTAGATCAAGCTCCACCATTGAAAGCGAGCGACCCTAGTTATTTCTCATGACGCAAACCATAAACCGAATCGTCAACTATATGGTATCTCTGTTAAGCAATACATATACAAACTTTTTTTTTATCTCGATGATACACGACCATGTGGTGTTTCTAAATATTTCTCAAAGTGTATTTAAAAGTTATTTATGATCTACAAAATATAAGTGCTCAATTATATCTTAGGTCTAATGGAAATGCCTACCAACCATAATAGGCAAGAGTAAAGATATTTTGTTTCAGGGGGCAAATCTGTCAAAAGTTAGAAACTCAAGGGTATACTCAAAACCATGACTGTATCACAGCTCTTGCTTCACCCATATGCCTTTGGGCCCATTATCTTGTTCAAGCCATCACTTTCTTTCATCATGTGGGCTCTGGTAAATAGGGCCCACTGGTTCTATCTAATCCATACCACTGCCACTAGTGTATACAAGTCGAAATGTTTAAATAAATGTTTAAAATTAGGTGGTACTAGAAATAAAAACAGTACAACCAAATGAAACTACTACAACTATAATAATACGTTGCATTAACCGTTAAAAAGTTACATTATGTCTTAAAAAGTTGCATTGGCCTATAATAATTATCTTACTAAAGGTTGGATTACATCTAAAGCAACAGTTCGCTAAGTAAATACAACATTTTATATAATGCAACCTTTTTTGAAATTTGTTTTTAGATGATTAAAAAAATTTGTGATTGACCCGATAAATGCTTAATCAAATTGCAAACCCTGTTTACAGAAAAATTAAAAATTCCCTAAATAAGTGACCTCTAGCTTCATATATGGAACTAAATGAGTTTATCAATTAATGTGTGTAATTATGATACATATATTTTGGAAATTAGATTTTAATGATCTAAACTATTGACGATTGACTAATATTAATCCCAACTAATAATTTAACTAGTATTAATCCTAACTTTCGATATTGTTACTAATAACAGTTTCAGTCCAACTATTCGTTAACTCTTTTAGTTTTTATACGTATCACGTGACGTGGCTTGTGAAATGACGTATAACATAGTTATAATAAAAATTATAAGTATGTTACTCAATTGTTTTTTATTATTAAAAATCATTTTCTAAAGTTATTCAACTTAACGTTTTTGTCGCTGGTATAGTAGCTTTAAGACAAAGAGAAGGAAAATTTTGAGTGATATTTATATTTTTTTATTGTAATTATGTAATATGTCATGTCACATGAAACTCACAAGCAACGTCACGTGATATGTCATAAAAACTAACGGAGTTAACAAATAATGAACAAGCAAAGCATGAGCCGACCTCGAGTTTGAACATTTGTTTATGAACCAAGTGCTGGCTCTGAGTATTGAACATAAGCTGCTTAACTTAGACGAGTTGGAGCACGGTTTGATTACCTTACACCCCTAATTTTATGTTTTGAAATAACAATTTTCCTTAGTGATCAATTTGTATAAAGTTTTACAATAAATATACTACGGATTAGTTTTAATAATATATAAATATAAGATAATTTAAGATTTTGCAAGTTCTATATGGGTAATGGGAAGCCTACCCGAAAAAAAGATAAACATATTTTTAAAAACTCCTTACAAATGTGGATTGTCAAGAGTAATAGTACATTTATGTACGTCAATTTATAAACAATTATTATCTTAAATAAAGGTAATAATAAAAGATAAAAGAATATATGAATTGGAAAAAGAAAAAAAAAACATCATATGACATCCGAGTGGGCTGGCAAAACATATATTATTGTGTTTAATAGGTTAGAGATGACACGCATAATCAAAATACTTGTTTAACTATCAATATATTTCCTATAATTTTAATATACTTTTACAAGCTAAGAATGTCAAATAATAACGTTTAGCATTCTGATTTTAATAATTTTGAAAATATAAAAAAATAAATAATAATTTTCTTTATTAAAAGGGTTTTAATTGTATTATAAAAATAGCGAGAGTTGACACTCCTTACAAGAGGTGTACAAACTGGTTTTATTACCCAAATCGGTTCGGATTTAAAACCAAACCGGTTTTTTGGTCGTGGGGTCAAACCGGTTTTTGTTCAAACCGGTTCGGTTTAGAAACCGGTTTGGCTCACCGGATACTCGAACCTGTCAAACCGATTTGGACCGGTTTGAACCGGTTTTTTTAATAAACCGGTTATTAACTTTTGAAACAGGTTTATAAACCGTTTTGATGGTGGGTTTACCAAATCAGCATACAAACCGGCGGTCCGGGTCGGTTTGTGACCGGTTTGGGCCAAACCGGTTTTTCTTTTGAAACCAGTTCCGGTTTTTTTGGCCGAACAGGTTCCCCCGGTTTTTTTGCCCATGTCTACTCTTTACCCCACACACCTTTCACTTTCACAGTCTTATCTATAAGTTGAAGACTTTAAGTGGCTGACCATTTTTTAGGCACATAAAATCAAGAATTCAAAATAGAGGTTATCGTTTTCCACACCACCTATTTGGCATTTTACACCAGCTAACTAAATGGTCGATTGTCAACCCGTAAACGGCCGTTTTCTATAAACGGTTGTTTGCATGGAGGTAAACGGCTGTTTGCATGAAGATAAAATACAGTTTGTAGAGGGGTAAACGATCATTTACAGAAACAAAAACGGCAGTTTACTTATTAATAAATGGTCATTTGTTGTTTTTAATAATTATATTAACTTTTTCCATTTATAGTTATATTATATTAAATTTATATATTGTTAAGTTGTTATTATATTAACTTTTTCTATTTATATTTATATTATACTCATTGTATAAATTTAATATAATTATAAATAGAAAAAGTTAATACATGTACATAAAAACTTATGTACATGTATTAACTTTTTCTAATTATAATTATATTAATCTTTTCTATGTATAGTTAAACGACAGTTTACAAGTTATTAAACGGCCGTTTCCCTTTTTTAATAATTATATTAACTTTTTCTATTTATAATTATATTGTACTAAATTTATATATTGTTAAGTTTTTATTATATTAACTTTTTCTATTTATATTTATATTATACTAATATTGTATAATTAATAATTATAATAAAAAACTTAATACATGTACATAAAAATCAACTTTTTCTATTTATAATACACATGAATAGTTAAACGACAGTTTACAAGTTAATCGTTTTCCTTTTTTAATAATTATATTAACTTTTTCTATTTATAATTATTTATACTAAATTATATAATTTTATATTTTATTAAGTTTTTATGTACATGTATTAACTTTTTCTATTACATTATATAGTTTATATAAATTAAGATAAAAATTATATATAAGTTAAAAATATTCAACTTTATATAGTTCATATAATTTATATAATTTTTATAATTTTTGAACTTTAGAAATAACAATAAAACTTATATAGTTCATAATTTTTGAACTTGATAATATGAATACTTACAAATGATACTAATCTAATCTATATTGAAACGATTAATATTTTTATTTTGAAATATATATTGACTATATCTTTGAAGCCTCTCCTCGTACATTCTTTCCCAAGCAGCTGCATTATTACTTTTGTGAAAATTCCATAACAGCGTTATAAAGGACAATGAATATTCACCCTCTAAACGCACAGAGACGTAGTGACAACCATATACATGTGCAATAGTAAAGAATTGGTGGTACATGACTTCACGCGGATCTGTCCATAGCGGAAAATAAGTCGCACTTTCAGTGGGAGATAAGCATTGAAGAATCACATTATTCTGTTGGCGATCAATATTCATGCGTAAGGCATTATCATCCAATGTTGATTAGGAGCCGGACCCGGTTGTAGCCATGATAAAGTACGTTTTGTCTCATCATATTAGCTAGAGAAAAGATTTCTGTATATATATATTAGAATTGTTATGTAACTCGTATAAAAGCTCATACCTCATGTTCAGCCAATATTCTTCACCGAATCCCAAGGAAAAAAAACTGCACGAAACCCACAGTTACCATCACTGTTTACGTTCTCTATATGTGTTATATATGGATGGAAAGTTTTTGGGATCTGTGTTAGTAAATGATGGTGATATAGAGAAGATTGAGTTATGTTATCTATGTTTGAACTTTGTCTCGGGGGGCTCAACCTTATAAAATCATAACTAACAAAATCATTCGTCGTGTAGGTATCACCTCGAGTAGGTTCAGCAGGTGAAGGGTCTGGTTTGTTTTGTTTTTGGGATTTGAGTGTCGGCCTTCCACGAGTATTTTTCTGCACCATAGGCTCATTAAGATTTTTGTTGATAGGATCCCTTGTGCCTTTTATCCTTTCTAACCAATTTTCCACCGTGGGGTTTTTTTGTTTCTGGTAAGCTTCTTTGAACCTCTCAAGTTCGTCATCACATTGAATATCTTCTTCATCTTGGTTTAACGATACCGTTAAAAAGTCAAGCCTCCTTCAAAATATATCTATCGAATGTAGTGGAATAGATTTGGTTGCATTTAAATACTGTGTGATTTCACAAGCACATGGTAAACCACAACTAGTACGAATATGGCAGCCACAACTTTGTGATTGGATTTGAATTTCATTGACTCGCCCCAGCTCTCCAACTAATATATCCAGAGCTTCATGAGAAACATTTGATATAAAAAATAAATAAATTATGTTTGTGTTGATGTTTTATTTTAATCCGACTATCCTCGAAGCTTGCCTTTATTTGTGTTCCCTGTAAATGTACTATGTTATTTAAAATTCCTATAAATTTTTCTAAATTTAACTTGTTGAAATTCAAATGTTTTTTAACAAAGCATGTTGGCTTTCTACTCTATTTGTTGTTTGTTCTCCAAAATTTAGATGTTGATCAATCCACGCAGACACGGACATCTCTTATTAATTTCACAACCAGTTGACATCCAAATAATTAAATAAAACTGCAAAGTTAAATTAAATATGTTAGTTTCAATATATAAAATAAAATAATAAATTGAATAGATCAGGAAAATAAGTCTATGCTTGTTCATCAACTTTGTCTGCAATCGCATTCAATTTTCATAGTAAGCCTCAACTGTTGGAGATTGAAGCATAAATCTCCAGTAATACATAAATTTATCCCACTTAGCCTGAGACTTGAAAGTTGGGCTGCAATGCTTTCTGATATTCTCCTGTATATGATATCTACAAAGCAATCAGGTTGCTTCTGGAAAAATTACTTAGCATGCATCCATTAGAGTCAACTCTCTATATGTGACTATGACATGTGGTACCATATAGCCATCCAATGTTTTCCTAAGACAATTTAAAGCCCACTAGAAATTCTCTTTTTTCTCATTTCTTATGAACGCGAAAGCAATACAAAATGTCTTGTTTGTTGAGTTAAGCCAACAATTTGAAGAAAAGGGAGGTGATAACTGTTCGTCTTGTACGTGCAATCTAAAATAATCACATGTGGGAATGCACGCCATATTTTTAATGAAGTGGGGTTGACAAAAAACAAATCATTTAATTGATTTGAGTCGTCATCGGTAGTAAAATCATAGATGTATCCGTCCATCTGAAAATATTGGAAAAAATGCTTGCATTGGGGTGGTTCCAATTTTATCCAACTTTCGTATCCTTGTCCGTGCATCACAAACGGTTTCAATTGTTGATACATTTTTTCATTATATATTCTTTAAAAGCCGTAAAAATATCACGTGGCTGAATATTTTTTCTTGTAAGATCTTCAACTAGTGCATACTCTTCTTTAGACAATCTTTTTGCATAAGCATGACCCTTCAAAAATTTAAAAGGTTTATAGTTATATTCGTCATACACAACATGTATTTTCCAACCTCCATCTTCTTCATTATATTTTGCTATAAGTTGACATAATCATCCTGTCTTCTTTGTGCCTGAATGCGCGGTTGAATCTTGTTAGATTATGTACGGGTTCGATTACTTAACGTTGCCGACCGAGTTATGACCCGAATGAGTTACACCTTGGGTAACGATTGACAAACCCACTTAATTTGATTAACTGGTAAATTAATAAGAACTGTTGTCGGGACATAATAATTTATAACAGTTGTAAGTTATTTGTCGGTTGGTTTCGGTTGTTATATGTGGGTTAATATTAATTGTTAATTAATATTTAATTATAATAAAAGGATCATAAGGGTTTTTAACCCTTCACCTTTTATTAATATAGTTTTTCTTGTGCAGTCGATTTTCAAAGGGATGATTCCTTTTAAATTACAAACTCCACAACAAGAATTATGATTTTTTTCCATAACCCACTAAGCAAAAAGGTGCTTCTCCCATCACGGCTGAATTACAACCGAGCACCACCAACCGTCGGTCAGATCTTGTGTTTGCTATCATCGAATCACCACGCACCACCGTTGTTTTATTGCTGTTGTTGCCGTGTGCACTTGCGAACAAGATCCAAGCCGAGAAGCCTAGACCCGTGCCTCTCTTAGTCGTGGCTTCTAGCGTTCAGTCTCGTGTTCATTTTCTAGTACACAACGTTGAACCCTCGTTGTCTCAAAAGTTATCTATTAAAAAAGGTATATTATATCTCATCAGTAGGTTAAATATTAATCTATATTTGCATTGTTTGTAACCCAGATCCTGTCGGGTTCACTTTTGGTATTTTAAATTTTTACTCAGTTGCGTTAACTATTATAATCTGATTAATAATTATCAAAACAGTTTTGATAAATAAACATAACCAAGATACCACTGAACCCAAAGTGGTATCAGAGCCAGGCTTACAACATGCAAATCAGATCTGGTCTTTTAACCGATTACAAATCACAAACTTTAAAATTGTTTAAAGTTTCTGATTTATATTATTTATGGCAACTTATTTAGATAATTGTTTATTTGCTCCTGGTTTGACCAATAACATTATTTTAGTTTCTTTATTATTTGAACAAGGATTCAAGCATGTTTTTAATGATACTTTTATTTCTACTTACTTGAATGATGTCTTTTATTTTAAGGCTAAACCTCGAGATGATATTTATGAGATTGATGTTCAAACAAACAATAACATATATAATCTTTCGAAGCGTATCGAATCTAAAATTAATGATACATTTCTATGGCATTGTAGACTTGGCCACATAAGCAACGCCCGTGTGAAAAGGCTTCAGTCCGAAGGGATTCTTGAATCCACAGGACAAGAATTCTTTGATGAATGTGAATCTTGCTTAGCTGGCAAACTCACAAAGGATCGTTTCACCCATGTTGGTGAACGGGCCAAAGATCTTTTAGCACTCATACATTCGGATGTATGTGGTCCTTTCAGAACCATGTCTAGAAATCATGAAAGATACTTCGTTACGTTTATTGACGATTATAGTCGATACGCCTATGTCTACCTTATGAAGCATAGACATCAAACCTTTTACAAGTTCAAAGACTTTCAAAATGAACTGGAAAACCAACTTAGTAAGACAATAAAGGTACTTCGATCGTATCGAGGTGGAGAATACCTAAGCCAAGAGTTCACTAATCATCTAAAGGAACGTGGAATTTTTCACAGTTTACTCCACCGGGCACACCCCAACTCAATGGCGTGAGTGAGAGGAGAAATCGAACCCTACCGAATATGGTTCGATCAATGATGTGTAGAACTAACTTACCTCACTCCTTTTGGAGTTATGCTCTTATGACCGCCACCCGCCTTGTCAATCTAGAACTGCTTAAGAAGGTAAACAAAACCCCATATGAGATATGGCATGGGTCTAAACCCAATTTGTCTTACCTTAGAGTATGGGGATGTGATGCTTATGTCACCAGCGAGTCTGATGACAAGCTAGATCCTCGAGGTGAAAAAGTTATTTTTGTTGGATACTATAACAGAAACGGATATTACTTTTTCCATCCTGATGCAAATATGATTTCTATCAAAAGGAAGGCACATTTCCTCGAGAAAGAGTTTCTTGATCAAGGAACTGGAAGTAATATGCTGGATCTTAAAGAAATTCAAGAACCACAAACAAATGCTGATGAAGTCGGTACGTCTGAACAACAAGAAATTGTTCCTGATTCGGACATAAACACAAGCGTTCTAAGAAGTAGTAGAACTCGCAAAGAACCTGACAGATATCTTTGGAATTTGGAGGGTCCTGAGGTTCTGGTAGTAGCTGATTCTGGTGATGAACCTACTAACTACAAGTCTGCTATCTCAGATTCAGAATCTGTGAAATGGCTAGATGCCATGAACGTTGAGATGCAATCTATGCGTGACAATCAAGTCTGGGACTTGGTTGAGCTACCCCTGGTTCACGAGCAGTAAGGAGCAAATGGATTTTCAAGAGAAAAACTGACATGCATGGAAATGTACACACCTATAAAGCACGGCTAGTAGCGAAGGGTTTCACTCAAACTCAAGGTGTTGACTATGATGAAACTTTTTCGCCCGTTGCTATGATAAAATCAATTAGGATATTACTTGAAATAGCCGCGTACTATGATTATGAAATATGGCAAATGGATGTCAAAACGGCTTTTCTAAATGGACATGTCTCTGAAGATGTCTATATGGTTCAGCCTGATGGTTTTGTTGATCTAAAATATCTAAATAAGGTGTGTAAACTAAATAAGTCTATTTATGGACTTAAACAGGCATCTCGTAGCTGGAATCTTCATTTTGATCACAGAATTGTGGAATTTGGTTTTGTCAAAAGTGAAGATGAGCCTTGTTTTTAAAAAAAGGCTAGTGGGAGCACTATATCATTTCTCATATTATATGTGGATGATATACTGATCATTGGAAACAATATCCCTAAGCTTAACGAAGTTAAACAATGGTTGGGAGCTTGTTTTGTAATTAAAGATCTTGGAGAAGCTGCTTACATTCTAGGAATTAAGATCTATAGGGATAGATCTAAGCGTCTTCTAGGTCTTAGTCAAAGCACGCACATAGATAAAATGATGACACACTTTAAGATGGAAAACTCCAAGAAAGGAGGAGTTCATATGACTAAAGGTACTGTGTTGAACAAATCACAATCTCCTTTAACGGACATTGATGTTAAGCGAATGGAAAAGGTTCTATATGCTTCAGCGATTGGTTCTATTATGTATACTATGTTATGCACTAGACCTGACATCTCGTATGCTTTAAGCATGTGAATCCAAGGATCGTGATCAGGAATTATCAGTATTAGATTGGGTTCGAATTAATAATTGCATAATTATCATTAATCGTTTTTCAAGTGATGAAATATTAAATATCAACCACAACAAATATTAATAATGAAGAACAAAACAATAAATGAATAAACAAGATTTGATTCAAAAGGTTTTCATTAAAACAGTAACGAGTACAAATGATCAAATAATGATTGATAATGATGATGTTGGCTATGAACGTATTGATAATTTTAGTGTAGGCGGATGCTAGGGTTTTTGTGTTTGATTGATCGTATGGATCGATGTGTTGTTAGGTATTCAGCCGTCCCCTTGATATGTAACCTAGGACTAGTATTTATAGGCTTAGGGTTTAAGTGAAGGAAACAGCGAATCTCTTGGAGTCAGTGTTTGACTTGTTGACTTGAATTCTTGATGATATACAAGTGTTGGTCTTCCGCAAGAACTTCGCCTTCCGCAGGAGTTTTGCCTTCCGTAGGAGTCTTCACTTGGTAGACCTTCATTAAAGTGCAAGTTTTTCATCCGTGGATCTTTGGTTTTACAGTAGACCCTTGAATTCATCTGCACAGGTGTTCTTCCATAGAAGATTCTTGATGTATTTTGTGTAAGAATATTATCAACGGAAGAACATAAATGTTCATTCGTAGATGTTTCTTACACTTAGTCAATTTCATGAAATTGAAACTAAGTATGATTTAACATGCAATCAACATATAAATCAACACAGTTATGTGTTACTTATATACCGCATAATGCATACATTAAAATAATGAATTACAAGAGTTTATTACAAGTATTAATTAAAGTGCTAAGCCTATACAAAAGGATCTAGACTTATTGTTTCTAGATCTAACAATACTCCCCCTTAGGCTTAGCAACTTTCAGATAAGCTCTTCACGCTTGAAAGCTCTTTGACTCTTGGAAATCATTTTGTTGTATAAGTAAGAGACTGCAGCTTTTTGATCATCATATTTGTACTTTATCTCCATCTTGCAGATCATCTTTAATGTTTCAAAGCTTAATCCCAAAACATCTTCCTCAGTAGTAAGAGTTTCTATAACACTCTGATTGTGAACTATCTCTAGTTCATCTTGTTTTAAGATTCTAAGTTCAGATACTTCTTTGATTTGAGCTCTAATTAGCTGGCCTACTTCATATCTCCTTCTCTTGTATGCCTTTTCATGTAATTTGTCAATCACTTGAATTAAGTGTACATACAAGCATAGATCATTTTGGGCTTTTTCATAAGTCAGCTTGGGGAAAAACTTGTCATGAAGATATGAAGTATAGCTTAGGTGGAGTAGCTTGATTTCCACTGGATCAAAGATTCTTATTCTTTTAGCTTTCTTTTTCTCTTCATTTCTCAACAGTACTAATTCTTTGGTTTTCTCAACATATCCCCATTCAGTTATGGAAAATATATATTGATTGCCATCAAAGCTCTTCATAGCTGTTGTTTATCTGTTGAAGTATTCAACCCTCTGTAGGAATTCATCATCTACCAATATAGAGGAGTTGGATTTTGATCTTTTCTGCCCTTGCTTTCTTTTCTATGCTCAGCATCATCTCTCCTTGCTTCTTTAAACACATCATCTTTGAATTTTATCTTAACTTACCCACTGACACTGAGAAATCTCTTCCTCTTAGGTGTCTTGGGTAGTTTGAGATGATTAAGCTTTGAAGATCCTTGATGTCACATTCATAACGAATTCCTTCATAGCATAGCCTTCATAGATAGAGTAGAGAGAAATGGGAGTAAAATCCGAGTCTGGATCATATTTCTAGGCCATAATCCTGTTTTCTTCAACAGAACTGGGAGTTGTGAGATAATCAAATAGCTCAATCAAAGTTGACTTCTGCTCAGTAATCTCCCTCACTATAGTGCCCAATGGCCATACCTTGCCAGGAATCACTTCTCGGTGTTCTCTAATAAGCTTTTTCTTTTCCTTTGTGCTGATCTTTGCTCTCAACAGTCACAGGCTCAGCAGGAATTTTGTCTTGATGTTCATAAGTAGGATTTGGAGCTTCAGTCCTGAATCTCACTCCAGTTTCTAGCTCCACCTTCATAACATGCTCCATCATCTTTCTCAACTCACCCACTGATCTCCCTTCAGCTCATGCATTTTGTAATTATGACCTTGTAACCAACAAGTCATATTGTATTTGCTTAGCTTTGCTGTATCATAGTGACCAAGTTCTTTTTTAGTTTTATGAATGGACTGAAAGGCTGTGAAGGTTTCATAATTGAAGTTTGGGATCATAAATCTTGCAAGCTCAAATTCTTTAAGTACTTCCTTCATCTCATTCATACTCATCCTTTCTACCATCTCATATGGGAAACCATAGTTTATGAGAGTCATGAACATAGCAGATTCTAACCTCTCTTCGAAGATGTCTTTGGTAGTCATCAGTTGTTCATCTTTGTCTGTTTGTTTCTTGGGAGATTCCATCTTGGTCAGCTCTTCCCACTCCTCATCACTCTCTACTTCAGCATGTGAGATAGGCTTCAAGGTTGACAACTCTACCAAAGGAGTGTGTTCTGGTGATATATGCTTTGATCTTTTTGGAGAATCTTCAACTTTAATAACTTCCTTTTTGACTGATCCCAGTACTTTCTTTTCTTGTTGTATCGTATGATGGGCTTTGAAGCTTCAACAGATTCTTTATTGGTTTTGTTGTAGGAGTACTTGATTCAAGAGCACAGAGTATCATCTTAGCTCCTCAACTTCTTGATATTTCTCTTCAGCATCTCTGACACATTATTCAAGTTGTTGTTAGCTTTCTCCAATTCCACTTGTAGTCTTTCCTTTTCATCTTTTTTAGCTTCACAGATTCTTTAGTTCTTTGACCAACTCATGAAGAGCATCTATCACTTCATTATTACTTTGTGCATCTTCTCTCAATCTTTTTATGGAAGCTTCTTGTTTTATCAGTTGGTCCTCCTTCTCCCTAATAATTCTTTTCAACTCTCCTATTCTTTCCAACCTCTTGTTAGACTTGATTGTTAATTTGTTGTACTCAGCACCAATAACTTTGCTCACTGGAATGTCATCATCACTAAGATCATCTTCATGATAGGCAATAACATCAGCATAATTGGCTTCACCTTCACCTTCTTGATAATCTAACATGCTTTCGTATTATACCTTCCTCAAGGTTTGTCACTTCAGTAGGAGCTACACTTGCAGAACTTGAGCTTGATTCCTATTGGATTTGCTGGTTTGGATCAGGTTGTGTTGGTGTGTACATCAGTAAGGGTGAAACTGGTTCATTGTTATTGTTGATGCATGTATGTCCCTAGATCATGATTTGTAATGTAATGAACTTGTCTGTCTGATTATGATGTAATGTATCGATTAATGAAATGATATGAATTGATGTTACTTGTGATGTTTAATATTTCATTAATGAGTCGTGATTAAATTGATTGGGTTTATGAATGTTTGAATGAGTGCACATTATGTTATATTAATTAAAACATTCAAACTTAACTTAATGAAGTTCTCATGCGAATGGCCCATGCGAATGGACCACACGCATGAATAACTTCATACGATTGACTCAATCGCACGACTGAACCAGGAGACTGGATCAGTCGTATGATTGACACATAAGATTGACTCAATCGCACGACTGAACACTCAGTCGTGCGGATGAATCAACCGCATGGTTCAATCGCACGACTGAACCATACTTATGGCCCAGTCGCACGATTGAATAATACTAACCTATAAATAGACCCAATTCGTGGAAAAACGTAAGCATTGATCCCATTACGATTCCAGACGTACCCTAGCCATCCAGAAGCCTCCCAAATCGTTCTCCAAGTTCACTAACACATCAGATCGGTTCCTAATCGATTTCTGACGTTGATTTCAATTCTTATTGATTCATCGTGTGTTCTCACTGATTGGATCGCCAATCAAATAGGATTCCACACTATTTGAGTTGGTTTAACACGCTAATCACTCGGTATTTCGTTCAAATACCAGGTCCTAACAAGTGGTATCAGAGCATTGGCTCTTGATTACGTGTTGATTCAATCAAGATTGCATAAAAGTTTGTGTTTTTGCACTAAAAACGCAATTTTTTGGCATCAAAAGTGATCTTGGACGTTTCCTGCTCATCGAAGTTCAGTTTCTACGGACCTAGGCGATTAGGACTTGTGAAATTTCGAATTTTTACGGCTGAAACCCGTCAAACCTAGAAATTTTCGCAAAACAGCAGCTTCAGTCGCACGAGTGACCCATTCGCACGACTGGACTCCATTCGCATTGCTCATTCGCACGACTGGACCTAGTCGCACCCTCATTCGGCCGACTGAACCGTTCGTTCGCATAACTCATTCGCACCAGATTCATTCGCACGACTGAACCATTCGCCCTGTTCAGTCGCACGGTTGAACCAATCGCAGAGTTCATACGCACGATTAGACCATTCGCATCCTTCAGTCGCATCAGTTAAAGTTTATTTGATTAGATACTAAGTTTATTAGCCATGGAAGATCAGATGTCAGCCTTTACTGCTGGGAAGGACTCAAGGATTCAGAACCTGCTGTTGCTTGAGAGTGAGGTGGGTAATCACAATAAACCACCAAAGCTCTTGACTTTAGATGAGTTTCCCCACTGGAAACAACGTTTTGAGATCTACCTCAATGGAGTAGATCCTAATCTGTGGGAAGCTATCGAGGTGGTTATAGTACACCGGTGGGAGCTGATGGAGTTAAGTTAACGTTAAGTGGGATGACCGACGCACAGAAAGTAAAGTACAATGCAGAGAAAAGGGTTTATGCATTGATCACTCAGTCTATCCCCAAAGACATATTCCACCAGTATTCAGAGAACAAGCAGTCCAAGAAACTATGGGATGAGCTAGAGAAGAGATATGATGGGAATGCGTCATTGAAGGCAATCAAGGCAAAGGAGTTAAAGAAGGAATTCGATAACTTCTCATCAATTGGTAATGAGAGTTTAGATGAAGTCATAGACAGATTCTACCACTTGATGAGCGAATTGCATACACATGGAGTTGAAACGACTATGGAAGAGAAAGTAAGCAACTTCGCAGACGGATTGCCTGATAAGTGGGCTTCATTCGTGTCGAACCTTAGACAGAATGAAATGCTTATAAAGTTGGATATAAATGATTCATTCTCAAGTTGCGTGAAGAAGCTCTTGGATGAAGTATAGAGCTCAGAAGTCTGCGTACACACAAAATCCAGCTTTATACAACGCCACGCCTCAAGCTAAGACCTCTGGAGCACCTCTCCAGACTGCATTTGTGTCTAGCTCGTCAGGTCCTTCACATGCTTCTCCTTCTGGATCAGACACGTCAGGGTCATCATGTACCCATTATATTGGATCAGAAGCAAGTGCTACCAAATTGAAGACCGAGAACCTCGGTAATGTGACCGTAGAAGTAGCTCGAGAGCATATGGATTTTTAGCAGCAGTGGTTCATTCATATGATGGACTTGTTGCTGGGAAGATTGGAAACTGCCATCTGGCAGATGAGGACTACGAGCAGGTGGATGAAATGGAGCTTGAAAGGATGGATATAATGTGGGCCTTAGCTAGCGCTGTCCGAAGGGCGAAGAAGTTTGTTAAAAAGACAGGACAGAACTTGATAGCTACTAAGGATACCACATTTGGCTTTGACAAGAGCAAAGTGACCTGCTTCAACTGTGGAGAGAAGGGGCACTTCAAGAGAGAATGTGTCAAGCCAAAGAAGACGGGTAATGGGAACCCGTTCTCATCCTTTACTCGCCAAGACAAGCAAGCTTCCAGTTCTACTTCATCAAACAAGGACCCAAAAGCCTTGACTGCTCATGATGATGAAGGACAGGATTGGAGTTTTAGGTTTGTCTCACCAGAATCTAACATTGCCAGTGTTGAAGATATTGATGATGATTCTGCGAGTGAAGGTGATCTAGCAGTTGAGATAGCAATGTCACACAGTGAAGAAACAACTGCAGCTGAGGTCAGTTACAAGCCAAAGGAGGAGACTTCCACGTCAGAAACAGAAAAGTCAGAATCACCAGAACCAGAGATGTCTGATGCTGCGTTGATGGCTAACTCTTTTGAACCAACATAGGTAAGTACAACTGACCAAATGTTTAATAATCATGCTTGTTCTAACTGTGATATGTTTAGGAATAGCATTGATGAAAAATTTGCTAGGTTATTAGATCACAATGATAACTTAGTAAAAGATTTACAACTATGCACTGAGGCTAATAGAGTTCTAAAACAAAATGAGCATAGTTATAAAGAAAAGATAGACCTATTGACTAAACAGCTTAGGGAAACTGAAGTAGTTGCCTTTAACCAAGCAAATGACATTAGGTACTATCTAAACTCCATAGAGGACACTAAGAAACAAAAGGCAGTTCTAGAAGTAGAAGTTAATTCATTAAAACAGAAACTGCATAGTTGGACTAGTTCTTCACACATAGTTCAACACTTAGTGAGAGAAAGGAACAACGGGGAGGGATTAGGCTACAAAGTGGTTCCACCACCACCTGAGACCTTGATGAACACCAAGTCTAAACCAGTAAACAACAACCCCATCAAGGATCATGTGGTGACCACTCCTCTTGTTACTGATCCAGACACATCATGTTCATCTACTGAATCTGGACAGAAACAAAAGGAGGCCACTTCAAAGGCAAAGGGTAAATTGCCTTGTGTTAATCTGGAAAATGAATTTGAAAAAGTTAACTTAAAGTCAGGGTCAAACAGAGTCAAATCAGAACCTAAAAGGACTTCAAACGTTAATTTTTCACATGCTACAAGTCAAAAACCAGTTAACAAAAAGTGGAACACGTTAAACAGGTAAAAACAATTAAATTTGTTAAACCAGAGAAAACATCAAACATGCAAGAGTCAAAACCTAAAGTGATTGATGTTACTAGAGTGTCATGCACTTCTCCACAAAGAAAGTCGATTTATAAAGTTGATAGCAGGTCATGCTACAACTGTGGAGAATGTGGACACATTGCTTCCTATTGTCCTTTCTATCAGACACCTAGGAAGAAGATTGATCTTCAGGACTCTAGACCTAGGTCTTCTAAGAGGAGTTCTCTAACTCCACCTAGAAGATCTAGTGAACCTAAAGTCCAACCTGTAAGCCAGACGACTGTTTATCATAAACAGGCATTGCACAAATCTGGCTTATGGAAAGAGAAGTCATCCTGCATGTCTGATACTGATGACAAGAAGGAATCTGAGCTACCCTCACCCTCTAAAGGTCAATGGGTAGAGTTTATGATGTGTGATGCCTCTGGGAAACCCAAGACAGTAAAGGCTTGGGTTCCTAACCTAACCTAATACATTTACTTGATATGTGCAGGGTGTTCGGTATAGCGCTGAGACTAACACGTGGATTATAGACAGCGGAGCATCCAGGCACATGTCAGGAAATAGAGCCCTTTTATCAAACGTCAAACATAAAAGGAGGGCATGTTTCCTTTGCAGGAAACAAGGGAGGATACATCACAGCACAGGGAGAAGTGGAAATCAGAAAGTTAAGTTTGATAAGGTGAACTACGTTCAACAACTTCAGAATAACTTACTTTCTGTTTCCCAAATCTGCGATAAAGGATTTAAAGTCATCTTCGACAACAAGAAGTGTTACGTGCTGAAGAAAGACTACATGATCCCAGAGGACCAAGTTCTGATGACTGCTTCAAGATATAAAGACCTTTATGTCTTGGATCTGTCAACAGCTGCTACAACGGATCATGAGGTTCAGTGCTTTCTATCTAAAGCTACTGAGAAGGACTCAATCTCCTGGCATAGGAGAATGGGACACATTAGTCAAAGGAAGATGAATCATTGATTCAGAAGGATTTAGTGAGAGGAGTAAATGTCAAGAACTTCCAACTTCCTGACTTTTGTGTAGCTTGCAAGAAAGGCAAACAGACAAAGAAGTCTCATAAGGAAAAGAAAGTTCATTCAATAGAACTTCCTCTTGAACTTCTTCACATGGATCTGTTTGGTCCAGTCAGTACAAGGAGCATTGCAGGCGATTTGTACTGTTTTGTGGTCACTGATGACTACTCAAGGTTCACTTGGGTAATGTTTCTGAAATCCAAATCAGAAACATTTGAGTCATTCAAGGAATTAGTCACCACTCTGGAATCTCTCTACAAGCTAAAGGTTAGACAAGTACGCTCAGACAACGGGACAGAATTCAAGAATCAATGGATGGAGGCATACTGCAAAAGGGAATTGTTCATCAATTCACTTCAGCCTACACGCCTCAGATGAATGGTGTTGCTGAGAGAGGAAAAATAGAAGCTTGATAGAGACTGCACGGACTATGCTGGCTGACTCGAAACTACCTATCCAATTCTGGAATGAGGCAGTAGCAAATGCATGTTATACACTGAATCGAGTCCTAATAGTCAAGCGCCACGGAAAGACATGTTATGAGCTACTACAAAGACGCAAACCGAATTTGGAGTATCTTGAACCTTTTGGCGCGCCGTGTACACTTCTGAAGAAGACACAAGAAGGAAAATTCAGCGAGAAGGCAGATGAAGGAATCTTTCTAGGATACAACATACCGAATAAGCGAGTTTACAATAACTCAACGGGTCTTGTAGAAGTGTGTGTGTAATGTCGACGTTCAGAGATATACCACACCACCTACAGGCAAAGGACCTGCATACTTCTTCGATTATGATGGATTCTTCAAGTCCTTCAACATACCTCTCTCTCCCTCGGATGATGAGTTAGCTACTAGGATGATGTATGATATTCTGAATACACCATCTAGCACACAGGGAGAATCATCTACTCAGTCAGGGGGAGTAGTCGATGAAAGTGACTCCTCTTCTGAAGATGAAACTGAAGCAGATGACCAGAACAGTCAGGAGGAACAGGTTCCAGTTCCTGAAAGTCCACAAGCATCTACGAGTGATGCTCCTTCGACTTCGAAACCTCAAACTCCAACTACCTCAGATGCAGAACAAATGTTCATAATCTCGGTTCTGAGGTGGTTGTTCCTACTACTCCAGGATCACGACTAAACGTCTATCATCCCCTTGACAATGTTATTGGGGATGTCAGATCAGGAGTACAAACCCGAAATCAGTTATACTCAGCTGATTACGCCTCGGTTATGGAGAAAGGATACATTCATGATGGTGCTTATCGATGTTTTGTCTCGCAGGTTGAGCCAAAATATGTCAGTGAGGCACTAAATGATGAGGCGTGGGTGAGTGCCATGCAAGAAGAACTTCTGCAGTTTAAGAAGTTAGGTGTATGGACTCTGGTTGATAGACCTAAAGGTGCTAAAGTCATTGGCACTAAATGGGTACTAAAATGCAAGAAGGATGACCAAGGGGTCATTATCAGGAACAAAGCTCGACTGGTGGTTCAAGGTTTTCGCCAAGTCGAGGGAATATGACTACTAATGAGGTGTTGCACCCGTGGCAAGGATGGAAGCTATTCGTATCTTCCTTGCCTATGCATCATACATGAAGATCAAAGTCTACCAATTAGATGTAAAGAGTGCATTCCTTCATGGGGAAATCAGGAAACAGTCTATGTAAGTCAACCCGAGGGATTTGAAGATCCTTATCATCGGGATAGAGTTTACAAGCTCGACAAAGCTTTATATGGGCTTCATCAAGCTCCTCGAGCTTGGTATGAGAAACTCTCAACTCATCTTGTGAAACACGGCTTTCGCAGGGGAGTAATTGACTGTACACTGTTTATTAAAGAAAAGGATGGCGACCTACTGCTTGTACAGATATATGTTGATGACATAATCTTCGGGTCAAAGAACGAAGAGTTAGAGTTATGTAAGAGTTTGAAGCAGTAATGAAGAAAGAGTTTGAGATGAGTGCTATGGGGGAGATGAAGTTCTTTCTCGGGTTACAGGTGGATCAAACACCAATGGAATCTTTCTACATCAGACCAAGTATGTAGGAGACATTCTCAGTCGCTTTGACATGGAGAATGCTTCTGCTGCTGGGACTCCACTTGCTACAAATCATGATATAGCACCTGATGAGAATGGAGATCTAGTAGATGCCACTATGTACCGAGGAATGATTGGATCCCTCATGTATCTCACTGCCTCAAGACCTGATATTATGTATGCTACATGTCTATGTTCTAGATATCAGGCTAAACCAAAGGTCAACCATCTGATCGGGGTCAAGAGGATTTTTCGTTATCTGAAGGGTACACCCACACTTGGATTGTGGTATCCTCATGATGATGACTTTGAGCTTACCGCGTATAGTGACTCGGATTACGGGGGCTGCAAGATGAACTACAAGTCTACATCAGCAGGGTGTCAATTCTTTGGGAGAAGATTAGTTACCTGGCAGTGTAAGAAGCAGACATCGGTTGCATTGTCAACCTGTGAAGCCGAATATGTTGCTGCTGCAAGTTGCTGTTCTCAAATCATCTGGATTCAACAGCAAATGCGGGATTACGGTTTAAAATTCTCATCTACTCCTATTTTTGTTGATAACTCTGCTGCAATTGCAGTAACTAAAAATCCGGTCCAACATCCTAAGACCAAACACATCGGTATTAAATACCATTTCATAAGAGATTGCTTTGAAAAGAACTTAATTGATGTGGTTAAAATTAATACTGATTTTCAACGCGCTGACCTCTATACTAAAGCCTTTGATAAACCACGTTTTCAATACTTGTTAGAGGTCAACGGCGTTAAAAAAAAGTGAGGTAATTCCTGATGATGACAATGTGTAGTCCGATGTAGTTTAGTTAAAGTTTATTTTATTTAATTTTATTTTTCTATTTATTTTATTTTATTTACTCATGTTATTTTGCTGTTTATTAAAATCCTAAAATAATTAAACCAGAAATGATTTTCAGTATTTTAGGGGAGAATATGTCAGCAAGTTAACATTAAAAAAAAAAAATGAGGGAGAAGGAGTAGCTAGCTGAAATAAGGTAGATTGTGTCTGTGATACCGATTCAATACCTTTGGAAAATGATAGTACACAGGAACATATCAAGAGGGACTTTAAAATTTAAGTTTTGGAAAGATGCAAAAGTTCAAAGTATAAATCTGTGTAGTCTAAGCAATACAAAAAAGGGAAGATGATAGAAAACTGGCAACTCCTAAGGTGACACAAAGAAAGTAGACTTAGAGGATGCTAGACCATATATGATATGTTGGTAGATTCAACACATAGACAATTAGACCTGATTGGTGATCTCAAGATCAAACTAAGTTGTTCAACTGACTGTGGGCTTCCATCTTATCACTGGTTAACACAATCAACAATATTCCAATAAGGGGTAATGAGCAATTAAACGCCACAAATGTGTGCGGATGACCATAATTAGAGCAAAGCAAGAAAAAAATTGAAAGACAAATGCAATAAAGCTAATGACTTATGTTGTTGGTGCATTTTGTGCAAAATAAAATAAGCTGCTCTAACAAGGAGATAGGTTGTGTGCCTCTCTGCTGTGCGATGGCACTGACCTGAGGATAAGCATAACCTAGATATTCTAGAATTCATTGTTGTTTGCCGCCTCTCTGCTGTGCGATGGCACTGACCTGAGGACAGGCTTCTCTTTGAAAGCTCTAAGAATAGTCTCTTCTTGTAATAATACCCGTAGACCGCTCAAAAGCTCCTGAGGAATGTTGATTACCATATAAGTGTGGGATCCACAAATGTTAGTTGAAATAATTAAACCTAAATAAGTCACCAGTCTGTGTCAAAAGTCTGTGTATGGATTTAAGTGGACAAACATACTGACAATCATTGTGGCTACATTCTCAAAGGTTCAAATCAATGTGAAAATCTAAGAGTTTCAGTATGATTTCCTTATGTTGCTAACGACTCTGGATGAACACCGAGAACTTGAGCATCAAAAGGTTTAATAACTAGTCCCAAATGATTTGAATTGCCTGTATGATTCCAAAAATTGAATTGGTCCAGATATGATCAATCTAAGTTGAAGCTATCTATTCCCGAACCAAATCCCGTAGATATCAATCTCTGGATTTATCTCTCACAAAAAGCCAAAAATATGTCTGTTTATGTAATTAGTTTAAAATCTTAAATTAGTTAGTCGTTTTAATTTTAATTTGAGTCAAGTGTCGGGTTACATCAGGAAAATCAGAAGGAATCAACTCACTAAAAGGGTCATGTCTGAGATGACCACATGTGCTTTGAAAATTTAAAACAGTCACGTCTGAGGTGACAAAGTGTTTTAAAAGGGTCACGTCTGAGGTGACCAAAGTGGATAAAAGGATCACGTCTGAGGTGATCAAAGTTTTTCAAGATAAAAGGATCATGTCTGAGATGATCAAAGGCTCATAACGTTAATTTAATTAATAAAAGAGTTAAAAAATAAATTGGTAAAAATGGCAGAAAATTAACTAAGTATGACCCATTCGCACGAATGGACCATACGTATGGACTAATCATACGAATGAAGTCCATTCGCACGAATGAACTATGAGTATGGACCATCCAACCGAATGGCCCATACGATTAGTCCAGTCGGAGGCTTAAGTGCGAACGAGTGAGTCAGTCGCACGACTGAACTTCAGTCGGACGACTGGAGAAGGGCGACTGACACAATCGCACGACTGAGTCCCACTCGCACGACTGAAAGGTGCGTATGAACTCAGTCGCACGATTGGATCTAGGGTTGTATAAATAGAGGTGGAGTCGGTCGCAGAGACTCATCACCCTCAAATCGCCCCTAAATCGCACTCCCTACCGTTACTCTGCCAAAATTGATTTGCCCTAGTTTTACCTCTGATTGTGATTCACTGACTTCGACATTCATCATACAGGTAGGTTGCAGTCTTCTTCATCAAAAACAGAAAGATTGGAACCCTAATTGGGATTGTTCGACTGTGAAACGTGGACCGAGACAAGAAAGCCCCTAATAACCTATTAAAACCAAGCAAAATGTTAAAATTAAGTTAAATAGGTTATTAGTAAAGAGAATGCGACTCTAATGAACCGGTTAATTGAGTTAAAAGACTTAGTTTGTGAAGTTTCGAATGATTGGCGACTGACACACTGAGACAGACGACTGGGTCCGGGATGAACTTCAGTCGCACGACTGAAGGGAGCGATTCACTTAACCGCACGACTGAAACTATGCGAATGAGACTCAGTCGCACAACTGGTGTAACCGCATAAGAGTACATGCGCATGAGTCCAGTCGCACACTCAGTCGTGCGCATGAGGTCATTCGCACGTCTGAAATTCAATCGCACGGTTCAATCGCACGACTGTCTTCAGTCGTACAACCTCAATCGCATGACAGAGAGTTTTTATTCAAAGTCTAAGTGTTTCATTTACTCTTAGCCAACGGAACTAATGTTTATATTGTTATGTGTTACAGATGGCGAGTCGATGGACCATGAGCACCAAGCACAACATATGTGCTCATCTGGATTTGACATCCAGGAACGCAGCTGACTTCTCGGGATTATTACGTTTGTTGAGATCCAGGATCGCTCATGCTATCGCTACACCATGCACTCCGTATAGATCAGTGCAGCAGGCCTTCTGGGAAGGCGCATCTGTTGATAGATCCTCTGAGCCTCATTGCATCAGGAGTTCGATCTTTGGTGAGGCTATCACTGATCAGAGGAGGATTTGAGGACTGTTCTACAGTTTGGGACGATGCTGATTGTCCTACTCGTCTACACCCCCTCACTGTCAGAGGATGTTTCATGAGAGCCAAGTACTCTGGGGACATCAATGCTGGGGTACTCAACAAGAGTAACCTCTGTCCCCAGTTTAAGTATCTTGCGCACGTGCTGCTAAAGTGTATAGCTTCCAGGAAGGGAGGTTTTGATGAGCTTTCCGACCAGATCCAGAACGCGTATGTTGCGTTGGTGCTGAACCACCCGTTCAGCTTCTCCAAGATGATATTCACCTACCTGGTGGAGAACATCGAGGGGAAAGGGAAGGAGGGCTTCTGTATGTACCCCAGATTTATGAAGATGATCATTGACCAGAAGCTCCCTTCCCTGCCAAAGGAGAAGGATGATGCTGTTGCTCTTGAGGTCATGGATGACACGACGCTTGGCCGGATGAAGGTATACAGGGGGAAGCAGGTGAAGCCCCCTGTCAGGAGGTTGTTTGGGCATCTGGCCCGTGCTGATTATGTGGCGCCAGCCAAGAGAAAGTGGCGCCACAATGACAGTGATTCGGATGTTGAGCACATTGCTATACCAGATACTGACTCTGATGATGATGATAGCGGCGACGCCGGGGATGATATGCCTGCTCCATCTAGAGGCACTGATTCAGACGTTATTCCCCCGGGGTCAGCCACTGCCGGAGAGGTCGCTGAGATGGCCGGTTTCCATCAGGAGTTTGTGGCTGGTGATCTAGAGGAGGAGGAGTCGAGGAGTCAGATGAGGAGCCCCTCACCAGGACTGTGGGAAGTAAAGTTGTTCCCACAGACCATGGGCTTAGGGTGGTTGGTGAACACCTCGGGACTCCTCAGAGAGAGAGACTGACCCGAACTATGTTCCGGGCTCAGTGGGCAGAGCTGCAGGGGGAGCATCCACTTCCACCGGGACTAGGAGGAAGCGGATGGCTCAACCCCATGGATTGAAGAAGAAGAAGCGTCGCCTGACCTTCGTTACTACTACTTCCACCACCAAAGCCACCACTACCACCACTACTGACATACCACCCATCACCACAGCCACCACATCCACTACTCCCACTACCACATCCACCACCTTACCTACCACCACTGTATCCTTCCCATTCACCACCAAACCATTCACACCTACTTCACCAGCATCAGCCTACCGACCCATATTCACCACTGCCACTGCCACCACCACCACACATCATGCTGGACCTCAGCCCAGCCTTCACATGCTTATGGATTACTCTACCTCACATCGGGGTAGGGGTAGAGGAGCAGCTCTCAGCGCTTAACCGTATGGTGATGCGTCTGCTTGCTGCAGATAAGGAGAAGGCGGCGCAGATCCGCCAGCTGACCGACCTGAGTGCTGCCCAGTCTCAGCAAATGGCAGAGCAGGCTCGGGTGATCGACCAGCAGAGAGTCGAGGTGTCCCAACTCCAGGACCTGCAGGCCCAGTCCGTCAAAACGTATAGAGGAGTTGGAGACGACCAACAAGACGATTATGCTGAGGCTAAAGGGGTCGAAGGATGAGCCCCTGAAGCTAAAGGAAGGTGACGGGGATGATGGAGATGGTGATGATGAAGATGATGATGATGATGAGGAAGATGATGATGAGGAGGAGACTGAAGAAGACAGGACAGAAGGTCGTGATGATGATGACGAAGCAGAAGGAGGGGATGCAGCTACATCGGCCTCTGCTTCAGGTCAAGAGCGAAGATCTAAGCATCGACAGGACCAGTCATCCACACTTCTGCTCCTCCGAGCGACACGCCCCAGATTCAAGACAAAAGTACTGATTAGATGTCTTATGTATTTATTTATTTTGTACTTGAATCATGTAATGAAAAACAAGTGTGTTGAATGTTTATATATTAAGTTATATAATTCTGTTTGATTACTTACTAATGGTTTACGTGTTGAATGTTTATATCAAACAGATCCAAACTTTCAAAGGGATGAGTTTGACTTTGCTCCCCTTCAAATGGTCAAGACTCAATTAACCATGATTCTTGACCTACAAGGGATAGTGAGACGGTTGGTGAGTTATACTCCTGAAGAAGGGGAAATAATTCATGACCTATCTGATGAGCAACTGGCAGAGATGTTCAGACTCAATCCCGATGAAATAGTCAAGGACGCTCCAACAGTTGATTCAACCAGTGATGAGGAACTTAATGACATTGATGAAGTTGAGGTTAAAGACATTACTGCAGAAGATTACCCTCAGTATGCTGACGCCGAGGGAAATGTGGTTCCCAATCTGGGTGAATCCCTAGTCAGTGATACGTTTGAGGTACTAGACAAGATGGAGCAGGAAAATGAAAAGATTGAAGAACAGCCCAAGCCTCAAATGATGACGTAGATATTCGCAAGGCTGAGTGGGCTGCCTGTTTTGAAGAAGTAAGAGCCCAGCGTGCTGCACCAAAGAAAGACACCTACACCAAGCTCTACAGAGTCAAGAAACACCATAAGGTGTCAGGCAGGATTATCTCATGGGCTTATTTTGATGACCTTAACGCTTATGCAGTTAAGAGGGAGCAGGGCATAGAGTACTTCAGGTTCCCACAAGATCTGAAGACTCTACCAGGTTTTGAGCTCAACCAGCTGGCTAAGCTAAAGCTGCTGTATGCTGACCCAAGAAAGATGTCAGGCTGGTTTGAGGCTGCCCTGAAGAAGGAGTACCACACCAGATGGGTTAATTTCAGACCACAACAGCCTACGAGGTATATAAGAAGGTCTGAGGTTGATGCCATTACTGGCAAACCCAAGATTGTGCTGAAGTGGAGTCCTCCGCGCACTATGTCAAGAATCCCTCTCAGGGAAATGCCACAGGACTTCACTCCACACTTCAAATGGTGGTACTATGATTGGAGAACCGCTGAAGCTGTCATAGTGTTGAATAAAGAGGGCCAAATGGATACTATCAGGGTATTCGACCCAATGTGGCTAACCAACTTGTCTGCTAATGATGTCTATACATTATACAAGTGCCCACTGTTCTATGACACACAAGACATTGTACAAGCCCTCCAGTTCCAAAATGTTATACGACTTTGCTTTGCGTTTGAGATACACGCAGGAGTCACTAAAGAGAGAGAAGTACAAGAAGTATAAGGAGGTGATGCAGAAGACAATAGATTAGATAGATCTAGGTCCAAGGGGGAGTTTGTTGATGCATGTATGTCCCTAGATCATGATTTGTAATGTAATGAACTTGTCTGTCTGATTATGATGTAATTGTATCGATTAATGAAATGATATGAATTGGTTGTTACTTGTGATGTTTAATATTTCATTAATGAGTCGTGATTAAATTGATTGGGTTTATGAATGTTTGAATGAGTGCACATTATGTTATATTAATTAAAACATTCAAACTTAACTTAATGAAGTTCTCATGCGAATGGCCCATGCGAATGGACCACACGCATGAATAACTTCATACGATTGACTCAATCGCACGACTGAACCAGGAGACTGGATCAGTGTATGATTGACACATAAGATTGACTCAATCGCACGACTGAACACTCAGCCGTGCGGATGAATCAACCGCATGGTTCAATCGCACGACTGAACCATACTTATGGCCAGTCGCACGATTGAATAATACTAACCTATAAATAGACCCAATTCGTGGAAAAACGTAAGCATTGATCCCATTACGATTCCAGACGTACCCTAGCCGTCCAGAAGCCTCCCAAATCGTTCTCCAAGTTCACAGAACACATCAGATCGGTTCCTAATCGATTTCTAACGTTGATTTCAATTCTTTATTGATTCATCGTGTGTTCTCACTGATTGGATCGCCAATCAAATAGGATTCTGCACTATTTGAGTTGGTTTAACACGCTAATCACTCGGTATTTCGTTCAAATACCAGGTCCTAATAGTTATTAGAGAGGATAGGGGTTGAGATTGGGTAATTGAGAATGGAACAATGCTTGCTTGGGATGCTAACTCTGTCTCACCAGTGTGAACTGAGTTTTGAGTCTGGTAACAGAAATAGGCTATGTATGGATACTTTCAGGTGATTGATTTTATGGTGTTGGAGATTGTTGATGAATTGGTGATTGTGTGTGAATGGGAGAGATAGGCAAGGTGTTTTGACTGGTAGGGGATTGGATTTATGGAGATTGATGATGGTGGTGTATGGGTGATTGAGGAGGAGAATGAGAGGCTTGCTCAGTAGTAGCAAGAGAACTATCCTGTTGGTCTGCCCACACCAACTCTGATGGAATGTTAGCATTAGGATCAACCACATGTGCAAACATGGGCATGCCTTCACCTTGATACTTTCCACTGATCTTGTTCAAAACAAATCTTCCTAAATAAGCTTGTACAATCACATCACCAACTCTTTCTATCCTAGGTAATTCAGCGTTGATGATCAGTTGCATAAACCTTGGAAATATGAACATCTTATCCGGGCTTTGAACTCTAATTTGGTCACACAAACACGCTAGAATGTACTTTGAGTAGTTATAAGTTCTTCCTTCAAAGATTCCAATGATTCTAGAAGAGATATGCCTTGAAAATCTATCCAATCTAGATTTCCTGTTTGAAATGCACTTAAGATAAGTGTGACATAGGAATCGGTAAGGCTTGCACAGTCTTCCTTTCTTAATCTCTCCTTTTTCAAAATCACCATCATAACCCATCAGATAGAAGATCTTCTTAACGTATTTGTTTTCAAACACATCAGGATGACCCGCCTCTTGTTCTCCCAATTCTAGAACTTTCCTAATAACTTGTTCAGTAACCCTCAACCGCTCATTCTTAATTGTAGCAACTATCACTTCATTATCTCCTTCTTTTTCTATCACTACGGTGTTCCAGAAGTCAATGATGTGTTGTTGGTGAATCACACGGTCCGCTGTAAAAGCATAAAATAGCCTGGATCGTCGTAACAATCGATGATATCTCGACATCCTTCAGATACAGGGTCGTCGGCATTTAAGAAGGAACATACATTGTGCTCTCAAGCAAAACGATTAGCCATCTGTACATAAGAATGAAGAAGATTAGGTTAGAACAAAGTTATCAGACATAAGAATGCGAAGAGTTTATATGATAATAATGAATCAATCAGTTTATTATTGATGATTATGATATGTGTTACCTTGAAAACAAAGATCTAAAATCAAGTTTATAATTTTGTTTGATGTTTTGCTTCGGGTAATTTGAATGTAGGCGAAACAGGGATGATGTTTTTGACTAGCAATATTCTAGGTCAAAAAGTGTTCTGTAAAAGTGAATAATGAATACCAAGTCAAAAACATCATTTATACTCCCTCGGACACATTAATTTCATTTATTAAATGAAGTGGGACCCACTCTTCTTATTACCCTTCCGTGAAATTTATTTATTCCACAGATTCTAATTCTTCTGTAGGATATATGTGGATGCCTAACTTTAAAGAATTGAATTTTGATGAAGTATAATTTGATTTTTTCATAGGTTACCAATCCATGGAAATATATTATACTTTTAAAAGATTACCACATCCATAGGTTACCAATCTACGGATTGTCATATTTTTCTTGATTAAGTTTCACACTGTAGCATCTGCTGATAAATGAAATGCACTATAGCTTCTGCGGATGCTGAAATATAAAGTTTGAAACTTCTTTGATTGTATGGTTTTATTCAAAATAGAACCATTTATTGCTTTTGGACCTTGTTGACTTTGTTTACATGACAATTAGTGCACAAGAAAAATTATAACTTGAAAAACTTCATGTATCCTACAGCCAAGTTAGTGCTCAAGTTCTAATTCCTTCATTTGACAATTGATTTGACAATTCAGATAAACTTTCATGAATTAACTACTCCCCCTAAATTTGTGATTAATGTTAAACTGATGCATTTATCATAAATTTATGTAGAAGAATAACATGAAAGGCATATGACTGTCCAAAAGAATTGAAAAAAATAGCTAAAAAAACAAAATTGAATTAAAATCTATGTACCAGCATATATAAAAATATAATGGGATCATACTATAACACTAAGCATCTTCCTGTTTAATTTGTTTGATGAAATGAGATCTAAATCTAGTCCTGATTGTAAGTATGATTTTCCACTTAAATTCAAACAAGAGTATGGTGTCAACCAGGCATGCTGTTTATCATGTTTTGATGTTTATTAAAGATAAGCAGTTATGGGCTCCACAATCAATTCACATTAGAGTTTGTCCTCCTTTTATGAGTCAAATCATCATTTTTTCTGTGACATCCGGTAAATTTCCGTTATCAAACTCCGTTAGTTCCGTTAAGTCTTGCATACACGTGTCGTAAACACACACTAGTTGTCGTTTAACGTTGGTGACCTATTAATAATGAATAATGTTAAATTAATGTGAATCTAATTGATTATGTGATTATTGTGTTTATGTTTATGTGTTTGCATGTTTTTAAAATGTTAATTAGAAAATTAATCGCGTAACGCGGAAACGCGCTTATTTATTCGTATGTCTTGTGTTTTTATAAAGATAAGATATATAATGATTTTCATTAGTTTATATCTTTATATTATTAAGTTAAAAACAATTTACAAAGAGTTTAAAGCTTAGTTTTTATAAAATACAAATTACAAGGGTTAAAAGGGTAAATATGTAAATTAAAACTAAACAAAACAACACTAAACCCTATCCTCACCCAAATCGGCCGCAACCCTCTCCTCTCAACCTCTCTTCACTCGAAATCAGCCAAGAACAAGAAAATATCTGCGATTGTGATTCGGTTTCAAGCTATAAAACAAGTTAACAACATCAAAGTCGTGTTCTTTGGCAAGAATCAAGGTTAGTTTTGGTGTTTTCTATGGTTTTCTTGTTAGGGCCGAACCCTAATTCGATTGGTATCATCATGGGGTCGATTTGGATGTTGTTTGATGTTGTATACGTTAGTTCGTGTTTAGATTGTTACATGTTAGTTAACATGGATTATGCATGAATTGTGTAGTTTTGTGGATTAATCATGAACTATGGCTTGAAACAAACCCTAATTCGAAAATTGGTAGAATTATGGATGAATTATGATTGTTTGATGAATGTTTGATGTTTAATAGAATTGTATGGATGCTAGGTTACATTGATTTTGCAAGAGATTGGTGAATTGACGTTGATGTTCATAGGTTATTAAGAATAGTAACTTTATTTTGCATGTAATGTTGAATTAGTGATGAATTGATGTTATGGATGTGTTTATGGTGATGATTAGATGTTAGATTGTTGTTGTGAGCATTGGGAATTCAAGAACACATGCTATAGTTCATACCTTACTAAAGCCAGTAACTTTTTAAGATATGAATTGATGAGTTATGATGTTTGGATGTGGTGATCATGCTTAGATGTTGATATGAACTTGAATTGGTATATTATTAATGAATTCATGAATGTATAGGATGTTTGATAGATTTTGGGATGTGCTTTCCAAAAGGGAAACTTTATTTTTGCAAAATGTGAAAGATGATGGTTTGATCATGTTTGAGATGTTAGGAGCATGTTAGTAAGTTCATAGATGAATTCTAATGTGGTTGGAACATGTTAATATTGTTGTATGAGATGTTTGGATAATCATGGGTGGTGTTAGGACTTTGATGAGCATGTATGATATGATGTGGATTAGTAGTTAAGATATCATGCTTAGGATTGGAAATTGATTGTTGTGATGCATGTTGAATGTATGAAATGGTTAGTGAATGTGAATGTGATCATCATACACGCGTGCGAATCTGAGGCCCCTACTTAGTAGGATTGGCAGGGTTTAGGGTGTGAAGTCGTGAGTGGCTTCACATGGCATGTGGTGCGTGATTTGATCTTTGTGTGACATGTTAATTATGTTGTAACTAGTGGACATGTTAATGTTCTAGATTCGCATGACTTGTATGATACTTGGTTGTATGATGATCTATGTGATACACCTGGATAATGTAACATACTCATGAACCATTTGAATGTTAAACTTGTATGATATATGTGTATGGTTGTTTAAATGGTTTAAAACACATAAAGTCACCAACGGGTCAACGGGTCAACTGAGTCAATGTATTATTTTCTGAAACCTGAGTTTTTGGTTGTAGTATACTTAGGGTTTCACATATTCTCTGTTGCACGTACTCATATACTTATATGATCTAGGTAACTCTGAGGGTGTTGTTCACTCTGTCAGTCAAGTCAAACTCTAAGTATCTATACGCATATCAGGTGAGTTCATGCCCCACTCTTTACATATCTCTTTTGGGGGAGATAGCATACTTGTAAAACTACAAACGCTTTACATATATTTTAGTTGTGCATAATATTAATATAGTGTTGTTTATCATGGGAAAGTCCTCACACTTTCGAATGTTAATATTGAATAGCGGGGAAACTTGGGTAGTACTACTGGGTCTGACGAGCCCCACCTGTGTGACTCGAGGTCAACCGGGTGCAATTTGTCCTATTGAACATTGTCACGACCGTTTGAGTCGTGACAGGAGGCAACAACGTAACACAGTAAGCTTCAATTGCGAAATCACTATGCATTAATATTTATTTTAATGGACTAGCTATCTGTTACAATGCACTACTAGTATATCTCTATTATTAAACTGTTTATGTTTGAATATTAACTCTTGAACTCACCAACCATTGTGTTGACATTTAGTATGCTATTCTCAGGTCCATTAGCTGCTTTGCCTTAGGAGCACTCTACGGTTCACTTGCATACTAAGACTCGGTTTTCAAGACATTTAGCATTTTAATGATTATTGTTTACTCTTTTGGTTGGCACATGTTTTTCCATAGCTATACTTTTATTTCTTTGAGTTGTTTTCAAAATGCTTCCGCACAATTAATGTTGAACTTTGGTTGTTTTATTTTAATCATGGCATATAGAGTCGTTCTGAGTAACTATTGACTGTGATCCTGGTTTGTTCACACGCCTCGCGGTAAAACTCCGCACGTGGATTTTGAGGGTGTGACATTTTCACACTTTTATGTACTTTAAGTTATAAGTTCTATCTTGAGATGTATTTTACATCTCATTAATGCATTGATGCAAAAGCTCTTAAGTTAATATACAGTTGATCACAAAGGATTCTTTTGAGATCTAAGATATGATCATCATCAGGTCACCAGGTCTTTACTTCCGTTAAACAAAGGTGCCTTTAACCTAGGTCTTTGTTTACACAAAACAAAAGGATAATGTTGATCATGATCTATTCACCTGTTGGTTACAAATGTATACCAAGGTGGTCATAAAACCAGGACTTTGTTTACACAAAATAGAGGGAATATGATTTGTAAAGATAAAGATTATAAAGTGTTGGTACATAGTGTGCTTGGATGAGTGATTTGGTCACATCAGGATATGACTTACTTGTTGTATCCTCAAAATGGAGTTTCCCACAGACAATCACCTTTTCATTATGTTAGGCATGCTCTTAGTGTAGTTTCCACTCAAGCTGAACCTACTCACATATCAAGGCACTTCTGATCAGACTTTAATGAAATTTAAGAACTCAGGAAGCAAGCAAAGATAGTGTACTATCATTTCCCATATATATGTCATGTTGAATCAAAAAGACACAATAAATAAAGACAATATTTTTGTATTTTTGTATGTTTGTGAATGTTTTTGGATTTTACTTATGACTATATACAAGGACAGTCTCATACTTTTCTTTGTTAATGGTGATTAATATAAGTTAATCATCCCCAAAGACTTAATTAGAAAATTAAATCTAACTGAATCAAAGGCTTAGTGAATAAATCAGCAAGCTAATTTGTTGTATCCACTTTGACTAACTTGATTAAACCTTTTTCTGAGCAATCTCTTAGAAATTGGTATATAATTTCAATATGTTTTGTTTTGCTATGCTGAACTGATTAACAGTGATGAACATAGCAGCTAAATTGTCAATATGAATTGGTGTTTGAAGGAAATTGTAACCATAATCAAGTAATTGGTTTTGCAACCAAAGAACTTGAGTGAAACCAGCTGAAGTAGCTATGTACTCAACCTCAGCTGTGGATATACAGATACATTAGTTTGCTTTTTTGCACTGCCATGGAACAAGTCTTGGTCCAATGAATTGACATCCACCAGTTATGGATTTTGTGTTGTTGTTGCATCCTCCAAAGTCACTATTTGAGTATGAGTAGAGAGTGATATAGATACATGTGATTTCATCGAGAATGTTCAGGATATTTAAACATAATATGTGTTTTTTTATTTGCTTTGTTTTTTCAAGTTATGATCTTTTTGAACCCTCGTGATGTTTTTTGAATGTTCATAATGGCTTAATATAAACTTTAGTGTTTATCTTATCATATTTACATAAATATCTCTCGTATTAACTTTTCCTTAATATTATTTTTTGAAGAGATATGTTTACAGGCACCAACAGAACTATTAGTGTTGATGAATGTATGGTAGATAGAGGTAGTAGTACAACATTTTTTATGAGTTCTAGAAGATGACAAAGATGGGGAAGCTACGCCCGCGGAACATAAAACTTGGGTCGCCTGCTTGATCCACTAAATTGAATAAGGATAAACCGAATAACTGCTTTCGCTTTCAAAAGAGCTTCCTCTCATCAGAGAGGTTTTACAGTTCTCTATTTAAAAACTAGAAACTAGGAATTCAAAAAACTAGAAACTAAGAATTCCATAGGAGATACTCGAAACCACCCAAGTGTGATCTTTTTAGTGAGTATCAATATTTGTCTGGAACCTCTGGAACCGACCGAATATCTACAAATTATCTCAAACAATAATGGTCGAGATTCCATTGTCAGAAAAATAAAAGCGCGATCATTTGGATTATATTTCCCTAATATCATTCCTGTTGAATCACACATGGTTTGTAACAAGAACTTACTAGATAAATACACATTTACCATATGTCATAACCTACTAGGTTACCCTGGTGACACAATGATGAGGCATATAATCAAAAGTACAATTGTACACCCTCTTAAAAATTCTAAAGTTTTGCTACCTCAAGAATTATCATGTGCACCATGCTCTCTAGAAAAACTCATTACTTGGCCCTTATAAACAAAAATAATACAAGAATACCCCTTTTTTTGTGGAAAGAATCCAAGGGAACATACATGCATTTGTCCATCGTGTGGCTCATTTTGATATTTCTTTGTCTTAATTGATGCATCCTCACGATGGCCACACATGAGTGTTTTAGCTACTTGAAATGTACCATTTGCACGCTTGCTAGCCCAAACCATACAATTGAGAGCTATTTCCCAGAATATCAAATTAAAAATATTCGGATGGATAATGTAGGAGAATTCACATCCTAAGCTTTTAACGACTATTGTATTTCTATTGGAATAAACATTGAACATTCGGTAGCTCATGTCCACACACAAAATGGATTAGCTTAATCATTAATTAAACAATTTTAGGTAATCGCTAGACCACTCCTAATGCAATGCAAATTACCATCCTCTGGATGGGGGCATGCCATTTTATATGCTGTTACACTGATCAGATTAAAACCAACTGCTTTTCAAGAATACTCTCCATTACAACTAATCTAAAAAAGAGAATCAAATTTGTCCCCCCTTAAAATTTTTGGTTGTACTGTATATGTACCAATACTTCCAACGCAACGCATCAAAATGGGACCACAAAAGAAGATAGGTATATACATTGGTGTTAACTCTAAATCTATTAAGTATTTAGAACCACTAACTGGAGACATGTTTACAACATAGTTTGTTTATTGTCATTTTAATAAAAAAAATTATTTCAAGTCTTAGAGGGAGATAAGAATAAAGAAAGACCGTTAACACAAGAGATAACATGAAATGCATCATCACTATCTAATTTTAGACCCCGAAATGGTCAATGTGAATCTAAAGTCCAAAAGATTATACATTTGCAAAGAACAGAAAATGAACTACCGGATGCATTCATAGATATAAATAAAGTGACTAATTCACATATGCCAGCATCAAATACACCCACTCAAATTGAATTAATCATAGAAACAATTACTATACAATGAAAATGTGGGAGACCAATCGATTCCAAAGATAAGAAAGCACGAAAATAAAGAGATAATAACAATGTAGTTGGCGAAATATTATAAAATGTTATAAATAAGACCCCGGAAGAGGTTTTTGTCCTAAAAGAGGTTAATACAAATCTAGAAGAAACTAAAGTTTTAGATGAAGTACTGATACCAGACAAACATGAGATTTCTATAAATTATAGACAAAGTAGTACAACATGGAACCAAAATAATACATGTGTTGATTATACATTTGCATATGCTATAGCAACATACATAATAAATAAAAATGATTACGTACCTAAAAGTATTGAAGAGTGCATGCATAGAAATGATTGGCCAAAATGGCAACATGCTATAAAGGCTGAATTAGATTCACTCGAAAAGCGAAATGTTTTTAGACACGTCATCCAGACACTCATAGACGTCAAACCGGTTTGGTTATAACTAGGTTTTGCAAGCAAACAAAATGAAAAAAAGTAAGATTGTAGATATAAGGCCTGACTTGTAGCACAAGGGTGGTTTTCTCAATCCTAGGAATTGATTATGAGTTAACATATTCCCTTGTAGTGGATGCGATAACCATTAGATTCCTAACTGGCTCGCAATCTCTAAAGAAATTCAAATGAGACTTATGGATGTCGTAACCGCATATTAATATGGGAACCTTGAAAATGACATCTATATTAAAATCCCAAAAGGATTAAAAATGCCTAAAGCATTAAAATCAACACCTTGAGATATGTGTTTTAATAAAACTAAGAGATCTTTATATGGTCACAAACAATATGGTCGTATGTGATACCATCGACAAAGTGAATATCTCAAAAAGGAGGGTCAGAAGTCTGATGTAACCAGCACATGTGTGTTTATAAAAGATCACTCTCAAAACTCACTATAGTAGCGGTTTATGGTGACATCAACAATATCGGATCTCCAGAAGAGATAGAAAAGACTGTTGAATTGTTAAAGAGAGAATTTAAAATGAAAGACCTTGGCATAACAAAATTATGTCTCGGCCTGCGATTCAAATTATTTATAATGTTACATTCGTCTATACGTCAACCTACATTGAAAGATGTTAGTTCATTTCAATATGGATTAAGCTCATCCATTCAGCATACCCGTGATTGTTCGATCGCTATATACAAATGAAGATCCTTACCGCCCTCAAGAAGAGGGTGAAAGGGTACTTGGTCCTGAAGTACTATACATAAGTGCAATTGGTGCACTCATGTATCTCACAAATAAAATAACACTAGATATTGCATTCTCGATACATGTATTAGCAAGATATAGTTCAAACCCAATACGTAGACATTGGAAAGGAATAAAGCATATATTTCGGTATCTCTGCAAGACACGAGACTTGGTCTTTTTTACTAGAAAGATAATATGTCACAACTTGTTGGATATGTTAATACTGGATATCTATTAGATTCACATAAAGCACGATATCAAATAGGTTATGTATTCACATATGGTGGCAAAACAATATTTCGGAGATCGACAAAGTAGACACTTACAAAACCTCATGAAATAATGCGAGTTGATGGCGTTATATGATGCCAGATGAAAATGCGTGTGGTTAAGATCAATGATTAATCACATACAAGGAACATACGGTTTGGAAGAAATTAAGAAAGACCTAACATTATTTATGAAGACAATGCTGCTTGTATAGCTCAAATAAGAGAAGGGTGACAGACCAAAGCTATCTCACCAATGTTCTTCTCAACGTACGACCTGCGAAACAAGGGGAGATTGACGTTCTTTGGATTAAGTAGAGTGAAATCTAGCTGACCTTTTTACAAATTCTCTATGTAGAAGAACTTTTGAGCAACTATTGTTGAAGACTGGGCTTCGTAGATTAAATACGTACATAAATTGAGGAAGAATGTTATACACGTACTTTTTTTCCTTAACTAAGTTTTGTCCCACTGAATTTCTTATTAAGGTTTTTAATGAGGTAGCATAACAAACAATTTTTTATAAAATGGTGAAACTGTAACTGATACAAATTCTAGTATACAAGGAAGGGCCAAAGAAGTTGTTGGTGTATTCTAGGAGGACCAAGAGTGAAAAGAAACTTTGTGATTGAGAGTTGTTACAATAGAAGAATATTATATATATAGAATAAAGAATGTCAGAGGAGGTATGTGAGCAAATCATTAGAGAGAGAGAGGCTCATGCACTTTGCATTGAGAGAGAGCGGTGCTCTGGTTATCATTTTGTAATTGCTTGCTCAACAATTTAGTAATATTACATTCCACCTAGCTTTCTTCATTTTTACATCATCACTTTCTTCCTCTATTTTAACCCTAAAATCCCTAACCCATCACTGGTCCGACCTGCCGCTGACCTGCTGTAATCATGGTGAATCAATCTTCTCGGTTAGATTTTCATGAGCAACATATCCAACAACTTCAGTCCGATATTGCTGAAATTCAGGTCTCCTTCTCGGCGCTCGACAAGGAACGTGCGGGATCATCGGAATTTTGGAAGGCTATGCTCGATTGGATGAAATTTCAAGGTAAGCGTTCTCTTGACCCTCCTTCTGATTCCGGTGTATGGAGGGAATTTTCTTCTGATAGTAAATCAGGTTCGGTCTCTACCGATCTTCCTTGGGCGGTTAAAAAGGTTAAGCTACCGGAATTTTCGGGTTTTGATCCTCAGGGATGGATTCGTAAGGCTACTCTCTTCTTTGACATCAACAATACCTCCGATACTGTTCGTTTACAGTTAGCTCAATTGAGCATGGTTGGTGTTGCCCAACATTGGTTTACAATAATCACACAGGTTCATCCTTCGTTAACGTGGGTCGCTTTTCAATCGGAATTGTTACAAAGTTTTAATGGTCTTGAAATTCAGAATCCATATGAACAACTTGCTACGATCCAGCAAGGGGATACCATTTACGATTACATTGATGATTTCGAATACCTTCTCTCATTGGTTCCTCAGTTACCGGAATCGCATGCCTTAGGGTATTTTGTTTCTGGATTGAAGGCTGATGTTAAGCAGTGGGTACGCCTTCGCCGTCCTCAAACTCGTTTGGACGCCATGTATTTGGCTAAGGACGTGGACTCGATGTTGCGCCCTAGCTCCGGCGGGGTATCTACGTCTCGTTTCCTATACCTTAACCCTGTCAGGCCTCATTCTACTGGGTTGACGGATGGTCTGTCGCCATTGGGCCGTTCTGAGCCCAAACCCTTCTATGGGCCCAAATCGTCGGACCGAATATTTTCCCAGCCGGGTGATGTCTCTGGTACTCGTCCTGCTTTTCGTTCTCCGCTGGCGTCGGTGGATGGGGGACAGGTCTCACCTAGGGATCGAGGGGTTGGTACCCTTTCTCGTAGCGAATGGGAGGATAGGCAAAAGAAGGGGTTATGTTTTCGTTGTAGACAACAATTTGGTCCGGCTCACAAATGCCCGGAAGGTAAGTTACGGGTTCTGCTCTTAGGGGAGGATGAATATGAGTCGACAACGGGGGATCAACTTGTGTTGGAGTCGCTGGATACTCCTGACTCGGATTGCAATTCTCCGGTGAGTTCTGGCACTTGTAATTCCTTGGAATTTACGAGCGATTTGGCTACTTATGGTATCACTTCTACAATGAAACTTGGGGGTACTTTACACGAACTCCCTGTTTTCATGTTGGTCGACAGCGGGGCCTCTCATAACTCTATATCACGACGGCTGGTGGTAGTGCTGGGACTGCATGTCGAAGTTTTTTCAGGCATCTCAATTACATTGGGGGCGGTCATTGTGTGCTAGTCACCGAGCGATGTTTGGCTATTCCGGTGAAGGCTGGTCCTTGTTCTTTCTTAGTGGATGCATTGGTTTTTGATACTGCTTCTTTTGATTTCATATTGGGCTTAGCTTGGTTACAGTCTTTGGGAGAAGCAAAATTCTTGGATGCGTTTCGTTTATAGAGGTGCCCCGGTTCAATTACAGGGTCACCGGGTGAGACAATCCACTACTGCTGCTCTGCACCCTTGGTTATCTTTGGAAGTGGATTCTATCTTTCGGTCTCCTTCTTCGTCACATGATTCAGAGGTAGTTCTCTCTCTTCTTTCAATGGACCTTTCTTCAACTCAACAGTCTTCTTTGGATTTTCTTTTGTATCGGTATGCGTTGATATTTCAAGCCCCTTCGGCTCTACCTCCACCACGAGCTTATGATCATGGCATTACCCTGTCGACGTTGGATCCGATCTGTGTTCGCCCCATATCGTTATCCCCACCTTCAGAAAACAGAAATTGAGAGGCAGGTTAGCGAATTGTTGGAGATGTGACTGATTCGTCCTAGTAAGAGTGCGCATTCCACCCTGGTTATCTTGGTTCGTAAGAAGGACGCTTCTTGGCGGATGTGTGTGGATTACCGCGCTTTAAACAATGCCACGGTGCCCGACAAGTATCCTATTCCGGTGGTTGAGGAATTAATTGATGAATTGCACGGCTCGGTTTATTTTTCTAAAATCGATCTTAAATTGGGATATAATCAGATTCGGATGCGTCCCGACAACGTTGATAAAACGGCTTTCCGAACACATGATGGTCACTACAAATATCTTGTTATGCCATTTGGGCTTATGAATGCCCCGGCTACCTTTCAAGCAACAATGAATGATATCTTTCGGCCCTTGTTACGTCGTAAAGTGGTTATTTTCTTTGATGACATATTAGTATACAGCCCATCTTGGGAGACTCATTTGGTTGATTTGGAGGAGGTTTTTCTTATCTTGAGGAACCATCAGTTTTGAGCCAATCCTAGTCAATGTAGTTTCGGTAAACAATCCATCGAATATTTGGGAAATGTCCTCGATGGTCACGGCGTGTCTATGGATCCAACAAAGGTGGCTGCTGTTGTGGAGTGGCCGACTCCTCATTCGGTGCGCACCATTCGCGGCTTCCTCGGACTCACCGATTATTACCGCAAATTTGTGCGCAATTATGGTAGTATTGCGCGCCCGTTGACTGAGTTAACAAAAAAATATGCGTTGCACTGGACTCCGGTTGCACAACAGGCTTTTGATTCTTTGAAGCAAGCCTTAGTCACTGCACCCGCTTTGGCGCTACCGGATTTTTCAATACTGTTCGTCGTGGAGTGTGATGCTTCTGGTTGTGGGATCGGGGTGGTTTTGATGCAAAATTGGCAACCCATCATGTATTTTAGTAAGGCTCTCAGCGATAGAAACTTGGTTAAATCGGCCTATGAACGTGAGCTCATGGCTTTGGTTTTGGCAGTTCAACATTGGCGGCCTTATCTGCTTGGTTCAAAATTCATTGTCTATACAGATCAAAAGAGCCTTCAATTCTTGCTTCAATAGCGTGTTTTACGGCTGACCAACAAAATTGGATTGTTAAACTGTTGGGTTTTAATTTTGAGATTAAATATAAACCTGGGCGGGAAAATTGTACGGCTGACGCCCTGTCCCGACGCGCTAATTCAGGACTATTGTGTCAGGTTACATCGTCGCCGGTTTGGTTTCATGGTGCTCACTTGGTTAACGAGGCTAGGCAAGATCTAAAGATCATGGCGTTGAAGGAGAAGTTCGTGCTAACTCTGGCTAAATATCTAGGTTACACGGTTAAACATGATACCTTATTTTATAAGGATCGGTTAGTCATCTCTAGAAATTCACAGTTTCTTCAGGCCCTTCTTCATGAGTTTCATCTGACTGCTACGGGTGGTCATTCCGGCTTTTATCGTACGTATCGTCGTCTTGCTCCGGATGTGCTTTATATATATATATATATATATGTATGTATATATATATATATATATATATATATATATATATAATACAATTAAGAAATTCATTCGAGAATGTGATCTTTGCCAACGTTGCAAAACAAGTTCTACGTTACCTGCGGGTTTGTTACACCCGTTACCGCTTCCACAATTGATTTGGGAAGACTTGTCTATGGACTTTATAACGGGCTTACCACCTTCTAAAGGCTACACGATGATTTTGGTGGTGGTGGATCAACTGTCTAAATACGCTCATTTTCTCTTATTAAAACACCCTTAAACAGCCAAATCGATCACCGAGAGCTTCGTTCAAGAGATTATTCGTCATCATGGCATCCAAAGACTATTATGAGTGATCGTGATCCACTTTTCTTAAGTAAATTTTGGTAAGAAAGTTTGAAATCTATGGGCACGAAACTACACATGAGCTCGGCGTACCATCCGGAATCGGATGGCCAATCAGAAGTTATAAACCGCTGCTTGGGCCCATTGGATTCCATGGATCAGCCGAAGTCTTGGGCCCATTGGATTCCGTGGGCCGAGTTTTGGTATAACTCCACCTTTCATGCTTCGACGAGTACTACCCCCTTCGAAACTGTTTATGGATGCCGCCCACCTACGGTTTTTCAGTTTATAAACCGAGGGAAGTTCGTGTTGAGTCAGTAGCACAATCCCTTCAGGATCGTGATAAAGCTTTAAAGCAACTCAAAGTCCACTTAGCCAAGGCTCAAACTGCCATGAAGTCTCAGGCTGATAAAATGCGACGAGAGGTTCACTATTCAATTGGTGATTGGGTTTATGTCAAGCTCAAACCGTATCGCCAAATTTCCGTGGATTGAAGAATTCATCAGAAACTGGCAGCTAAGTATTTTGGGCCTTTTCAAGTCATTGGTAAATTGGGACTAGTTGCATACAAACTCCAACTACCGCCCACATCCAAAATTCATCCCGTCTTTCATGTGTCCCTCTTAAAGAAGGCTAATTCTCCTCCTATTGAGCCGGTTTTGCCCCCTGAATTGGATAGTGGTGCGTCTGCGCCCTTGACCCCTAGGTCCATTATGGCCACTCGTGTCTTTCCGGATGGGGATGGGTCAGTGGAACAGTGGTTGATACATTGGTCAAATCACTCCATGGAGGATGCTACTTGGGAAGACAAGGATTGGTTCACTGCATAATTTTCAGAATTCAGTCTTGGGGACAAGACTGTTGTCAAAGGAGGAAGTTATGATACAAATTCTAGTATACAGGAAGGGCCAAAGGAGTTGTTGGTGTATTCTAGGAGGACCAAGAGTGAAAAGAAACTTTGTGATTGAGAGTTGTTACAATAGAAGAATATTATATATATAGAATAAAGAATGTCAGGGGAGGTATGTGAGAAAATAGTTAGAGAGAGAGAGGCTCATGCAGGGGCGGACCTACCCCCAGGGAAGGGGGGGCGGCCGCCCACCCTAATTTTTTTTCTAATGTTATACATACGCTCAACTCTCGACCTGCCCCCTGTAAAATTTCGCAATCGCCCCCTGTTAAACAAGCGGATGGACTTCAATTGAAAATGAAAAAAATACAACTTTGTCTTCTACTTACACTTGATGTCGTATATTCTAGATATCACAAACACGTTGTCTCAAAGTTTTCAAAGAAAAGAGCAAGATTTATTGAATGTAGTTTCATTGGGTTCTTCTACCAAACATCAACTTGAGAAATTTAGAATGGAGGGTTTCAATAAGTTCTTTGACAATGTTAACTCTTTTTGTGAAAAATATAAACTTCAAGTGATAAACATGGATGATGAGTACATTAACCCAAAGAAGACAAGACAAAATACAAATATCACATATCACCACTATTTTGAGTATGATTGCTTCAATGTGGTTTTAAATATGCAAATACAAGAGTTTGGGAGTCGTTTTAACGAGGTAACATCCAACTTACTTGTTTTTTTGAGTAGTTTGAGTCCTTGTGATAATTTTGGTGGGTTTGACGTTTCAAACATTATAAGAGTATCCGAGTTGTACCCGGATGATTTCAATAAAAATGATAAAAGAATACTTCCGATTGAACTAGAGATCTTATTGATAATTTAGAAGCGGGTAGTCGATTTGCCAACTTGGATGGTTTATCAAGTTGCCAACTTGGATGGTTTATCATGTCTTGTACACTTAGTGGTTCAAACAAAGAAACACCTTTCATTTACATTGGTATATCGTTTATTGAAGCTAGCTCTCGTATTACCCGTTGCAACCGCAACGGTTGAAAGATGTTTTTCGGCAATGAAGTATGTGAAGTCCGATTTGCGTAATCGGATGGGTGATGAAAATTTAAGCAATAATTGTATTTGTTTTATGGAGAAAGATTTACTTAGGAATGTCTCCATAGATGTTGTTACGGAAAGATTTCAAAAAATGAAACCTCGTAGAAAACAACTTTAGGTATATTGTACCTTTATTCTGTTTTTGTAATGACATTTGACGTGATTTTATTGTTTTATGAAATTTAGTTTGATTGTCTTTCTTTTTTTTTTAAATGAGCCGACCCGATCCAACCTGTCATGGACCCGAAATGGTTCAAAAAAATTTAGTATATAGCGTTACCGCGTTAGTCAACCGACCTTTAAGAAGTTTCCGCCCCCATGAAAAATTTTCTGGATACGCCACTGGGCTCATGCACTTTGCATTGAGAGAGAACGGTGCTCTGGTTATCATTTTGTAATTGCTTGCTCAACAATTTAGTAATATTACATTCCACCTAGCTTTCTTTATTTTTACATCATCACTTTCTTCCTCTATTTTAACCCTAAATCCCTAACCCATCAGTAACACGTTGAACCTTGATGTAATGGTTATTCTCGTGTGAAATGAAATGAATATATGAAAATGGCCCAAGAAGATGTAAAATTTAAACCATGGGGTCAAAGATGGAAAATACCGAACTCGAGTCCAACTACCGTTGAATTACCAACGATTATATTGTTTAATAATAACAATAATAATAAATTAATGATATAATTACATATATGTGGAAGAACAACTTTCATGATAGCAGATTGTTGTATTTTTAATTTGAGGACCATTGAGATGTACACCCACTTTTGGACCATTTCATCCACGTTTATTATTATTTTTTTAGTGTTTTAACAAACCATCCACATAAATTCTTGAATTATCTTGTAATATATGTAATATATATGTTGCATGTTGCATCAAACTCTTGAAATATCTTGTAATATATATGTTGCATGTTGTCGTGTGAGAATATCCAACCTCCGTCGCCATGACAAGCAATCAGAGAATTCTGATCGTTGCCTATGCAGGTAAAGGCCACATCAATCCATCACTCCGGTTCGCGGATCGCCTCCTTCAAATGGGCGTCGATGTCACCTTCTGTACCAGCCTCTCGGTCGTTCAACGCATCGACAAGGAAACCACCCCTAAGGGCCTAACATTCGCACCGTTCTCCGATGGCCACGACAACGGAAAACATCCAGATACACCCCTTCAACAATTTATCTCCGATTTCGAAACAAATGGTGCTTCTGCCATTGCAAAACTCATAGCTGATGCAGGTCAACCGTTTGACTGTTTGGTCTACACCACTGTCATACCTTGGGCCGCCCGGGTGGCGAATTCTCATGGTATCAAAGCCGCTCTCTTGTGGTGCCAATCAGCCACTATCTTGAATATTTACTACTATTATTTCAATGAGTATCAAAGTTTGATATCAAGTAACAACAACAACCCAACGTTTCCCATCAATTTACCTGGATTACCACCACTAACCATCGCTGATTTGCCGTCGTTTTTGTTATCTTCATGCCCCAAGGAACACAAGTTTCTTGTTCCAGTTCTCAAAGATCATATCGATGTATTGGAATTTGCTCCAAGAATATTAGTAAATACTGTTAAGGAACTTGAAATCGAATCACTCACAGCAGTTGAGAAACTTCAGCTCCTTCCCATTGGGCCTTTAGTTCCGTCTTTAGGAATGGATCTCTTCGAGAAAAAGGAGGATCATTACATCCAATGGTTAAACACACAAACAAAAGCATCTGTCGTGTATGTTTCATTTGGAACAATAGCGACTTTTCATATGGACCAACTTGAAGAGATTGCAACTGGGTTGATAGAGCTTCATCAGCCATTTTTATGGGTGATCGGTGACAGTGACCAAGCGAAAAGATTGAGCAAGATAGAGGAACTGAAGAAACAAGGGATGATAGTGAGTTGGTGTTCTCAGATTGAAGTACTGAGCCATAAAGCAATTGGGTGTGTCTTGATGCATTGTGGATGGAATTCGACGGTGGAGGTGTTGGTGGCGGGAATCCCTTCGGTGGCGTTTCCGCAGTGGTCGGACCAGGGGACGAACGCGAAGATGATTGAAGATGTGTGGAAAACAGGAGTTCGGGTGAAAACGAGGGAGGGAGATGGTATAATGGAGGGGAAAGATATGAAGAGGTGTGTGGAATTTGTGATGATGGATGAACAGATGAAGATAAATGTAGCGAAATGGAAGGAGTTGGCAATACAAGCTCTTAACAATGGCGGACAATCCACCATCAACCTCCAAACTTTCTTGCATGATATTGGAAACTAAAAGGGGAACAACATGCAATTATAATGTCTAGGTTTATTTGTGTTCTTGTAATAGTTTATATTTTGTAATCATTAATGAATATAAACTAATGTTTAGAAATACCTAATAGAAAATTGTTGGTACTGTTATAAATAATATTGATTACATACATTATATATCAGCATTTCTTCGATTCATTAGTAGATCGGTTTCATTTAGTGTTGGTGTGTATATATAGGTTTCATTGTATTTGATGAGATGAATCTCAATAAAATAACATTCTTCTGTTTTCTTTAATTTATCTTTCTTTTTGTATATATTGCTTTTAGACCATTGTTTTACAACATGTTATCAGCGCGAGTTCGCTTGTTGCTTTATGATTTCTTTTTTTCTTTCATTTGGCGGTACAGCAGGTTTGTTGAAATAGACATAGTAGTTCGGTTTACATACGGTGGCGAGCATAGAAAAGGCATAAGCAAACGATGTTGATCTGAAATGCGTTACCACTCCATCACCTAGCTACCAAAGTCGGAATCATCAAAGTTCTCACAAATAACCAACATGTTCATCAAGCTGATTCATACACGTGTGATCCGTTATGAAATTTTTTCATCGTCTTTATTTTGAACTCGACTAAGGTATGCATAAACAACTTCACTTTTAGTGTCAATATTATTGCTTTGAAAGAAGTTCTTTAACTAAAAAATGGATAAATGATCATAATTGGATTAAAGCGTATAAATATTTTTGACAAAGTGTAAATACCTGGGAAGAAGACAAACGATAAACTGGAGTTTTGTAGAACCATGCCAACAAACGTATTTTTATTTATCAAAGTCCAATGTTTAAACAAATGTTTTTTTTCACATAGTTTATACTTCACAAATTAAGTTTGATTTAAATGTATGGAGGGATTAAACCAATAAATCCGCATACAGTCGTCTCCATATATGACTTTTTGCGACTAATTGATTTTCACTTATAGCGACTAAATGTCGTCTCCATACCCTATTGTGACGAAATGTAGTCTCCGGAATTTCGTCGTCATTTCTCCGTCGTATCAGGTCAATATTTTCGTCGCAATAAGTTTCGTCGCAATAAAGGAACTTTTAACGACGAACTTTAGTCGTAACAGTGTTGTCGTTAAATATATTTCGTAAAATAAAATTAAACTTTAATTATGAGAAATATTAACTGTTGCGACTAAATATAGTGTCTATAGGGGAGACTTATGGCGACGAAATTTCGTCTCAATAGCTTTTTTAATTATTTAATTTCCAGATTATAATAATAAATAAATATACAAAATTCAGAAACACAAAAGTCCATAAATTGTCAAACAAACTGCATTCAAAACTAATATAATTAAATACAGAAATTCCATAAATTGTCAAAACAAACTGCATTCAAAAGTAAATACAAAATTCCATAATTGTCAAACATCTTCATCATCATCTTCATTAGGTTGAGAGGACGAGTCTGGAAGTTGCATTTTGGTTAATAGTAGTATTTGATTTATTTGTTCTTGTAAAAGCGCATTTTGTTGTCGCAATTCCGCTATAGCCTGATCTTGTCTTTCAAAACGTTCTCTCGCTTGTTGATTCTCTTCATCCCTATTTACATTCGGGAACATGTCCGGAGTTACACTTCTCACTATTCGACCAACGCCTCGTATGTGTGAACGTCGAGAACCTAAAGCTTTTGTAAGACATAAAAACTCATCCACCGATGTCTCATCTCCACCCGAGCTTGAGACTGATTTCTTATATTGCTCACTAATTTTTTCCTGCATTAAACAATAAAATATAAACATATTAAATGTTTAAATGGATCAAAACTTGTAGCATAAACGGGTCAAAATGACCCAAACCCACTTTAATAAAGTTAATACATCAAACTTGTAGTATAAACGGGTCAAAACGATCCAAATCCACTTTAATAAACTTAATAAGTTAAACTTTTAGTTTGAACGGGTCAAAACGACCAAAACCCTCTATAATATACTTAAAACATCTAACTAGAAGTTTAAACGGGTCAATACGATGGAAACCTACTTGAATATACTTTATACATCAAACTTGTAGCATAAACGGGTCAAAATGACCCAAACCCATTTTAATATATTCAAACCATCCAACTAAAAGTTTAAATGGATCAAAACAACCCAAACCCACTTAATAAACTTAATACATCAATTTTTTAGTTTACACGAGTCAAAATGACCCAAACCCACTTTAATAAAGTTAATACATCAAACTTGTAGTATAAACGGGTCAAAACGATTCACTTTAATAAACTTAATAAGTTAAACTTTTAGTTTGAACGGGTCAAAACGACCAAAACCCTCTATAATATGCCTAAAACATCTAACTAGAAGTTTAAACGGGTCAATACGATGGAAACCTACTTGAATATACTTTATACATCAAACTTGTAGCATAAACGGGTCAAAATGACCCAAACCCATTTTAATATATTCAAACCATCCAACTAAAAGTTTAAATGGATCAAAACAACCCAAACCCACTTAATAAACTTAATACATCAATTTTTTAGTTTACACGAGTCAAAATGACCCAAACCCACTTTAATAAAGTTAATACATCAAACTTGTAGTATAAACGGGTCAAAACGATCCAAATCCACTTTAATAAACTTAATAAGTTAAACTTTTAGTTTGAACGGGTCAAAACGACCAAAACCCTCTATAATATACTTAAAACATCTAACTAGAAGTTTAAACGGGTCAATACGATGGAAACCTACTTGAATATACTTTATACATCAAACTTGTAGCATAAACGGGTCAAAATGACCCAAACCCATTTTAATATATTCAAACCATCCAACTAAAAGTTAAACTTTTAGTTTGAACGGGTCAAAACATCCTACTAAAAGTTTATATATTTACCCAATCTTTAGCTGCATTGTCGTTATACCACTTGCCTTCCTTGCAATGCATTTTTCTCCAACCTTCAACAGGGTGCGTCGTTCCGGTTTCTTTAATCTGTAAATTGGTAAACATTTAGATTTCAAATATCTATTAATAAATCATTAAACAAAACTTGGCTTTGACCTCCTTGTATCGTCTATTGGCAAGAGATTGACTCCCATGATAGCTTCCATAAGGTAGTTTTGCTCTATTCGTCTTATTTTTCGGAGCGGTTGATGTATTCGGGATTTGTGAATAACTCCTCAATGAGCCGAACCCATGCATCCGGATGCATCGATCTTGGTGGGTTTCTCTTTGCCTCTTCAACATCTTTCAACCCTCCATGTTTATCAAAATGATTTTTTAATTTTGACTTTCTGTCTTTATAATGGTTTGCACAGTCTGTTTGGATCCCTATCTTGATTCCTTCCCACTGATCGGAGTTTTGGAAACTTTTAAAATCAAAATAGTGCTACAAAAGATAACACAATTTATAAGTTATAAAATAACTACAAGTTATGATATTAAAAGATAACACTAAATCGTATACTTACAGAAACCGTGGTAAGTATGGATCTTTTGTGCTCAATAGGAACATTCTTTCAACTATAATAGTAGAAAGGAACATGCCTATCAACCTCATTGGATATGAGCCTCACATACATCTAATAATTTTCTCCCACGGCCCTAAACTGCCCCTTTGTTGTATCATATTCTAGGCTAAGTGGTTTATTACCATTTTTTTGGAATTCTTCAAATAAATTAAGATTTCTTCCATATGAGCGGGTTTTCTTGGGTTTAGCTATATTAACACATGAAACTAAAGAGTTAGAAACTTTAAAAGGTGTTTAAGATTAACATATATATATATTTAACTAGAAGAAGTAATAAACTTACACGACTGGCAATGTGTAGGGATCCTATGAGGAGCATGAGGTGGGTCATTCCCTCCATCTCCACCATGTGAACTAGCAACATCTGTCATGTGTACAAACAAAACAAATAGCAAACATAATCTTAACAATTACTAAGTCAAAGAATGATATCTTATAAAGATATAATAAGCATAAATAATAAACATACAATTAATCAGAATCATCACTACAATAACTTGTGTCTAAGAGATCATCGGAATCATCATTTATTGTTTCTTCCTCTTCTGAATTGTATGTATCTTCATCATCATCTTTATCATCATTAATGAAAGTTTCATCATCAACAACCGAGGCAACAAGGTCACCACCATCACCTAAATTTGTTCTCATAGGCAAGAAGCCTAAGTCAACAACCAAGTTACAATGATATGATTGAGGATCTCGTAAGTCGTCGGTCTCATCATCAATAAATTGTGCACTTGATTCACCAACATCATGACGTGATTCAACAAGAAGGTTATAATTGGATGATTGAGTGTCGTGTAATACATCTATCTCATTAACAACACCCATACTCGGATGATCCCAAAGTTTCCGATGGTAAACATCTTGCACAACCCTCCAATAGCTAGTGGTTCGAGAAGGATCTTGAAGATAGAAAACTTGTTTAGCTTGTGTGGCTAAAATGTAATGTTGACTGTCATACCACTCACTTGCGGGATACATTTCCCGGTTGGTGTCGATATAAAGGATATTGCTTTTCTTAATTAATCGTCCTTTGCCAGATGTTTTGAACCATTTACAGCGAAATAGTACAACCGAGTAACCATCTATATAGTTTAACTCTATAATCTCTTCTAATCGACCATAATATGGAGTACCATCTTCTCCAATTGAAACAACACCACTGTTTTGAGTGGTGCGTTGGACATCACGACTATGTACCACAAATCTAACACCGTTTACTATGCACGCAGTGTAAGAAGATACATTCAAAGGCCCATGTGCCAATGCCTTTAATTCAGTATTGCCTTCTGAAGACAAATATGATGATGATGATGTATTTGCTTTATATCTAAACCATGACGAAAATTCGGTTTTCATATCACGTCCAGGAAATTCAGATTTAAATTCACTATATAAAAGTATAAAAGTTTAAATTAGTTTATCATAATAGCTAAAATAAAAATAAAAATTTCTAAAACTTACGATTTGTAGTCTATAATTTCATCGCAATTGTTGAGAACAAACCATTCCAATGATTTTCTAGCTTCTTCAGAAAGTGATATAATTTTGTTCTTTGAAATTGGTCGACATTGTGATAAAAATATGTTCAACTGCCTTTGAGGAATATCATCATCTGCATTTCTATCTGGACGGTTGAATTTTGTTTGTATATCCTCAAGATACATTGAGCAAAATGTTAATGCCTCATCTGCAATATAGCCTTCTGCTATCGATCCTTCAGGTCTAGCTTTATTTCTGACATACGCTTTTAGCTTTTTCATGTATCTTTCAAAAGGATACATCCATCTTATATATACAGGTCCACCAAGAATAGCTTCTTCTGGTAAATGAACAACTAGATGAACCATTATGTCGAAAAATGTTGGAGGATATATCAATTCCAATTTGCATAATATTTTGACCACTTCCTTACTTGCCTTTTCCATGTCTTTCAAATCTAAAGAGCGTGCACAAATTTTTTGAAAAAGCGTGCAAAGATCAATGATTGATATTGAAACATTCGCGGGAAGGCATGCTTGGACCCCTACCGGTAGCAATCGTTGCATGAGAACGTGATAATCATGAGACTTTAGGCCGACTATATTTGCATCATTAGAAAGCACCTTATTTTTAAAGTTTGATGCAAAACCATCAGGTAGTCTCACTCCTCTAATGAAATTACAAAAACGTTCTCGATCACTAGGTGTGAAACAGTAAGGAGCGTGTGGTTGATAGACCTTGTTGTTGTTCTTTGTCAGCCATAAATTTTGTCGAATACCCATCTTTTCCAGGTCTTGTCTTGCTTTGGGTGTGTCTTTTGATTTTTCATTCATAAGCAAAGTACTTAACAAGCTCTCACATACATTTTTCTCCACATGCATAACATCAAGATTATGTTTTAAAAGAAGAGAAGACCAATAATTTAGCTCAAAAAAGATACTGCATTTGGTCCAATTGAACTCTGACTCAGCACGCTTTCTTTTCACACCTCCATGACTTGGATGTTTACCTGGAACACGAATAGGAAGACTTTGTAGTTGTTTTGCTATTTGTGCATTAGTCAATGGTTTAGGAGGTGCTCTGGTCTATTTTTTCCATTAAATAACAAATCATCCCTCCACTTATGATTTTTAGCCAAAAATCGCCTGTGACCAACATAAGCTATCTTATTAGTTATAGGGCATGAAGGTGTGTCTGTGTTACAAGTAGGGCATGCTTTATAACCTTGACCACTCCATCCAGACAAGCTGCTGCGAGCAGGATAATCATTTATAGTCCATAAAAGTGCCGCACGCATCTTAAACACAGTTTTAGTTGATGCATCTCTCACTTGGATGCCCTCAGCCCATAACATCTTCAATTCTTCCACCAAAGGCCTTAAGAAAACATCTATATCCTTTCCAGGTGATTTAGGGCCAGAAATTAGCAAAGTTAACATAAAAGACGACTCTTTCATACATAACCATGGTGGTGTATTGTATGTTGTTAACACCACTGGCCACATACTATAAGTCTGACTCATGTTACCAAACGGATTAAAACCATCAGCAGCCAAACCCAAGCGGACATTCCTAGGTTCTTTGGCAAAATCAGGACACCTTTTGTTGAATCCCTGCCATGCCTTTTCGTCAACCGGATGACGCATCTTACCATCCGTTGAGCGACCAGTATTATGCCAGATCATATCTTTTATCGTGAATCTAGAACTATACTTTCGTCGAAGTCGAGAAGTTAGAGGAAAGTAACGTTACATTTTTTGGGTACTTTCACTCCTTTTGTGGTTTTGTCAACCCATCTTCTCTCCTTACAAACAGGGCAGTTTTGCATCAAGGCATTCTCTTTCCAAAATAAAGCATAATCATTAATACAAGCATGAATAGATTCATATCCTAACCCAATCTTTCTTAACTTCTTTTTAGCTTCATAGTACGAGGCTGGAATATGATTTTCTTTAGGTAATGCAACTTTTAGAAAATCTAAAAGTTGGTTAAACGAACTATCCGTCCACTTGTTAATGACTTTAATATGCATCAATTTTGCTAAGAAGTTTAGAGAAGACATCCAAGTACAACCAGGATATAACTCCGTATTGAGCTCTATAAACAAAGCATCAAATTCCGAATCTAACATGTTTTGTTTATCGTTATCTCCATTTATATCTTCTTCAATTGTATTTTGTTCTGCCATAACATCATCAAGCATATCAAACATCTCATTATTTGTTGTCAGAGGGCGTGTTTCCAAATCCTAAAGGGCTTCTATCTCATAAGCATTAGGATATTTCTCACCATGTTAACCCATGCAGTATATGATTGTAGAAATCCACGATCATGTATGTGGGCATAAATAGTAGGCAATTCCTGAAGCAACTGATTCGAATTGGCACAACTTTTACACGGGTAATATGTTTTGCCTTCACTATTCACATGATTTTTGGCAATCTCCATAAAGTTATGAAGACCATTTAAGAACTCTGGACATCTTCGAATTCGTAACGTAATCCAACTTTTATCAGTTGTCATAACTGTTGCATTAATAAGATTTAGACTAATAATCCAATCTGGAAAGCTCTAAAACATTTTTTATTTGTAAATTATACACAAATAGGAGATAAAATTTTCATATACTACATCAATTAATCATTAGCTTCTATGGTACATTAACCACCATAATAATCAAATAAAAGATAAAATTTTCATATACTACATCAATTAATCAATGGTTGATAAGGTGTTATGCATACATTACAAACCTACAAATGTGATTCTTATTAGTAAAATGTACCTTGTTATGTCTACCTCACAAATCAAGAATTGATGAAGTAAAGAGCTCGAATCAGTTGCTATATGAACAAAATTCAACACTTTATTGTCATTACAAACCTACAAATATGATTCTTATTAGTAAAGTATATGTTGCTACATTAATAAACTTAAAACAATAAATCAAGATAAAACAAACACCTCAATAATAAGTATATTTTGGCAGATCATGAACAATAAAAAAATAAAAAACTACAAATATTATTTTTGGCAGATACCTTTGGCGGTGGTCGGCTGTGAACAGAGCTGCAGTGGTGAAGGGGTGGCCGACGGTGAAGGAGCTGCCGGCGTTGAAGGAGCTGCAGCGGTGAAGGAGCTGCCGGCGTTGAGAAGCTGCAGTGGTGAAGGGGTGGCCGACGGTGAAGGAGCTGGCGGTCGATTGAAGGGTTTGGGGGTTTGGGGGTCGATTGAAGAGGTGGCCGGTGATGGGGGTTTGGGCGCCGACGGTGATGGAGCTCCGGCGGTGATGGGGCGCCGACGGTGATGGGAGGCCGACGGTGATGGGGCGGCGGCGATGATGGGGCGCCGGCGGTCGATTGAAGGGTTTGGGGGTCGATTGATGGGTGGCCAGTGAAGCCGACGGTGATGGGGCGCCGACGGTGATGGAGCTCCGGTGGTGATGAGGCGGCCGCGGTGATGGGGCGCCCGGCGGTCGGTTGTGATGGGGTTTGGGGTCGATGGTTTGGGTGTGATTTGGGGAATTTGGTCAAGACACTTGTATTATTAAAATTTATTCCTAATCTATAGAGACTAAATATAGTCCCTATTCTTTTTTATTAAAATTGTTTTAATTTTTTATTTTTATTTATTTGAACATTTGTTATATAAAAAGAGAAAAGAAATTAATTTTAACCTATCGAGACTAAACATCGTCGCTATAATATTTTCACTACCGCCAACCGTTCCCTCCACTTTGCCAAAACTTGTAGCGACTAAATTTAGTCTCGAAAAGGTCCTAAAAACAAAAATTATGGAAAAATTGTTGCGACTATATTTAGTCGCTATAGTTGTATCTGTGGAGACGAAATAATTTCGTCTCTAAAAATCTAGTCACAATAACTCATTTTTCTTGTAGACATCTATACAATATTTTAAGCATAGAATACAAGTAGTTTATACTATAGTTTCACTTTTTTCCCCATTTAATTAACTTCTTCTAATAATATGATATTATTTAATTCACTTCATTAAATTTTATTTTATTATAATAATATAAATTGATATTTAAATCATAGTTACTAATCATATTTTAATAACTAAATCCTATTTAAACTAAGTATTAGTTTATTTAAATACTAATATATATACTATTATATAATACATCTCTTTGGATAGATATGTAATTTTGCCATACAAGTTTTAAAGCAGCATGTACAAAGCACTGCAAGACATTTAACAAGAATACAATAGGAAATTGATTAAGATTTTAAGACACTTTAAGGGCAATATCCATTATATTTTATATACCTTGGCATTTTTACCCTTGTCTCTTTCTTGTATTTAATAAAAGTTATTAATATATTTTTTAATAATATGATACTATTTAATTCACTTCATTAAATTTTATTTTATTTAGGATACTATAAATTGACTTTTAAATTTATATTTACTAATTACATTTTTATAACTAAATACTATTTAGATTAAGTATTATTTTATTTAATTATTTAAGTATATAACTTATATATATCTTCATATCTATAATAACTATAATACTAATATTTTTCTAGGCATATTATGAGTTTAATCATTTTAATATTTATCTATATCTTTTATAATAGAAGTGAAAGGATGATCGAATGATAATTTACATATAGATTAAGACACTCATATTAAAAGTCACGTTTAAATTTCAAAACATTATCCATTTTACTCCATTTATACCCTTACAATAAAGTATAACATATGATGTTATAATACAAATGCTAAAGTATATACATGTGACCAAACAAAATCGACTTTTACTTTTAATGCGGTTCATTAATCGCGAGTGAGCACTAATCACTCTTCCCTTTTTTACTTGTCGGTTATTAACAACTCAATAACAATTAAAATGGTAATCTGTGGTGACAATTTCTTCATTAACTTTCTCCAGTCTATGCAAATCACCACCGAAAGTTGCCTCCGATGATCATAAAACTCTAACCTACATTCATAAAATGAAACCCCCTCTAAAATTTAGTAATAAGTGATTTCCGACCACAATATCACTCATGTTTTCAGTAATCTTAGTTGGGATGATATAGTCATTTTAAAGACTTTTATAATGTACGTAATTAATTTCTTTGATTAATTTTTTTTAATAATTATATTTTGATTTTTTAATTTACATCACAACGCACCGAGCCGATACTGACTAAAATCGAATTTCAAAAAGTCACGCAAAAGTCGTACCACTATGTGCGGACATTTCCACTAGTACTTACCATTGTAAAAATGGAATAGGACCTTAAAAATATATTTCAAAATAATTTGTGAAGTAATTGAGATCTAACATTCTCATTTGAATCAGATTTAAAAACAAAATTGATGGTATATTTCGCAATTTATATAATCTAAATTTATATATTTATGTAAATGCTTAAGAATGGTATAGACTTAATACTATTTCTTTAAATTCACTAATAGTGTATTTAAAGCTTAGAAACGGATTCACGGTTAATGTATCAATATTTGTATATTTTAAAATTAAAAAAAACATAAATATTGTGTTAATAAAAAAACTAATTAAATGATGGTTTAAATTTTTTACGATTGTTATTAATCTTTTGATTGAGGTATATATATAAAATAATAATAATAATATATTATCATAGGAAAACATATTTATGCAAATTAACTTAACTCTATTGCAATCATATGTAATTATTTATATGTTCGAAAATTTATTTATACGTTTAATACCGTTACCAATAGGCTTTTGATTTTATTTCGTTGATTATATAAAATTAACTTATTGATTATGCGTTATGGTTTTTGATGCTATAATTAAACTTTAAAGATGTAATTTATTGTAATTATTTTATTGACAATGTGTTATGGTTTTTATTGCTATAAGTAAACTTTAAAGATCATGTAACTTTTGAAATTATTCTAATAATAATAAATAATTGAGTTTTTAAGAAATATGCAATCCTTTAAGTTTCAAGTTTTGCATTTAATAATAAATCATATATAAAAAAAAAGATTATTCAAATAACACATTGTATAAAAAAAGATTAATTTGTGATAAACATATCAGTTTTAAAGTTGTGTATTATTATCACTCTAGTTAACGTATTTTAATTATCACACATAATATAGTTTTCAATTGTATAAGAAAAAGATTATTCAAATATCAGACGAGAAGATAAAATGTGCATGCCTTCTTTAAATCCTTAAATGCCTTTTTAATATATAAATTCTATAGATTCTTAGTATTAAACTATGATAGTACAAAAAATAAATATTTGATTGCAATTGATGAAAATTATCTTGTTTAATAATGGTTTAACTGTATATAAAACATGTCGACATTTGATAATTTAACTTCATGACATACCTTGTTGTCTAGATGCTATAATTTATACATAGTTGTGTAAAAAAACTAAAGTTATGGTTTATTTATTATCACCCACATGAAAAATCATTGTAAACGGCCCACTAATTTATTGGAATTATTTGATGTAGAGAAATGACACCTTATGTGTCATACTCTTTAAAACTCATTATAAATTAATTTACATAAAGTTGAATATATTTTAGAAAAAAAATGAGCATAACTTACTCACAATTACTTCTCAATTGATATTATGTGGGATAAGCTTATTTCTAAGGAAAGGGGTTGAATGATATAATTTTTATTTATCACCTTTATTTATGCCCTGAAAGTAATAATATTATTAAAAGTTTAAAACCACCTTATAGTTTGTGTGGTCCGAATCCATTCATTTCCTTGACATGAATGTTATTATATAATGATCTCACACTCAAGTAAGAAATTAAGAAAATGTAATAGTGATGGTGTTAATTAGATCAACCATGTTAATAATAAAATTGATTACAAGAAGTAACACACTAAAGAAGTGATTATATAATAATATAACGTGGAAAAAGTGCCACTATTCTCTCGTACATATGTCATACATGAAACAAGCACATGTACAATAAAGCATATATGATCAAACGAAAAGTTTATGAATTGTGATTATTTAATAACTGGCATAACCACTTATACCATCCCGAGTCAATGATTATGACATGCCATAGCTCACATCCTAATATATTACAAAAAGGATAAAAGTACATAAAGTAGAAAGCATGGACTCAAGACCTCAATGTACAGTTACCAAAAGCATGGACCTTTCACCAACTCATGTAAGTTGGTGACTTTACAGAGTTGCAGCGGAAAGGTGGTCCAGCTTTATGGTAAAGTACATCAGATAAAGGCATATCTCTAAAAGTCTTCGGAAGAAATCTGTCTTCACTAATTGGCTTCGGAAGACTTTGTCTTTGAAGCTTCGAAAGACCACTTTTGGCTTCGGAAGATATTGGTCTTGGCTTCGAAAGATTTTACACTTAGAATATTTCTAGTGCATGGTGTAAAACTTCCGAAGCATTTTTACTTCAGTTCTTTAGTGCATGCTTGCAGAGAGACTTTGGATGTTTTGGCTGCATCAGACTTATAGGAATCCTTACAAACTCCCACTAGGCTGATGCTACCACAACATTTAGAAGATCTTCAGATGTTTGTAGTCTTCAGCACAATGATGACCATACCCTTCTTTATTAGATGGTCAGGATCATTTAGACTCTCATAGTATCTTCTCATCTCAAAGAGATCATGCAGAGGTAAGTTGATTATGTCTTGCCATGTATAGACATTTTCAACAACTTGATCTCTGATCACATGCCATCTCTCTGGATTAGTAGTGAAGGTCCAGGATAAGATGGGTCTCTCAGCTGCAAGAGGAGCCACTGGAATTGGAGTTGATTGGGTTGCCTCTTCATGCACTTCCTCAGGTTGATTTGACTCAGCCTGAGGTCTAGAGGTAGATGATTCAGGCTTCTTCTTCTTAGACTTTGGTTTAGAAGCCATCCTCTTCTTCCTCTTAGAAGATTTTAACTGAGAAGACTGGTCTGCAGCACCTTGTTGATCATCCTTGTCTTTCTCAGATTGGTGTTCCTGCCTCACAGGTTCAGAAGGAGAGGGAGTTTGACCTTGCTGTGGATCAGAAGATGAAGCTTGCTGAGGCTCAGCAGGAGGTCCGAGTTGTGTTGTCTCAGGTTGTTCAACCTTAACCTCCACTTCAGGTGGGATTTGACTTGGAGGAGAGTATAAGTCAATCAGCTTTCCACTCTTGATCTTCTGCTTGATTACCCTGATATGCTCATCCATTGTGGATAGAGACATAGGGCCAAGTCTCCTTCCGGAGAATCCATACAGCTTCAAGGAGCTCATCATCCTTTGTCTGTCAGCAGACTTCTTCATACTCTTTTGGATGATGGATCTTGACTTTGCAGCCTCTTCCCTCATCTTTCTCTTTGTAGCTTTTTGTTCTTTGAACACTTGAAGTTCAAGCTGTTTGAGATACTCAAACTCCATGTACTCAAAGGACAAGGGAAGAAGTGCAGATGCCTGGTAGAGACTTGTGGCACTCAGGTAGTTGATCATGTTTTGTCTGTCTGTTTCTTTGTCTACCTGAGGTTCTTGTGTAGATGCCGTAGTCTCTTGCACAGGGCTTACTTGAATTGGGCAGAGAGTAGGAGCATGCTTGTATAGTCTTTTCTGTCTCTTCTCCTCTTTGAATTGGAAAAGTAACCTTGCATCCTCTTTTTCTTTCATCTCTCTTGACACTTCCATGTCAGCCAGTTCATTTAGTTGCTCTAAGGGGAGAGATATAATATCATCTATGTCATAGTTCCTGGTCCGCAGGTAAGTAATCCTGACTGCCCTCAACTCATCATCTTGAGTGTTTGGTCTAGGGACAGCCCTGATTGTAGCTTGCATAAAGCCTGAAGACCCAGAGGAACTTTCTCCCCTTAGCTTCCTCTTCCTCTCTCTCTCCTCCTCCTCAATTTCCTCAGGAGTCAAAATCCTTTTCCCTTTGTCACCCATAGACCTTTGTGACTCAGGGTGGATAGAGGTTTGGCCTTCATTGCTTGGTGTAGCATCCATGCTCTGGCCAGAGAGAGGTTGTGAGACACCTTCACCAGCAGGTGTTTCACCGAGGGAATGAATTTCTGAAGTAGTTGTTGGTGTGACAAGGCTCTCAGGCTCTATCACTAGGCCTTCAGCCAAGGTTTTCCCTTTGAAGCTAATCTCAGGGTCTGCCTCAGCATCCAGTTGACCAATGACATTACCTGATTGCCTTTGTCTCCTTTTTAGGCTGAACTCTTCAGTAATTCTGTCTTGAATTCTGAGTGCTAACCTGTCAGCTTGTCTTGATTTGCTTGGATTGACAAGTGGCATGTTGACTAGATCAAGACCTTCATAGTAGTTCAAGGTTTGAAAATCAAATACTTCTTGTTGCCCTTGAACTCTATGAAGAATAAGGGCTCTTCTATCAGCATCATACATCCACCCAATGATGTAGTTTGAAGTTCCTTGAGGTGGGGATGACATAGCCCTTGGTATACCTTCCTGAAAGAGACTCCTGATGATAGAGTCTATAGAGTCCACATTAATGTGAACTTGAGGAAGTTGTTGAGTATGCACAATTGCAAGTGAGGATGGTGAGTCCTCAATGTCCATACTCTCTGAAGAACTCCCAGGTTCTGTGTCTGTAATGACTTTCTCCCCCTTTTTGGTAGCATCACCCTCTTGCATAGGTGAGCTAGAGGTTAGGTCAACCACATTCACAGGTTCTTGTGTTCCTGGTTGAACTCTTCTTAAAGGTCTTCCAGCTAGTTTTTCCCTAAGATAAGATATCTTAAGTTGCTGATCATTGACCCTATTGTGAAGGGTAGTCACCTGAGATTCAAGGTGACTAACCTTAGAGACTAAATAGGAGCATGTTTTTGACAGTTTTTGCACCTTTAGTCTCAGATTCCCCTCTTCTTCATCAGAAGAATCATTGGGGGATGAGATGATTGGACCAAAGTCCTCTCTATCACCACCAGCTTTAGGTTCTTGGCTGCTGGATTTCCTCTGCTCATTGACATTCTCAGTTGAGATGTCAATGGGCTGAGTTGCCATGGTTGAGGTCTTAATAATGTAATCACTTGCAAAAGTGAGAGCCTCTTCCATATGATATCCTGAACAGGTTCAGAAGTATCCACCTTAGTTATAGATGACTATGTGGACTAGACTGAGGAGACTCAGGAGTACTCATCTCTCTTTGAGTAAGGGAAGAGAAGAGAGACTCATGGTACTAATTGAAACCTAAGTCTTCATCAGTATAAAATGAAATGGTTGGGAATGGGTTGATTTAGATCTAAAGGCTGGGGATGGTAACTGTCCCTTGAAGGTTGTTCACTTGAGTGTTGAGAGACTCAGAGTGAAGGCTTAAGGCAGTTGGCTTGTGAGCTCATCAGGGTGAGCATGAGGAACCTCATCCCTGATTGTTGAAAAGATGGGAGTGGTTTGCTCCTTAGGAGAAGTGGGAGCCTAGTGTCCACTTCCTCCTGTATTGGTGAGTATATGGGGACCTGCACAGACACAATAGCTTGAGCAGGGGTTCGTTTGGATTTTCTTTGGTAGGTGAGGGTTACTTGTGGCCTTTTTGGTTGTAGAGAGGTAGAAGGTGTGTGTTCAACACTAGCTTGTGTTGCTAGGTTGTCACCTTGAGCAATGAGCTCTAACATTTTGGGGACAAGGGCTGTTTCTACCCCTGAGAAGCCTACCCCTGAGAAGCCTACAGTTGGCTTCTTCATGATTTTAAAGATGCCGGGCTTCATCTGTCCCAATTTAAGAATATTTTTTGTTTCCCTCAATTGTGAGCCCAGTTCACAGTTGAGAATGTGTTGAACATATCTAGGAAACATGTAATACTCTAAGGAGTCCAAGTTAGCAAGTAAATTTGTATAGACAAATTGAGAGTACCTGAACTTGACCCCTTGAACCATTCCATGCACTATGAAGGAGAGATCCTCAGGAATCTGGTCCTACCCTCCATGCTTGTTTGACAAGCTGTGGATAACCACATGGAGTAGGTATTTCCACTGGGATGAGACCTTCCCTTTCCTTAAGATCTTTACAGAAAAATCTCTCTCATAGCCCATCTGCTCAAAGGAATGATTGACAGCTTTCTTTGGGAAGGAAAACTCACCTTCTTCATCATCTAGCTGCAAGTGAGTGTTGATGATGGCCGGAGTGATGAAGATTGTCCTCCCTTGCACTGTGGCAGACAGTTCCTTCTCCCTATCCATGATGACCTCTTGGCAGGTCTTCCAAAATTCAAGCAGATGATCCTCATAGAGAGTAGGATCAATGGTTAGGGAGGTGAAGTAATTTGATAAAGCTAAGAAACGACAAATCTCTAAGAAACTATCATCTTTCTCAGAGCTTAACAAGCAACCTGGTTATGTTGCCTGTGAAGTTGCATGGAGAAATCTGGGTTGTTTCTGCGGTTAAGGTTGGCCATTTGAGAAGCTTAAGGATGAAGAAAGATGAAAAGCAAAGGCGGTTTGGGAATTAGGTTTGAGGAATAGTAGAATTGAAGAAGATAGTGAGGGAGAGGGGGAACCGTTGGGTATTTATGTGAAAAGGATTTGAACCAAAGTTAATAAAAGAGGATAAACTTTGAAATCCGAATGTCGGTCCCACCTCTGAAAAAGTAGTTTACTTTTGCTCAAAAAGTAGTTTTCTTGGAATTCGAAAAGCTTCCGAAGGTAAATTATCTTCGGAAGTTTTAATGAAAAAGCTTCCGAAGCTAAAATGACTTCGGAAGAATTTCCTGAGAGTTTTGAAAATTTTGCTTCGGAAGAGAAATAAAAACTTGAATGCTTTGTATATCAAACAACAAAGCTTCCGAGAGTTAATTTTGCTTCGGAAGGAAAAAGTCCTTGAAAACAAATAAGTGTCTGAGACAAGTATTTAAGCTTCGGAAGATAGATTGAAACCTCTTCCGAAGGTAAAATTTTTAGAAAGTTATTTATTTTGAAGACATGATTTTCTTCCGAAGATAAAAATATATCTTCCGAAGGATCAAAAAATTTTCAAGAAACTAAGGAAAATCTTCAAAAAGGATTTTTTATCCAAAGAAAACATGAGCTTATGAAAGTGATGAACTAGACAACTTAGGACACACATATTTTAAGAAATAAGTAGAATTAGTTTTTAATAAAAATCTACTCAAAGTTAATTATCCCAATAGCTGATATTAGATATTTAAATCTCTGTTCATCAAAAGCTTTTGTAAACAGATCAGCATATTGTTCATCTGTATGAACTTTGACTAGTTTAATTAATCCCTTTTCATAGTTATCTCTTATTAAATGATACCTGATATTGATGTGTTTGGTCCTTGAGTGCTGCATAGGGTTCTCAGTGATAGAGATAGCACTATTGTTGTCTATGTGAATGGGAGTCTCCTTGAAGTTAAATCCATAGTCCAGCATCTGATTTTGAATCCAAAGCACTTGAGCACAGCAACTTGCAGCAGCAATGTATTCAGCCTCAGCAGTTGATGCAGGCACACAGGATTGTTTCTTGCATTGCCATGAGACAACCCTTCCACCAAGGAATTGACATCCCCCAGATGTAGACTTTGCAGTCATATTGCAACCACCATAATCACTATCTGTATAAGCATACAGATTGAAGTCAGGATTCTTTGGATACCATAATCCAAGTGTTGAAGCACCTTTGAGGTATCTTAGAATCCTCTTGACAGTGATGAGGTGAGACATCTTAGGGTTGGCTTGATATCTTGCACAAATACATGTAGCAAACATGATATCAGGCCTGCTAGCAGTAAGATACATAAGAGACCCAATCATAGCCCTGTATAAGTGTTCATCTACACACTCCCCCTCAAGATCAGGTCCAAGGGAGTGGTTTCTGGCTATGGGTGTCTTAGCAATCTTACAATCAGTCATGTTGAACCTCTTGAGTATGTCCTGAACATACTTTGACTGACTTATGAAGATACCATCTTCAACTTGCTTCACTTGAATCCCAGAAAGAAATTGAGTTCTCCCATTGCACTCATTTCAAATCTGTCTTTCATCAGCTTCTCAAAGTCTTTGCAGAGCTTTGGATTAGTTGAACCAAAGATGATGTCATCTACATACACTTGAACTAGCAATATGTCATTTCCCTGTCCTTTGATGAAGAGAGTTCCATCTATAGTACCTCTCCTGTATCCATGTTTGCAAAGATACTCAGACAATGTCTCATACCACTTCCTGGGTGCCTGATGCAGCCCATAAAGAGCTTTGTCAAGCTTGCAGACATAATCAGGATGATCAGGGTCTACAAAACCAGGTGGCTGTTTGACATACACCTCTTCATCAATCACTCCATACAAAAAAACACACTTCACATCAATATGAAAGACCTTGAAGTTCTTGGATGCAGCAAATGCCAGGAATATCCTAACAGCTTCTAATCTTGCTACTGGAGCAAAGACATCAGTGTAGTCAATCCTTCTTCTTGTGTGTATCCTTGAACAACTAGTCTAGCCTTGTTCTTGATGATAATGCCTCTATCATCCTTCTTATTCCTAAACACCCATTTGGTTCCAATGGTAGTCTTCCCATGAGGAAGAGGACAAAGGTTCCAAACTTTTTGCCTTTTGAATTGAAGCAACTCTTGTTGCATAGCTTCAACCCAACTTCATCCTTTAGAGCCTCATCAACTTTCTTTGGCTCTATCTGGGATAAGAAACAAGAGTGAAGACAAACATTTGCTTCATGGGTTTGTCCTCTTGTTCTTACCCCTGTGACAACATCTCCAATGATGTTTGTGGTGGGGTGAGACTTGTGGATCCTAAGCTGAGGGATCACAGCAAGTTGCTGAGAAAGATCTAAATTTGAGAAATTTAGATCTGGCATAGATGATTCACCCTCCACATCACCACACTTATCAAGATTGACTTGATCCAATGAGTGTGTGACATCATTGATGTTGTCATCTATGGTGTGGTTATTAGCATCAAGGAATTCTTGATCACTTTCACCATCACCATTGTTGTCTTCCACAATTGAGGTATCTTTATCTGGTTGTGGAGCCTCTGAGCTGGAATTTGAAGGCACCCAGATGTATCAGCTGAGTTTGTCATTGTAGTGCTGATAGAAACCTCATTTGCTGAAGTAGTTCCAACTGGAGCTGAAGATGTATGAGTTGAAGGTCTTCTTAGCTCAAATCTTGGATCAGGATCACCTGTATTTAAATTTTCTGCAGATCCTGAAACATTCTCACAAGATTTGTTAAAACAGTTGGTAACTAAATCAAGATCAAATAGCCAATCAGGACCAGAACCAGCCACACAGGGTGTGTGTTCATTGAAAGTCACATTGGCTGACTCCTCAACAATTCTAGTTCTGAGATTGTATACTCTATAAGCCTTAGCCTGAGAAGAGTATCCAATGAAGTGTCCATCATCTGATTTCTCAGCAAATTTGGCAATTTGATCTTTGGTATTCAAGATGGTGCAAGGACATCCAAATGACCTGAGAAAACCAATGAAAGGTTTTCTCTTGTGCCAAAGTTCATAAGGAGTCTTACCATGTGTCTTAACTACTAAAACTCTGTTTTGCACATAGCAAGCAGTGTTTACTGCCTCTGCCCAGAAGGTGATGGGCAGTTTAGAGTCAGACAACATAGTTCTTGCAGCTTCAATTAGTGTCCTGTTTCTCCTCTCAGCAACACCATTTTGCTGAGGAGTCCTGGGAGCACTATATTGTCTTGTAATACCTTTTTCATCACAAAATGTATCAAGGGTTTGATTCTTGAATTCAGTCCCTTGATCACATCTTATGGTTTTGACCTTGTGATCACTTTGATTCTCATTTTTAAGATGAAATTCTTCAGAATCTCAGGGGTCTCATCCTTAGTTCTAAGAAAGAAAACCCAAGTGAATCTTGTAAAATCATCTGTGATCACCAAACAATAAGAGGTCCTTCCTAGACTCATTACACTGGTGGGGCCAAAGAGATCCATATGTAATAAGTGTAGGGGAGTAGTGATGGAGTTCCTTTCCTTAGGCTTGTGAGATACCTTATGTTGCTTCCCTTTCAGGCATGCAACACAATGATCATCACTTGTAAACTCTTTCTTTGGCATTCCAGTTACCAAATCATGTTTAATTAGTTTATTCATGTTCTTAAAGTTTACATGGCACATTCTTTTATGCCATAGAAAGACTCATCACTATTGGCTTTAGACAGAAAGCATGAAACTTCTCCAGGGGAGATGTTTCTTGCAAGTCCATCTTGTACATGTTCCCTTTCCTGGGGCTCTAAGCAGGATGTGCTCATGAGGAATGACCACTCCAGGCTTGAGAACAATGCACTCATGCTCAGTAAAGAGCATGTTATGACTCTGATCACAAAATTAGGATACACTCAGAAGATTGTACCCAAGCTCCTTGACAAAGTTTACCTTTTCAATGCTGAGCTTACCATTTGTGACCTTGCCCCTTCCAGAAATGTAACCACCTTCATCTCCTCCAAAAGCAACTGGTCCTCCATCAATCCTTTCAAAGTTATGGAGTAGTGACCTATTGCCTGTCATGTGCCTGGAACAACCACTATCAATGATCCAGACATTCTTGTTTGTCTTGAGCTGTTCCTGCACAAAGAAAATGATTAGTTACATTTGGAAACCCAAGCCTTATTTGTCTTGGGCTCACTAAGTATAATAGAAGGTAATGCAACAGTAATAGATCCTATGGTTGTGCTAGGAGGATCTTGAGCTGTTGTTGATGGAGAATTTTCAGTCACTTGGTCTTTCTTAGACTTCCACACCACCTTTGGAGTCTTGGACTTGACCTTCAAAACTTCGAAAGCTTTTGGGACTTCGGAAGTTTTGATGACTGAACCTTCGGAAGATTTTGCAGTCACTGCAGCAGACTTCAGTGCTTCGGAAGAATTCCTTTCTTCCGAGACCAACTTTTCTTCCGAAGGTAATTTTCCATTTGCCTTCTTTTAGATTTGGAGCTTCCGAAGGAAACAATTTTCCTTCCGAAGCTTGAATCTTCTTGGAACTCTTTGAAGTCTTTGTCTTGGTCATATGGACAGTACTTTTAGGATTGTATGGACAATCCTTAGCAATGTGAGAGGTACTTTCACACATGACACATAACATTTTCTTCTTCACAAGAGTCTTCTTATGAGAACAAGACTGTCTTTGGTCACATCCCTTCTCCACCTTCATCTTTGCAGATGCTGAGACAGTTCTTATGGGCTGGGAACTGTTCTTGGAGTTTGATGGTCCAGGCTGTGCAGCAGTGGTACACAGCAGATCAGTCTTCTTCTTGGTACTGAGATGATTTGAACAAGAACCAGAACTCTTAGCTGAAGAGTTTTGGTTGATGTCTTCAGTCTTTACTACTTCAAACCCTGCAGAGATAAAAACTTGTTTCTGCTTAGAGTCAAAAGTAGCCTTGATCTCTTGAGCCTTCCTTGCTTTTCTTTTGCTCTTCCTGATCAAGTTCTTTCTCATTGACTTGGTCATCACAGTAATCTTCTTCTCCTCAGAAGGATAGTGGCCCTTCTTAGAATCCTCCTCTTCACTCTTCTCAGAGGAATTCTTCACTATCTCTTCTTCATCCTCTTCACTTATAGGATCTATGAGAGGAAGCTCATCTTCACAAGTTCCACACCTAGGAGATCTTACAGACAAGATTGTGTGTGGAGGAGCTATCTCATTGGATCCCAGTCCCTGTCTATTTTGATAACACACTTTGTTGTGCAGGGATGAGGATATCATGTTCTTGAAGGTCTCTTCTTCAAGAACACTCTTTTCTGCTCTGGCTTTGCTGATCACAAGCTCAGCCTGGCACTCAGTCAGCTTGGTTATGAGATCTTTGATTTGAGTCCTAAAATCTGTATGCTCATGTTTTAGAACTGAAATGGTTTTCTCTAAGTCCTCTATCTTTAGTTTATAATCATTTTCAGACTTTCTAAAATCAGATTTTAAATGTTTAAGGACTCAAGATCAGATCTCATCTCCAAGTTATAGGACCTGTATCTATTAACTTTAGCAATGCATTCAGGAGTACAGAGATGTTCCAATACCTTGGCTTCATCATGATCTGCCATTAGTGCTTGGTTTGGAGAAGCATCTTCCACCTGAAAGCTCCAGTCAAAGCCTTTTTCTTCAACAACAACAGCAGCTTGTTGCTTTGGCTTCTCATTCTAGGGGCTTTCTCAGTGTAGTTTGGTCTGGTTTGTGCTTGGCCACCATTTGTTTTAGGTGCCTTACACTCTCTAGCAAAGTGGCCCATCAGGTTACAGTTGTAACACTTGACTTTGCTTTTGTCCAAGCCAAACTTTCCACTGGTTGCATTGCTTGGAAACCTCCTTCCAGTTCTCTTGTAGAACTTCTTGGCTCTATGAGTGAGAAGAGCCATCTGCTGGACTATTTCCATGTATTCCAGATCATCTGGATGGATACAATCCAGGTCTTCAAGAGTGAAAAGAGAGTTGCCACAACTTTCATCAGTAGACACAAAAGCTTGAGAAGAGCTTGTCTCTTGGAATGGGTTTCCTTGAGTGTAGTTCTCCCTGGGTGTCTCTGGGAAGGTGATGAAAGGACCCTTTGGTGAATTGTCAGGGTAGCATATGAGATGATGTTGGGGTTCTATGCTATCCCTTTCAACCACATGCAGGGCTGAACCCAATTGATTGTTGGAGTTGCCAGATGAACCTTGCATGTTCATCTCCATCTGGTAGCCACTGAGAATCCCATATAACTCTGTCAGAGTAAGAGTTTTGAGATTTTCAGTCCTCTTGATCACCACACAATAGTGTGTCCATTGCCTAGGAAGTGAGGACATGAACTTCCTTACAATGTCTCTATTCTCAAGAGGAACTCCTCCATCCACAAGGGTATCCACTATCTCAACATACCTGAAGTATTGCTGAGTCATGGTTTCACCTGTTTTGAAGGTGAAGTTTTCAAACTGCTGCTTCAGGAGATCCTTCTTGTTCTCCTTGGCTTCAGAGGAGCCTTCATACATCAGTTTTAGTGCATCCCACAGCTGTTTAGCTGTTTTGCACTTCTTGAAACCTCTGTACACAGAGTTTGGAAGGGCAGTTTGAAGGGCTGTCATGGCTTTTCTGTCAATCTCTACTCTCTTCCTATCTTCATCAGAGTAGTTAGCCACATCTTTGGGGATCATACCAGCACCAGTAGCAGAAGGAGTGCTGGGTATGAAAGGTCCATTTTCAACAGACTCCCACATTCTTGAGTCTAGAGACCTGATGAAACCTTCCATTCTCATACACCAGGTATCAAGTCATCAAGAGTGATCAGTGGGGACTTGTTCATGGTTCCAGTTTCCATATCAGTCTTGGAAATGGCTGCCATTTGAAAAGTTTAGTATTTGTGTGTGTGAGGGATCTTAAGATGGTGAGATCTTATATCAAGAGCCTGAAATGCTCTGATACCAATTGCAGGACCGGTGAAGGGTGGTCACCTACAACACAACAACACAAAGAGGAGATTAACCAAACTTTAATCAAACAGTAAACTGGATTAACCACAAGTATGATACTAAGAACACAAGTAATGAGTAAGAGACAGAACAAGAGAACACAAGAGATTGGGTTTCAATGATGCAGTATATTACTTTCTCAAGTTCTATTACAAGTGTTACAAAGCATAAAGAAAGATACAAGAACATGGAATACTTATACTACAACCTACAGCCGGCTATACTTTGAAAGCCAACTGGATACAATTGACTAGACACAAACAAAATCAATTGTAGAATCAAAAGGCATATCTGCCTTTAGACTTGTGACTATGACATGCCATAGCTCACATCCTAATATATTACAAAAAGGATAAAAGTACATAAAGTAGAAAGCATGGACTCAAGACCTCAATGTACAGTTACCAAAAGTATGGACCTTTCACCAACTCATGTAAGTTGGTGACTTTACAGAGTTGCAGCGGAAAGGTGGTCCAGCTTTATGGTAAAGTACATAAGATAAAGGCATATCTCTAAAAGTCTTCGGAAGAAATCTGTCTTCACTAATTGGCTTCGGAAGACTTTGTCTTTGAAGCTTCGGAAGACTTCACTTTTGGCTTCGGAAGATATTGGTCTTGGCTTCGGAAGATTTTACACTTAGAATATTTCTAGTGCATGGTGTAAAACTTCCGAAGCATTTCTACTTCAGTTCTTTAGTGCATGCTTGCAGAGAGACTTTGGATGTTTTGGCTGCATCAGACTTACAGGAATCCTTACAGAATATAATATTTATTTTGGTGATACAACAAAATTCCCAAGTTACTAATGATTATTGAAATAAGTGGTGAATATCAAATGTTCATACACAAATTGTTTTTGTAGAGACGAACACTAAACGTCCAATCTGCAAAGCCAATAATGAGAGTATCAGTTTATATTTATGTTTGGGACCATGTTATATGTTTGTTTTAATGGTAATCCACATCAAGCCTATATTTTATTATGTTTACTCCCTATTACAAATGGTTTTTTGTCAGGAACCAAGTAATCCCATCTAAATTTGTTTTGTTGTTGTGTGATATAAGTCGTAGTTGTTCCATCACAACGCACAAAGATAGAACCTCAAATGACTTTGAATACATGTTGGTAGTGAATAATTATTTATATTTAAGTTATTATAGCCATTAACAAGAGATGTATTTACGGCTCTATTTGTTGATCTTTCATGAATCAATATTTCCAACATGATGAGGGATAAATTAAGTAGTTGAAAAGCGAAGTAAGTTTAAATAAATTATCTCTGGATCACCTTTATCCTCAAACTAATGGTTCATGTATAAAAATTTATGAATAAATTGCCAGGCGTTCCCTGACCTTAAAAGAGTGATTAGGTTACATATATCAACTGTTGGTGCTCCAATTATGATTAAAAGTTAGAAGGATGACTACATACCTGTAGTAAGTCTAAGGCATATTTAAAATGTGATAAACCATTCTAATCCAAATAAAAAAGTTTTCTCAAAATATGAAACAAATTATTAATAAATATGGTCAAGTCGAGATAAAAGTAAAATGGTTTATTGAAAAGAGATTAGATATGATGGTTCTTAAAGAACCTCAATTACTTGAAAATAAAAAAATCTCAATAAATTATATCATGTCTGAAATGTATGGAATCAAAATAAACTCAATGTCTATAATAATTTCGTATATAATACCGCTTGAAATGTTGAAATGATGAGGATCAAGAAATAAGATCTGGCTATGGATGAAAATGATAATAAAATTTACATGAAATCCATGTGTTCAAATAATGTAAAATAAGTTTTCGAGAACACTGTGATTGTTGTATACGGATACAGATCTGAATATGTTATGATTATATGTGTATATTGGTAATTTGAATATAACTAAAACTCCTCATGAGTTTCCTAAGATTATTGAATGCTTAAAGATGATTTGTAATGACAAAATTTAGTAAGATCTAAGCGTGTCTTGAATTACATGTTAAACGTCTTAAGGATGTAATCCTTATGTATTAACGAACACATTCCAAAGAAATTGTACATGATTATTGATGATTATGATATCTTAAAACTATGAAGCGATATAATATGGATATTGAATATGCAACAATACTAAATAACAATTTGCATGTGGTATATAGATATGTGTGTTAAATAAGGAAGTTATATGCCAAAACTTCTAAAGAGTGTATAAACATGCATAAATCTTCAAAATTGAAAGAATTCTATGGCGGATTGTAAAGACTTAGAGGAATAAAGATGATGATAAATATATAAAGTCAAGTTGAATATGGTATAATCCACTCATTACTTATCTGTGAAAAAAAAGAAGATATGATATATTTGGTTCATGTGCCTTTATTAAAACATTAATTTCATATTTACAAATATTATAACATGTGTTAATACATTTTATCTCATGAGGATACTAAAAGTTAGAATTATTAAAAAAAAATTTGAAATGAAAGATGATATTAGATATTCATTTCTCAGTCGGTATATAGAGTACTTTTTATCCACAATCAATCTATATCGAAAAGATTTTGGAACATTTAATTTGGTCCGCTTATCATCAATTTATAGTAAAGATTGTGTTAGGACCTGGTATTTGAACGAAATACCGAGTGATTAGCGTGTAAACCAAACCAAATAGTGCGGAATCCTATTTGATTGGCGATCCAATCAGTGAGAACACACGAAGAATCAATAAAGTATTGAATCTAACGTTAAGAATCGATTGGGAATCGATCTAATGTGTTCTATGAACTTGGAGAACGAATTGGGAGGCTTCTGGACGGCTAGGGTACATCTGGAGTCGAAATAGAATGAATGCTTACGTTTTTCCACGAATTGGGTTGTATTTATAGGTTAGTGTTGTTCATTCGGGCGACTGAACCATAAGTATGGTTCAGTCGTGCGATTGAACCATGCGGTTGATTCATCCGCACGACTGAGTGTTCAGTCGTGCGACTGAGCCAATCTTATGTGTCAATCATACGACTGATCCAGTCTCCTGGTTCAGTCGTGCGACTGAGTCAATCGTATGAAGTTATTCATGCGTGTGGTCCATTCGCATGGGCCATTCGCATGAGAACTTCATTGTGTTAAGTTTGAATGTATTAATTAATATAACATTAAGTGTAACCATTCAACCAACCACAAATCTAATTAACCAATTCATCATCGACTCATTAATGAAATATTAAACATTATCAATCACCAACAATCAAAATCATTTCATTAATCATTTCAAACATTACATCATAATCAGACAAACAAGATCTATTACATTCAAATCATGATCTAGGGACATACATGTATCAACAAACTCCCCCTTGGACCTAGATCTCTCTAATGTCTTGTTTTCTGCATCACCTCCTCATATTTCTTGTACTTATCCTCTTTTGTGACTCCCGCGTGAATCTCAAACGCGAAGCAGAGTCTTATGACGTTCTGGAACTGGAGGGCTTGTACAATATCCTACGTATCATAGAACAGTGGCCAATTGTATAGCGTGTAGACATCATTAGCTGACAAGTTGGTAAGCCACATTGGGTCGAATACCCTGATAGTATCCATTTGGCCCTCTTTGTTTAGGACTATGACCGCTTCTCCTGTCCTCCAATCGTAGTACCACCACTTAAAGTGTGGAGTGAAGTCCTGTGGCATTTCCCTGAGCGGGATTCTTGACATTGTGCGCGGAGGACTCCACTTCAACACTATCTTTGTCTTTCCAGTAATGGCATCAACCTCAGACCTTCTGATATACCTTGTAGGCTGTTGGGGTCTGCTAGTTGAGCTCTTCATCAACATCGTTGAGCTCTTCATCACTAGTCGAGTCGCACGTCGGAGCATCCTTCACAATCTCATCTGGATTGAGCTTGAAGATCTCTACTAGTTGCTCGTTTGATAGGTCGTGAATTATTTCCCCTTCTTCAGGGGTATAACTCACCGACCTCCTTACGATCCCTTGCAGATCAAGAATCATAGTCAACTGAGTCTTGACCTGCTGAAGGGGAGCAACATCGAACTCATCCCTTTGGTAATTTGGATCTGTTTGATTTAAACATTCAACACATCAACCATTAGTAATTAATCAAAACAGAAATGCACTACACTTAATATAAACATTGAATACATAGGTTTAAGTACATGATTCAAATACAAAAGTAATTAAATACATAAACATCTAATCTTTACTTTTGTCCTGGATCATCGGGTCATCACTTGGTGGAGCAGAGGAGGAAGCTTGTTGGTCTTGTCTATTCTTGGATCTCCTCTCCTGACCTTGAGCAGAGGCCGATGCAGCTGCATCTCCTCCTTCTGCATCATCATCTTCATCCTTCTCCTCTGTCCTATCTTCTTCAGTCCCCTCATCCTCCTCAGTCTCATCCTCATCATCATCCTCATCATCATCATCACCATCATCTCCGTCTCCCTCCTTAATCTTCAGTGGCTCAGCCTTAGAACCCTTTAGCTTTAGCATGATAGTCTTTTTAGCCTCCTCCAACTCCTCTATCTTCTTGGTAGATGTGACACTTTGCTCCTGGAGTTGGGCTATCTCATGGCTCTGAGCAGCCATTTGTTGGGCCTGCTCCTCAATCACCCAAGCCTGCTCTGAGATCTGCTGAGACTGTGCAGCAGTAAGGTCAGCCAGCTGGCGGATCTGAGCCGACTTCTCCTCATCAGCAGCTAATAAGCGCATCACCATCCTGTTGAGCGCAGAAAGCTGTTCCTCTACCCCAATTGGAGGTAGAGGTGATCCATATGTATGAGAGGGATGGGCTGAGGGTCCAGCTTGGTGGGTAGTGGTGGTGGTGGTGGCTGTAGTGAAGATGGGGCTAGGTCTGTGAAATGGTGGAGGTGATGTGGGAGTGAAAGATGTGGTGGTAAATGGCATCTGTACAGTGGTGGGAGGTGTGGTGGTGGCTGTGGTAGCTGTGGTGGTGGATGGTGTGGCTGTGGAAGTGGTAGTGGTGGTGGTAGCGGTAGTGGCTGTGGTGGTAACGAAGGTCAATCGTCTCTTCTTCTTCTTTTGCCCGTGGGGCTGAGCCATCCTTTTCCTCCTCGTTCCCGTCAAGGTGGATGCTCCCCCTACAACACGGCTAGCTGACTCCGGTGCATAACTAGGATCAGCAGCTGTCTCTCCTGAATCTCTTGGGCGTTCACCAACCGCCCTTAGTCCATACTCTGTGGGAACAACCTTGCTCCCCACAGTTCTTGTCAAGGGCTCCTCGTCCGACTCCTCTTCCTCCTCACCAGGAACAAAGTCCTGATGGAAACCAGCAGACTCGGCTATGTCACCAGCTGGGGCATACACTGGAGGTATAACATCGGAAGCTGTGCCTCTCGGTGGAGTAGGTATATCATCACCAGCGTCCCCACTGTCGTCATCATCGGAATCATGCTCTGGGAACAATAGCCTCTCGTCATCTGAATCACTATCATCATGACGCCACTTGCGTCTCCCTGGCGCCACATATCTCTCATTGGCCAGATGGCCGATCAATCTCTTCACTTGGGGCTTTACCTGCTTGCCCCTATACACTCTCATACGACCTAAAGTCGTGTCATCCATAATCTCCAAAGCAACTGCATCATGGCTCTCCTTGGGAAGTAATGGCAGCTTCTCGTTGAAGATCAGCTGCAGAAACCTAGGGTACATACAAAAACCCTCCTTCCCCTTAGCCTCCAGGTTCTCCACCAAATAAGAAAAGATCATGCTCGAGAAGCTGAAGGGGTGGTTCAGCACCAGTGCCACGTAGGCATTCTGAATCTGGTCTGATAGGTCATCGAACCCACCCCTCCTGGAAGCAATACACTTCAGGATCACATGCGCCAAGTACTTGTACTGGGGGCACATGTTGCTCTTGTTGAGCACACCTGAGTTTATGTCCCCAACGTACTTAATCCTGAGAAAGCAGCCTCGGACGGTAAGTGGATGTAATCTGGTAGGATGATCAGTATCGTCCCCAAACTCAAGAACTCTCTGGATATCAGCAGCTGTCACCTCAATATCATGACCATGAATGGAGCTCCGTATACTGTAAGGCTCACGAGAACGATCAACTGAGGCATTCTCCCAGAATGCCTGGTGTAATGACCTGTAAGGCGTGCACGGTGTGGAAATGGCCTTATGTATCCGAGAGCGTCTAAGGAACGCAATAATCTCTGTAAACTCGGCCCCGTTCCGAGTCGTATGATCCAAATGAGCACATATGTTGTGCTTTGGATTAATGGACCATCTATCAGCCATTTTCCTGAAACACAGGACACAGAACCATTAGTACATAATACATCACAATTCAGTTCTAAGTGTATAGTTTAACTTCATTCTGATTCATTCGTGCGAATGGATCATGCGACTGAAGTCAGTCGGTTGTCTTTTCATGCGACTGAGCTCATTCGTTTGAATGAGACATGCGACTGAGTTCAATCTGCTGACTGAGTCTGCGATTGGTTCAGTCGGCCGACTGAGCTCATTCGCATGGTTCATTCGGCGATTGACCCAATCGCAAGATTCAATCGTGCGATTGGAGTTCATCCGGATGACCAGTCGCTTGTCCCACTGTTCAGTTGCCTGCTGTTCGAATCTTGACCATAACAAGTTATTTAACATGGGTTACCGGTTCAATAGACTCGCCATTTAGTCACTAATAACCTATTAAACTTAATTTAACATTTTGCTTAGTTTAGGTTGGTTATTAGGTCATGTTCAGTCCGTTTCTTGTTTTTACTCGAACATCATAAAATTAGGGTTCCATTCTTCAGATTTCGGTGAGATTTCACTGCCATCTACCTGTATAAACGTCAACGAAAGTCAGTGAATCAACAACAAGATGAAAACAGGATCTAGAGAGATTTTGGCAGAGTAACGGTAAGGCGTGCGATTTAGTAGCGATTGAGAGTGATGAGTGAAATGCGATCGACTGTGGCCCTTTAAAACTGAAGTTGAGTTCAATCGGCCGATTGGCCTCATTCGCTCAGTTCATTCGGGCGACTGAGGCTCAATCGTGCGATTGGCCCAGTCAGTCGCATTCAGTTGGCAGACTGACTCATTCGTGCTCTTTCATTCGCACCTTCAGTTAACCGACTGAGTCTCAGTCGGTCGACTGACTCATTCGCACCCTTCCATTCGGTCGAATGGATCAGTCTGATAAGCCATTCGGGGAGTGGCTCAATCTCATGTCCAGTCGTGCGAACGGGAGCCATTCGCATGGTTGGTCCATACTTATGGTCCAATCGTGCGAATGGGTCATACTTATTAAATTTTCTCCCATTTTGAACATTTTACATTTAAAACCCTTTTAACTTTTGAAATTAACATTATGAGCATTTGATCATCTCAGACATGATCATTTTAACTTGAAAATCTTATGATCACCTCAGACGTGATCCTTTTAAACAATTTAGTCACCTCAGACGTGACCTTTTTAAGCACTTTGTCACCTCAGACGTGACCCTTTTAAACTTTGAAAACACATGTGGTCATCTCAGACATGACCCTTTTAGTGAATTGATCCCATACTGATTTTCATGATGTAGTCCGACAAACAAAACAAACTAAAATGACTAAATAAATTAGAAAATTTAAACTAATGTACAAAAATTAAACTTGTTTTTTGGCTTTTTGCGAGAGGTAAATCCTAAGATAGAAATCTACGGGATTTGGTTCCGGAATAGGCAGCTTCAACTCAGATTGACCACACCTGGACCAATTCAATTTTGGAATCATACAGGCAAGTCAAATCATTTGGGACTTGTTATCAAAACCTTTTGATGCTCAATTCTTGGTTTTCATCCAGAGTCGTTAGCAACTTTAGGAAATCATACTGGAACTATTAGATTACCACATTGATTTGAACTTTCAAGAATTGCAGCCACAATGATTGTCAATATGTTTGTCCTCTTAAATCCATACACAGACTTTTGACACAAACAGGTGATAGTTTTAGGTTTAATTATTTTAACTAACATTTGTGGATCCCACACTTATATGGTAATCAACATTCCTCAGGAGCTTTTGAGCGGGCTACGGGTATTTTTACAAGAAGAGACTATTCTTAGAGCTTTCAAAGAGAAGCCAATCTTCAGGTCAGTGCCATCGCACAGCAGAGAGGCGGCAAACAACAATGAATTCTAGAATATCTAGGTTATGCTTATCCTCAGGTCAGTGCCATCGCACAGCAGAGAGGCACACAACCTATCTCCTTGTTAGAGCAGCTTAATTTTATTTTGCACAAAATGCACCAACAACATAAGTCATTAGCTTGATAGCATTTGTCTTTCATTTTTTTTTCGTGCTTTGCTCTATTTATGGTCATCCACACACATTCTGGCGTTTACATGCTCATTACCCCTTATTGGAATATTCTTGATTGTGTTAACCAGTGATAAGATGGAAGCCCACAGTCAGTTGAATAACTTAGTTTGATCTTGAGATCACCAGTCAGGTCTAATCATCTATTGTGTTGAATCTACCGACATATCATTTGTGGTCTAGCAACCTCTAGGTCTATTCTCTTTGTGTTACCTTAGTAGTTACCAGTTTTTCTATCATCTTCCCTTTTATATTGCTTAGACTACACAGACTTTATACTTTGAATTTTTGCATCTTTTCTAAATTAAATTTTAAAGTCCCTCTTGATTTGTTCCTGTGTACTATCATTTTCCAAAAGATTTGAATCGGTATCATAGATACGCTCTACCTTATTTCAGCTTTCCTCTCCTTCTCCCTCGTTTTTTTTTAATGTTACTGGCTGACTTATTCTCCCCCTAAAATACTAAAATCATAACTGGTTTAATTATTTTAGGATTTTAATAAACAGCGAAATAACATGAATTTAATTTAAACAGAATAAAATAAATAAGGAAAATAAAATAAAATAAAATAAAAAATTTAACTAAAACGCATCGGACTACACATGATCATCATCAGGAATAACATCACTTTTCTTTTTAACGCCGTTGACCTCTAACAAATATAGAAAACGTGGTTTATCAAAAGCTTTAGTATAGAGGTCAGCGCGTTGAAAATCAGTATTAATTTTTACCACATCAATTAAGTTCTTTTCAAAACAGTCTCTTATGAAATGGTATTTAATACCGATATGTTTGGTCTTTGGATGTTGGACCGGATTTTTAGTTACTGCAATTGCAGCAGAGTTATCAACAAAAATAGGAGTAGAAGAAAACTTTAAACCGTAATCCCGCATTTGCTGTTGAATCCAGATGATTTGTGAACAGCAACTTGCAGCAGCAACATATTCGGCTTCACAGGTTGACAATGCAACCGATGTCTGCTTCTTACACTGCCAGGTAACTAATCTCTCCCAAAGAATTGACACCCTGCTGATGTAGACTTGTAGTTCATCTTGCAGCCCCCGTAATCCGAGTCACTATACGTTGTGAGCTCAAAGTCATCATCATGAGGATACCACAACCCAAGTGTGGGTGTACCCTTCAGATAACGAAATATTCTCTTGACCCCGATCAGATGGTTCACTTTAGGCTTAGCCTGATATCTAGAACATAAACATGTAGCATACATGATATCAGGTCTTGAGGCAGTGAGGTACATGAGGGATCCAATCATTCCTCGGTACATTGTGGCATCTACCAGATCTCCATTTTCATCAGGTGCTATATCGTGATTTGTAGCAAGTGGAGTCCCAGCAGCAGAGGCATTCTCCATGTCAAAGCGACTGAGAATGTCTCCCACATACTTGGTTTGATGTAGAAAGATCCCATTTGGTGTTTGATCCACCTGTAACCCGAGAAAGAACTTCATCTCCCCCATAGCACTCATCTCAAACTCTTTCTTCATAACTGCTTCAAACTCTTTGCATAACTCTTCGTTCTTTGAACCGAAGATTATGTCATCGACATAGATCTGTACGAGCAGTAGGTTGCCATCTTTTTCTTTGATGAACAGCATGCAGTCAATGACTCCCCTGCGAAAGCCGTGTTTCACAAGATGAGTCGAGAGTTTCTCATACCAGGCTCTTGGAGCTTGATGAAGCCCGTATAAAGCCTTGTCGAGTTTGTAAACTCTATCCCGATGATAAGGATCTTCAAATCCCTCGGGTTGACTGACATAGACTGTTTCTCTGATTTCCATGAAGGAATGCACTCTTCACATCTAATTGGTAGACTTTAATCTTCATGTACGATGCATAGGCAAGGAAGATACGAATGGCTTCCATCCTTGCCACGGGTGCAAACACTTCATTGTAGTCAATTCCCTCGACTTGGCGAAATCCCTGAACCACCAGTCGAGCCTTGTTCCTGATAATGACCCCTTGGTCATCTTTCTTGCATTTCAGGACCCATTTGGTGCCAATGACCTTAGCACCTTTAGGTCTATCTACCAGAGTCCATACACCTAACTTCTTAAACTGAAGAAGTTCTTCTTGCATGGCACTCACCCACGCCTCATCATTTAGTGCATCACTGACGTATTTTGGCTCAAACTGCGAGACAAAACACCGATAAGCACCATCATGAATGTATCCCTTCTCCATAACCGAGCTGAGTATAGTTGATTTCGGGTTTGTACTCCCGATCTGACATCCCCAATGACATTGTCTAGGTGATAATAGACGTTTAGTCGTGATCCTGGAGTAGTAGGAACAGCTACCTCAGAGCCAAGATTATGAACATTTGGTCTGCATCTGAGGTAGTTGGAGTTTGAGGTTCCGAAGTCGAAGGTGCATCACTGGTAGATGCTTGTGGACTTTCGGGAACTGGAACCTGTTCCTCCTGACTGTTCTGGTCATCTTCTTCAGCTTCATCGTCAGAGGAGGAGTCACTGTCGTCGACTACTCCCCTGACTGAGTAGATGATTCTCCCTGTGAGCTAGATGATGTTGAATCCTGAGATGGTGTATTCATGATATCATACATCATTCTTGTAGCTAACTCATCATCCGAAGGAGAGATAGGGATGTTGAAGGACTTGAAGAATCCATCATAGTCGAAAAAGTAGGCGGGTCCTTTGCTAGTAGGTGGTGTGGTATATCTCTGAACGTCAACATTACACCACACTTCTACTAGACCCGTTGAGTTGTTGTAAACCCTCTTGTTCGGTATGTTGTATCCTAGAAAGATTCCTTCATCCCCCTTCTCGCTGAATTTACCTTCTTGTGTCTTCTTCAGAAGTGTGCACGGCGCGCCAAATGGTTCGAGATACTCCAAATTCGGTTTGCGTCTTTGTAGTAGCTCGTAACATGTCTTTCCGTGGCGCTTGACAATCAGAACTCGATTCAGTGTATAACATGCATTAGCCACTGCCTCATTCCAGAATTGGATGGGCAGTTTCGAGTCTGCCAGCATTGTCCGTGCTGTCTCTATCAAGCTTCTGTTCTTTCTCTCAGCAACGCCATTCATCTGAGGAGTGTAGGCAGAAGTGAATTGATGCACAATTCCCTTTTCCTTGCAGTAAGCCTCCATCCACTGATTCTTGAATTCAGTCCCGTTGTCTGAGCGTACTTGTCTAACCTTCAGCTTGTAGAGAGATTCCAGTGTGGTTACTAACTCCTTGAATTACTCAAATGTTTCTGATTTGGACTTCAGAAACATTACCCAAGAGAACCTTGAGTAGTCATCAGTAACCACAAAACAGTACAAGTCGCCTGCAATGCTCTTTGTACTGACTGGACCAAACAGATCCATGTGAAGAAGTTCAAGAGGAAGTTCTATTGAATGAACTTTCTTTTCCTTATGAGACTTCTTCGTCTATTTGCCTTTCTTGCAAGCTACACAAAAATCAGGAAGCTGGAAGTTCTTGACATTAACTCCTCTCACAAGATCCTTCTGAATCAAGTGATTCATCTTCCTTTGACTAATGTGTCCCATTCTCCTATGCCAGGAGATGGAATCCTTCTCAGTAGCTTTAGATAGAAAGCACTGAACCTCATGATCCGTTGTAGAAGCTGTTGACAGATCCAAAACATAAAGGTCTTTATATCTTGAAGCGGTCATCAGAACTTGGTCCTCCGGGATCACGTAGTCTTTCTTGAGCACGTAACACTTCTTGTTGTTGAAGATGACCTTAAATCCCTTATCACAGATTTGGGAAACAGAAAGTAAGTTGTTTTGAAGTTGTTGAACGTAGTTTACCTTATCAAACTTAACTTTCTGATTCCCAACCTCTCCCTGAGCTGTGATATAGCCTCCCTTGTTTCCCGCAAATGAAACATGCCCTCCTTTTATTTGCTTGACGTTTGATAAAAGAGCCTTGTTTCCTGTCATGTGCGTGGATGCTCCGCTGTCTACAATCCACGTGTTAGTTTCAGCACTGTAGCGAACACCCTGCACATACAATGTAAAAGATTAATTTAGGTTAGGAACCCAAGCCTTTACTGGCTTGGGTTTCCTAGAGCATCACACATCATGAATTCAACCCATTGATCCTTAGAGGGTGAGGGTAGCTCAGGTTCCTTTTGTCATCATTATCAGACACAGAGGATGACTTCTCTTTCCATAAGCCAGATTTGTGCAAGGCCTGTTTGTGATAAACAGTCGACTGGCTAACGGGTTGAACTTTAGGTTCACTAGTTCTTTTAGGTGGAGTTAAAGAACTCCTCTTAGAAGACCTAGGTTTTGAGTCCTGAAGTTCAATCTTCTTCCTAGGTGTCTGGTAGTAAGGACAAAAGGAAGCAATATGTCCACATTCTCCACAGTTGTAGCACGACCTGCTACCAACTTTATGATTAAACTTTCTTTGTGGAGATGTGTGTGACACTCTAGTAACATCACTCAATTTAGGTTTTGACTCTTGTTCTTTTGATGTTTTCTCTTGTTTAACAAAATTAATTGTTCTAACATGTTTAACATCTTTTTCTTTTTGGTTAACTGGTTTTTGACTTGAAACTTGTGAAAGATTAACATTAGATGTCTTTTTAGGTTCTGATTTGACTCTGTTTGACCCTGACTTAATATTAACCTTTTCGAATTCTTTTTCCAGATTAACGCAAGGCATTTTACCCTTTGCCTTGGAAGTGGCCTCCTTTTGTTTTGTTCCAGATTCAATTGATGAACATGTGGAATCTAGATCACTAACAAGAGGAGTAGACACCACATGATCCTTGATGGGGTTATTATTAATTGGTCTAGACTTATTGTTCATCAAGGTCTCAGGTGGTGGTGGAACCACTTTATAACCCAATCCCTCCCCGTTGTTTCTTTCTCTCACTAAGTGTTGGACAATGTGTGAAGAACTTGTCCAACTGTGCAGTTTCTGTTTTAACGAGTTTACTTCTACTTCTAGAACTGCCTTTTGCTTCTTAGTGTCTTCTAGGGATTTTAGATAGTACCTAATGTCATTAGCTTGGTTAAATGCAACTACTTCGGTTTCCTTAAGCTGTTTAGTCAAAAGGTCTATCTTTTCTTTGTAACTATGCTCATTTTGTTTTAATACTCTATTAGCCTCAGTGCACAGTTGCAAATCTTTTACTAAGTTATCATTATGATCTAATGACCTAGCAAATTTTTCATCTATGCTATTTCTAAAAGTATCACAATCAGAACAAGCATGATTATTAAACATTTGGTCAGTGGTACTTACCTGAGTTGGTTCAGAAGAGTTAGCCATCAACGCAGCATCAGATGTCTCTAGTTCTTGTGATTCTGTCTTTTCTGTCTTTGCTGTGGTAGTCTCCTCTTTAGGCTTGTAGCTGACCTCAGTTGCATTTGCTTCTTCACTATTTGACATCGCTATCGCAACTGCTATATCTCCCTCACTCGCGGAATCAGCGTCTAAGTCTTCTACACTTGCAATGTTTGATTCCCCTGGAGAGACAGACCTAAAGCTCCAGTCCTGTCCTTCATCATCATGAGCAGTCAAGGCTTTTGGATCCTTGCTTGATGAAGTAGAACTAGTAGCTTGCTTGTCTTGACGAGTGAAGGACGAAAATGGGTTCCCGTTACCCGTCTTCTTTGGCTTAACACATTCTCTCTTAAAGTGCCCCTTCTCTCCATAGTTAAAGCAGTTCACTTTACTCTTGTCAAAGCCAAATGTGGTATCCTTAGTAGCTACCAAGTTCTGTCCGGTCTTTTTCACAAACTTCTTCGCCCTCCGAACAGCACTAGCTAAGGCCCACATAATATCCATTCTCTCCAGCTCCATCTCGTCCACCTGCTCGTAGTCCTCGTCTGCCAGATGGTAGTTTCCAATCTTCTTAGCAACAAGTCCATCATAAGAATGAACCACTGCAGCCAAAAGATCCATGTGTTCTCGAGCTACTTCCACAGTCACATTACCGAGGTTCTCGGTCTTCAGTCTAGTAGCATTCGCTTCAGATCCAATATAGTGGGTACAAGAAGACCCCGACGTGTCTGATCCTGAAGGAGAAGCCTGTGAAGGACCCGATGAGCTAGACATAAATGCAGTCTGGAGAGGTGCTCCATATGTCTTAGCTTGAGGCGTGGCATTGTACAAAGCTGGATTCTGAGTGTACGAAGACTTCTGAGCTCTGTACTTCATCCTAAGTGCTTCTTCTCGCAGCTTTAGAATGAAGTCATTGATATCCAGCTTTGCCAGCATTTCATTCTGTCTCAGGTTAGACACAAATGAAGCCCACTTTTCCGGCAATCCGTCTGCAAAGTTAGTAACTTTTTCTTCCATGGTAATAGCCACCCCATGTGTATGCAGTTCACTCATCAGATGGTAGAATCTATCTATAACATCGTCCAAACTCTCGTTTCCCATTGATGAGAAGTTATCAAATTCCTTCTTTAACTCCTTAGCCTTGATTGCCTTCAGCGAAGCATTCCCGTCGTACCTCTTTTCCAGCTCATCCCATAGTTTCTTGGACTGCTTATTCTCTGAGTATTGGTGGAAAATGTCTTTAAAAATAGACTGTGTGATCAATGCATAGACTCTCTTCTCTGCATTATACTTAACCTTCTGCGCGTCTGTCATCCCTCCTAAAGTAAGCTTTACTCCATCAGCTCCCACCGGCGTACTATACCCAATCTCGATAGCTTCCCACAAATTTGGATCCACTCCATTAAGGTAGATCTCAAAACATTGTTTCCAGTAGGGAAACTTATCTAACGTTAAGAGCTTTGGTGGTTTATTACGATTACCCACCTCACTCTCAAGTAACAGCAGGTTCTGGATCCTAGAGTCCTTCCCAGCAGTAAAGGCTGACATTTGATCTTCCATGTCGAATAACTTTAAGTCTAGTAAAACAAACTGTCAACTGGTGCGACTGAAGGATGCGATTGGACTATCCGTGCGAATGAACTATGCGACTGGTTCAATCGTGCGGCTGAACTAAGCGATTGGTTCAGTCGTGTGAATGAAGCTGATGCGTATGAACACTGCGAACGAATGGTTCAATCGTACGAATGGAGATGCGACTAGGTCCAATCGTGCGTCTGGGCAATGCGAATGAAGTCCAGTCGTGCGAATGGCTCACTCGTGCGACTGAAGCTGCTGTTTTGCGAAAATTTTTAGGTTAAACGTGTTTCAGCCGTAAAAATTCGAAATTTTGCAAACTCTAATCGCCTAAGTCCGTAGAAACCAAACTTTGATGAGCAGAAAACGTCCAAGATCACTTTTGACACAAAAGATTGCGTTTTTAGTGTAAAAACACAAACTTTTTATCAATCTTGATTGAATCACACGTAATCAAGAGCCACTTGTTAGGACCTGGTATTTGAACGAAATACCGAGTGATTAGCGTGTAAACCAAACCAAATAGTGCGGAATCCTATTTTATTGGCGATCCAATCAGTGAGAACACACGAAGAATCATTAAAGTATTGAATCTAACGTTAAGAATCGATTGGGAATTGATCTAATGTGTTCTATGAACTTGGAGAACGAATTGGGAGGCTTCTGGACGACTAGGGTACGTCTGGAGTCGAAATAGAATGAATGCTTACGTTTTTCCATGAATTGGGTTGTATTTATAGGTTAGTGTTGTTCATTCGGGCGACTGAACCATAAGTGTGGTTCAGTCGTGCGATTGAACCATGCGGTTGATTCATCCCGCATGACTGAGTGTTCAGTCGTGCGACTGAGCCAATCTTATGTGTCAATCATACGACTGATCCAGTCTCCTGGTTCAGTCGTGCGACTGAGTCAATCGTATGAAGTTATTCATGCGTGTGGTCCATTCGCATGGGCCATTCGCATGAGAACTTCATTGTGTTAAGTTTGAATGTATTAATTAATATAACATTAAGTGTAACCATTCAACCAACCACAAATCTAATTAACCAATTCATCATCGAATCATTAATGAAATATTAAACATTATCAATCACCAACAATCAAAATCATTTCATTAATCATTTCAAACATTACATCATAATCAGAGAAACAAGATCTATTACATTCAAATCATGATCTAGGGACATACATGTATCAACAGATTGTACACTAATTATCTCTAATCATCTCTTATAAAATGTATGAGATTATATTTTATGATAGCAATTAGTACATTATGTTCTGGGTTAGCTTGCGTCTAGCAAGTATATATTGAAGTGGACTAAAATAAGTATTTGGATACCATTAAGGAATGAAGTATCTGATATTATACTTTACCAACCCATCTAAACAAATTTGGTTAGTCTTTTTATACAGGGAACATAATACAACAAGATAATTGAGCTTGTGATACTTATTTATGAGATGAGGCACTTCAAGTTTTGTATGAAGATAATACATCATTCTTGGCATAAGAAATTGTATATTGAAAGATAAATCGTTGAATTGTTAACAACAAAAGTCTTATGGAAATTTTTGCCGAAGATCGAAATCCATCACTTGAATGATGTATAAATAAGGGGGAGTATTATACACACACTGTACTTTTTTTTCTTAGCTATAATTTTATCCCACTGGGTTTTCCTAACAAAGTTTTTAACGAAGAATCATTACCGATCCAGTACTATAAATTTTGGTTATAAATTATTATTTAACAACATCATGAGTATATTGTTAATAGTGTATAATGATCAGTAATATGTTTGAGAGGGAGTGTTGTAAATAATATTGATTAGAAACATTATTACACACATTATATACCATAATTTTCTCTATTCATTATTAGATGAGATGAACTTAATGAAATATACATTCTCATGATTTCTTTAAGTTATCTTTCTTCTTGTATATATTGGTTTTAGACCATTCTTTACAACAGGTACATCATATTTCATGTATGTGGTACTCTGAAGACAACGATTTACTAAACATTTGAAGCGTGATGCGAGTAAAAAAAAATCCATAACTCAATTAGACAACGATTGGTGTGTGTATGAAGATTTATGTAAAATGATAATATCTTAGTTAAAAGGACAAACCAAATCCAACATAGGGACGTTAGTTAAAACGGCAACTTAAAACTCTAAAAATACTAGAAATTTAGTTCACAGAGACTACATTTCAATTTTTATATAAATCAAGTACGCATTTAAGTATGTTTCCTAGTGTTTAAATTTAATTTACAAATTTAATATTTTAGTATAAATTAGGAGTAAGTGATGTGTTGTAAAACACATCCATTTTATTTCATGTTTTTGGGTCACTTCCGTTTAAATTTTAGTTAGATTCACTAGGATTTACTTATTGTTCATTATTTTTTTTTCAATAGGTGCCTAGGTACTTAAAGTGAAGAAAACGCTTGGGAAACGAAGAAAAGAGTCAACCAATGGGGAAAGACCAACACTTAGAATTTTTTCTAAGTGAAAAACTAAAAGTCTCTGGAAAATCCCATCTACGCGATACGCACAGCAGGAGAGTCACTCCTGCGCATATAGCATAGATCGTAATTTAGGGTTTTGGTATTTTTTAATCTATGCGATACGCACAGCAGGAGGGCTTCTCCTGCGCGTATCGCATAGATGGTGTTTTCGGGAATATTTTACAAAGTTGTATTTAAACTACTTTTCTCAACCAAAACAAGGGATTCGACCAGCAGCCGTTTCAAGAGCATTCTCAAGGACGAATTGACGCTTTTGCAATGTTTTGAAGCCAAGGATTGAAGCTAGGATCGTAGGAACAATCAAAAACGTTTGATAACAGGTTTTCATCTTTGTAACTTTGTTTGTTTAGACTTTGTTTTGAATATGTTGATCGTGTTTTCATTTTTTGAGATGATGTTTCTACTGATATGAGTAGCTAAGATCATATTACTATCTAGGTTGATGATTAGTTTGTGTTAACTTGAATGGATTTTGGCTATTGAACGGTTTTTATGGTTAATGCTTATGTAATGACGTTTATTCAATCTATTGGTTGAGTTTGAGTGTTTTGGCATAATTGTTGATGATTCCTATTTTCCATATGTTAGTTGTTGAATGTCTTTTATAGAAACTTGCATATCTAGATCGATTACTTTTTGTTTTTGATTAGCTGATGGTTTGCTAGACGTAGTAACCATAGAAATTGGGTTGAATTGATTATTAAGCCTTAATGCCCTTCTAAATTGTATTTCGAGAGGTGAGGATTAATTGAATTGTCCTTGTGGTTAGTTGCTTAGAAGTTGTTGGATCTTGAAAGGCTGGTGCAACCAAAACCAAATCACTTAGACTATTTTTGGGTGCAACTAATAAAGGACTTTCGAACCTAAGTGTGGAACTTCTGAAGGAAATGGAGTTCTTCCGAAGACAAAGTGCAAGATCATCTTCCGAAGGAAAACTCCAACTTCCGAAAACAAAGTATTCACTTCCGAAGTTCAAGACTTAGAAGAAAAGATAAGAAGTCAACTTCCGAAGTATGAAGAAATGAAGAAGTCCTCAAGCCTCGGGAGAAGTAGCCTCTTCCGAAGTATAAGTGGCTTCGGAAGAACTTGTTCTTCCGAAGCCAACTAACCTTCGGAAGACACTACTATGAACCAGTGGACATAAGTATGGTCTCTCTAACACTTCGCTACAGAACTCTGAGATACTGCATGGCGTTTTCTCAAAAGCCATGTAGTTGACCATACTTTATTCCACTGTTCACCTTTATTAGTTAGTACAGTTGCCAACTTTAGTTGGTGACAAAAGGTAAGTCATGGACATGTGATGACTACCATATCTTAGATAATACTTTATCTAAGATACCTTAACTTTAGCATTGTAGTATATGTTTTAGTTATAGGTTTTCAGCTGGTATCAAAGTATATCCGGCTGTAGGATCTAGTATATATAGTCTCTCATTATAACTCATGTTGTATGCTTGTAAGAGTCTTGTAATACTTTGAGTTGAGAAGTAATATATACAAGTGCTTTGAAAATTACTTCTTTGTGTTCTTTGCTACTTAGTATATTATTATCAACTCTTAGAAGAGAGTCTACTTCATCTTATCCGAGTGTGTTACAAGTGAGTATTGAGAGAAAAACTAAGTATTCAAGTGACAAAACCCGATCCTACAATTGGTATCAGAGCTTTTTAGGCTCTTGATTGTGAGATCTTACCATCCTAATCAACCTGTTTTCACTCCTCCGTACACCACACTCAAAATGGCCCTTAACAAGTCTGAAGTAGAGATGGGGACGATGACTAAAGCACCCATCATCACCCCTGAAAACTTCAGGTCATGGAGCACACACATGGAAGGCTTCATCAGCTAGCAAAACTCCAAGAAGGACTCACTGAAGCAGCAGTTCGAGAACTTCACCTACATTGCTGGAGAGACCCTCAGCCAGCAATACTTCAGGTACATGTACCTTATTTCCTCCCTTCAGTCTGTGGGAATTACCCTTGAACTTAGAGACCTCACAAGAAAGTTCATGAGTGCACTTCGTAATGAGTGGACGTTCTACTGTGTCTTTATCAAGAGGACATAAAATCTGAACACCCTCACCATGACTGAACTCTATGGCATCCTTGATGGTTACCGTTTAGAGATGGAGAGCAAGAGAGGCCATCAGACAAGCAGACCCTTGATTCTTCCTGCTAGCAACGCTTTAATGGTTGCTGAAGGCTCAGGACCCACCCAACCTCAACAGTACCTGACATACACCCAGCAGCCATCCTGTTCTTCTGGGCCATACATTACATTTCTTGAGACCTCAAGGTCTCAAGAGGCTCAGCAAAGTTTTTTTCAGGACAGCTGTGCCTTTGTCTCAGGAAGTGGGCATTATAGTGACTATCAGTATTGCTTTGATGATATAGAGTGCTTCAGCCTAGATGATGTGGAATATGTGGACATAGTCCAACAAATGGCTCTCTTAACCTATAGAGCAAAGAAGTTCTTCAAGAGAACTGGAAGGTAATTTCCCCATGACCCAACCAACAACAAATTTGGGTTTGACAAAACCAAGGCCAAATGTTACAACTGTAACCAACTTGGTCATTTTGCAAGGGAATGCAAGGCTCCCAAGTCAAATCCGGGAACCCCAAAGGCCTCCACACATCCCTCTACACCAAAGCCTACTGGAAAGTCAATAGAGACAGTTGCTATGGCTCAAGAAGTTGACTAGAGCTTTATGGTACATGATGTGACTCCTGCTCAAGCACTCATGGCTAGAAAAGATGACAATAAGGTATATGAACATCTCTGTACTCCTTAAGGGTTTGACAGGAGGTCATCATGGGCCATCATACACAGCAAAGAAGGTGTTAGATTGTGGGTTTTATTGGCCAATAATGTTTAAGGATATGAGTGAGTTAGTAAAGAGTTGTGATGCGTGTGAGCAGTCCGGTAACATTTCTAAGCATAATGAGATGCCCCAAAACCGAATTCATATAATAGAGGTTTTTGATGTTTGGGGTATAGACTTTATGGCTCCGTTTCCCGCATCTAGAGTGCAGGATCGGGTTTTGTCACTTAACCCTTGGATTTCTCTCAAACTCACTTATGCTACACTCAAATCAGATGAAGTAGAATCTCTTCTAAGATTTGATAATAATATAATAAGTAGCAAAGAACACAAGGAAATAATTTTCAAGGCACTTGTTTATATTACTTCTCAACTCAAAGTATTACAAGACTCTTACAAGTATGAAATAAGAGTTACAAATAGAAACTATATATACTAGATCCTACAGCCGAATATACTTTGATACCAGCTGGAAACCTAAGACTAAAACATATACTACAATGCTAAAGTTAAGGTAGATTAGATAAAGCATTATCTAAGATATGGTAGTCATGACATGTCCATGACTTACCTTCTGTCACCAACTAAAGTTGGCAACTGTACTAACTGATAAAGGTAAACAGTGGAATAAAGTATGGTCAACTACATGGCTTTTGAGAAAACGCCATGCAGTATCTCAGAGGTTTGCAACGGAGTGTTAGAGAGACCATACTTATGTCCACTGGATAATAGTAGTGTCTTCCAAAGGTAACTTGGCTTCGGAAGAACAAGTTCTTCCGAAGCCACTTATACTTCGGAAGAGGCTACTATACTTTCAAGGCTTGAGGACTTCTTTCATACTTCGGAAGTTGACTTCTGATCTTTCACTCTAAGTCTTGATCTTCGGAAGTGAATACTTTGTATTCAGAAGTTGGAGTTTTCCTTCGGAAGTTTATCTTACACTTTTTCTTCGGAAGAACTCCTTTTCCTTCGAAAGTTCCACACTTAGCTTCGGAAGTCATTTATTAGTTGCACAAAAAGTGTAAGTGATTTGGTTTTGGTTCCACCATCCTTTCTAGATCCAACAAACTCCCCCTAGGCTGATGCTACCAAAACCTCACTTGTTTCTGCTTCTCAAAACTTTTAACACCATGGACAGAAGATATTTGGCTTTGTCCTTGTTCTTCCCCGAAATGGTGCTGAGAAGCTTGTACAAGTCATTAGTGGATAGGAGATCTAGTCTATCACTCTGAATGACATGTACCCTTTGTTGTGCCCCCCTGAAAAGAGTTAGTTGACCGGAGTTATAGTCATACTCCCATCTAAATATGGAATCAAGTTCAGGACCCTCAACCATTTGTAGAAAGGCTTTGCCTTTGGTTGTTGATCCTTTCCTTTTCTCCTCCTCTCTTAGTTTCAACTCTTCTTCAATTTTGGTCCTAGCAGTCAGCTCGGCCAGATGAAGACTGCCCAGGTGATTTCTAATGTGAGTAGCTACTTCAGAGTTGGAGGGGTTGGAGAGTGGCTTCTCTGCTAACTCAGCAATATCAAATCTGCTTAAGTGTAGCAGAGATGAGGCATTTAGCCTGTTGAGCTCTCCACTTTCTCTTTCAACAACTAAGTTGTGAGAAGAGTCTTTGAACCTCCACTAGATGATCTTTTTCCTAGGCACAAGGGGTTGTCTTGGCACCCTGTCACCTTTCTTTGTATCCAGCAGAGTCACCAGCCTTCTCCTTAGCTTCTTTTCTTCCTCATTCAAAGTATCTGAATTGAGGCCAAGGAGATTTGCAGCTTGGTCCAATGTTCCTCTGGGCAGATCAAGAAATTGATCTCTAGTGAGGGAACATGAGGATCCATCAACATAAGTCAGTTTGATAGAATCCTCCTCACAAGAGATGTCGCTCAGAGTTGTGCAGTTGATGAGCTTTGTCTTGATTGCTTTGAACTCTTCTAAGGAGAGATGTTTAGAAGGCTAAGGGGATGGTTTGAGAGGTTGTTGGGTAGGTTGTGGTGCTTGGGTTCTGGCTAGTGTTTTGGGTTGGAGGATGGGTAGTTTACGTGGTTGAGGTGAGGAGGTTGGTAAGGATGATGGTGTAGGTTCAGGGGTGTAAGGTTCAGTGGTTGGTTCAGTTTTGATGGGGAATGGAGAAGGAATTGGTTCAGGTAGTGGTTGGCTTTGAGGTTGGGGTTGAGTAGTTGGTTTGAAGATCATCCCCTGTCCCCTTCTGTACATCTCCTTCCTCTTCCCCGAGCGAATGTCAGCCTTTATGTCACTGACATGTTGCTGGAGGGTCTTCTCAGACATAGGACCCACCTGCCTGCACGAGAAGCCATGAGCCCGGAGATAGTCTTTCATCCAGGCCTTTTCACCTATCTTCTTGGCAGCAGCTAGTCCTGCTTCCTCTTCCTTCTTCCTTTTCAACATCAGCTTCTCCTTTGCAACTCTCTTTCTCTCCTTCTCCATTTGATCTTGCTCTTTGTTGAAGAGCCATAAGATCGTATCATTGTTGTGTGGAGATAGTTCTTCTAGAGAGAAACCCCTGGAGGTTAGGAAAGTTATCCTTTCCCTCCTAAGCTGCTGATCAACTTCTCTTCTTTCCTCTCCCTTTCTTCCTCTAAGGCCAACCTTGTTTTTCTTCTTTTTGCAGTTTTTGCAGCAAAGTTGCCTTTTCCAACTCAACTAACTCCTCTAGTGGTAGCAGGAGTACATCTTCACTCACAGCTCCTAGATTGACAAGTCTGTCAATGATTTCCACCCTTCATTTATTGTTGACAGCCTCCTGGTTAGCTGCAGCTGCTTTGCTACTGGCCGCTAGCAGTTTTCCAGTTGGAAGTCTACCTTTTCTTTTGAGCTTTTCTAACTTTTCTTCCTCCTGAAGCTCTTCCTTAGTCATCTTCCTTTTTCCTTTGATGTCTTCGGAAGTGCTAGACTTTGGGGGTTCTTGGAAGGAAGGTTCAGGTTGAGTGGTGGAAATGGGAGCTGGAGTTAATGCTGATGTTTGAGCTAGGCGTTGGGTGAGAAAATCCTCCCTATTAACCTCAGATGCAAGTTCTAAGATTGCATCTGTGACTATTAGATCATCGGATAAAGAGAATAGTCCTTCTGCAGCTGCAATCTCAGCTTCGGAAGATTGAAGTTGTTCTTCCGAGGCTTTGACTTGTGCTTCGGAAGTTTGTGAGCATGCACTATCTATCCCAATTGTCTCAGTTGCTGGGCCATCAGTCCTTGTTTCCCCTTCGAAATTAATCTCAGGTTCCACTAGGGTCTTAGGTTGACCAACTTCCTCAATAGTGGTAGAAGGTGCATTTAACCTCTGAAGCTCTTGAGCTCTAAAGTAAATCACAAACAAGTCAGGACTTGGCTGTTCAATGAGAGATTCCAACAGGAACTTGTTGAGATCTTGGAGCATCCTTTGATCCACTTGAATTACAACTGGAGGAGGCTCAGGAAAAACTGAAGCTTGTTGCGTAGGGTATCTTGAACTTAAGGAAGTGAGAGCTTGACTTTGTGGTTCCTCTTGTCTTTGGCTTTGTCCTTGAACACTCTCCCCCTTTTTGGTAGCATCATCTTGAGAGCTTGATGAGCTGGAGGAAGAGGTCAATGAGACCTGAATTGGTACATGCCTAACAGACCTCTTAATCTGTTTCTCAGCTAGTTTGGCCTTGAGATTTTCAATCTCAAGTTGCTGAGTGGCAGACCTATCCTCTAAAGTCCTAACCTTAGATTCAAGGTTTGAGACTTTAGAAAGTAGATCTTTAATGGTGAGTTGCAGTCTTCCCTCATCTTCTTTTGAAGAATCATGGGGAGATGAGATAACATACCTAGTATGTTCATCCTTACCACCAGATGTGGTTTCTTGGTGCCCTGGTTTCCCTTGCTCAATGATGTCTCTTTCAGAGTCATCAAAGGGCATGGTTGCCATAGATTCAGTCTCAGTAATGTTACCACTATCCTGAGGGTCCATTGAGGCTCCTTAAGTAGTGGCAGCTGAATCTACATGAGTCCCTTCCACAGTGGGACTCACCTCAGTAAAGGCTTGCTGATGGGGGCTAGAGGTAAGAGGTCTCTCTGGGCTCTGTTGATCCTTGAGAGGGTGTTGTGGATCAACTTTATTGCCATGAAGAGACATAATCTCTTCATCAGCTCCTATTAGTAGGCCAGTAAAGGATATAGAGGTTAAGCCTAATGACCTGGGACTTGATCAATGTCTAAAGGCATTGAGCCTATGGTAGGGCTGTCCCTTTTTGGCTGCTCACGGGAGTATAAAGACTCTCCCTGAGGGTTTTCAGCTTGGGTTTCGGGCTCATGGGTTTGAGACTGAGGAGACTCAATACCCATATTGAGGTCAATTGTGAAGGATGGTTGGACCTCAGACTGAGTGGGAGCCCATTGTTCCACTCTAGTCTTTTTGGATAGAACAGGAGGAGCTTGTTCAATCAGAGAAGATTGAACAAGGGTTCGTTTGGGGCGTCTTTGATAAGTGATAGTGATGGGGTGAGAAGGTAGATTTGGCAGTGTGAGGGTAGTTGCTGGTGTGGGTTCATCACCTGTGGGGTTAACTGAGATGTCACCAGGAGCCATTGGCTCAGGCATACCTGGAAGAAGTGCAGTATATCTTCCGGTGAAATTGGTGGACACTCTCTTCAAAGTCTTGAAGATGGTCGGCCTCATTTCAGGAACAGTCAGAGCAGCTGCACAGACAAGCTGACTCTGGTCCAGCTCACAATTGATTATGTGCTGAAGAAACCTGGGATACATGAAGAATGTGTCCCGCTAGAGATTCCCCATAAGATTGGTCAGCACAAAACTTGAGTAGTTAAAGCGGAGGCTTCTCACCAAACCATGAACTAGGCACCCTAGTTCATATGGAATTTGATCCCATCCCTTAGATTTGTTGGACAAGCAATGAAGAACAACATGCAGCAAGAACTTCCAGTTGTAAGAGAAGTTAAACTTGTAAACGGTTGACCTGCTTACATCTCCACCATATCCCATTTGGGTATAGGTGTTGTCCAAATCTGTTTTGGGGAACTCTGTAGGAGTGCCCTCATCATGAAGCTCGAGATGCTCCCTGATGAGTTGTTAAAAATTGACCAACTCCTGGCCACAGATGCTTGACCTTATTACCCAAACCACATTTAGGGTTTCAATCTGACCATTGGCCCAAAATTTAGCCATGTGATTTGAGTAAACTGTGGGGTTAACAAGCAGAGCAGTGTAATAAGATGATTGGGTAAGAAAGGAGATGATATCTGAGAAGTCGGCATCCCTTGAAGAATCAAGAAGTGCGACTTGGTTATGCTGAGGGTTAAGTGCCATTTGAGAAAGTTGCAGGAAGATAGTTCGGAATTAGGTGAATTAGGGATGAAGGAAGCTTTTAGGGCAGTAAATTTGGTAAAAAGATGAAAGTGATTAGCCGGAGTTATTTAAATGGGTGAACTGGCGGTTTAAGGGGTTTGGATAAGATGATGGGACGTTTCAGTGGATGATGTGACAGGGGCGGTAAGGTTTAGTCCATTTAAATAATCCGACATCATTAACAAAATCTTTACATTTTACAGAGTGGGGCTCAAAAGATTTCCGTTACACAGTAAAGTCTTTCTTCTAAGTATAAAGCATTTCTGAAGGTAATGTTCTTCCGAAGGCAAATTTACTTCCGAAGGTAAAGTTTTTACTTCTGAGAGTAAATATTGCTTTCCGAATGGAGAGTGTTATAAGCTTCGGAAGTAGATCTAATATGAAATCAATCGCTTCTTCCGAGACTTAACAACTCTTCCAAGAAGAAAATTATTCTGGGAGGAATTTGCTTCAGAAGATATGTAAAATATCTTCCGAGGGTTAGTTCCTCTTTGGAAGAATTTATACTTAGAGAAAATTTCAGAGAAGGACCTTTTGTAACAAGGCTTAGATTGTTTTGACACAAGACTTTACACATTAGAAGGTTTTCAAATAAGATAGACTAATCAAGGTTTATCATCCCAATAGCTGATATTTGAATCTTTGTTCATCAAAAGCTTTGGTGAACAAGTCAGCATATTGTTCATTTGAGTCAACTTTGATTAGCTTGATTAGATTTTTCTCATGAATATCTCTAATGAAATGGTACCTGATATCAATGTGCTTTGTCTTGGAGTGCTTCATTGGATTTTAAGTAATGAAGATAGCACTATTGTTGTCAATGTGGATAGGAGTGCTCATGAAGTTGAATCCGTAGTCTATCATCTGGTTCTGATTCCACAACAGCTGAGCACAGCAACTAGCAGCACTAATGTATTCAGCTTCAGCAGTTGATGTAGACACACAGGATTGCTTGTTGCATTGCCATGAGATGTCCTTCCACCAAGAAATTGACATCCACCTGATGTTGATTTCTTGTTGATATTGCAGCCACCATAGTCACTGTCAGAGTAACCATAGAGATTGAAATCACTATTCCTTGGATACCAGAGACCTAATTTAGGTGCTCTTTTGAGGTATCTGAGGATTCTCTTGGAAGCAACTAGGTGAGACACCTTTGGAGCAGCCTGATATCTTGCACAAATACAAGTTGTAAACATGATATCAGGTCTACTTGCTGTGAGATACATCAGAGAACCAATAATTGCTTTATACTAATGTTGATTAGTATCCTCCCCCTCAAAGTCAGGGCAGAGATTATGGTTTCTGGGTATAGGTGTTTTGGCTGCCTTACAATCTTTCATGTCAAATCTTTCTAAGATGTCGTTGACATACTTAGATTGACTGATGAAAAGCCCTTCCTTCATTTGCTTCACCTGAATTCCAAGGAAAAAGTTCATTTTTCCCATGGAACTCATCTCAAACTTCTTTTTCATGATGCTCTCAAAGTCTTTACACATTTGGTCATTTGAGGAACCAAATATGATGTCATCAACATAGACTTGAACGAGCAAGATATCTTTCCCAGACTTCCTTATGAAAAGAGTCTTATCAATGGTACCTCTAGTGTAACCATTCTTTAGGAGAAACTGAGACAATGTCTCATACCACAGCCTAGGTGCTTGGTGCAACCCATATAGAGCTTTATCCAACTTGCACACATAGTTGGGATGCTGTGGGTCTTCAAATCCTGGAGGTTGGCATACATAGACTTTCCTATCTATGTCCCCATATAGAAAGGCACACTTGACATCAAGCTGGTAGACAGTGAAATTGTTGGATGCAGCATAAGCAAGGAAGATCCTAACTGCCTCAAGTCTTGCAACAAGTGCAAAGACATCAGTGTAATCTATTCCTTCCTCTTGAGTGTATCCTTGAACCACCAGTCTTGGTTTGTTCTTGATGATCAAGCCTTTATCATCTCTCTTGTTTCTGAAAACCCATTTAGTGCCTATAGGTACTTGACCAGATGGTAGCGGACATAGGTTCCAAACCTTTTGTCTTTTGAATTGAAGCAACTTCTCTTGCATAGATTCAACCCAACTACTATCTTTCAAGGCATCTTCCACCTTCTTGGGTTCCATTTAGGATAAAAAGCATGAGTACAAGCAGACATTCCCATTGTGAGTTTGTCCTCTTGTTCTCACACCTTCAGAGACTTCCCTTATGATGTTCTTAGCTGGATGAGTGTTGTGAATCCTAAGTCTAGGAATTACCTGCAGTTGCAAAGATAGATCTAGATTGGACATATTTTGCTCAGGAGCTAGAACACTTGGTCCAGCTGTTGTTTCAAACTCATTCAATGAGGACTGATTGAATGAATGAGAAACATCATCATCATTTGTTTGTTGTGAAGCAAGATTAACAGTTGCCTGTTCCTTCAAGATGTTGCTTCTATCAGTTTGGTGTTGTGCAGTGTCACCTGATGAAGTTTGAGGGTCAATAAGTGAACCGTTGGCTGAAGCTCCACTATCCCTTGAGATAGTCATACTATCAGATCTGCCAATAGTGGGAGCTTGATTTGTTGCAGCTCTTGGAGAACTTGGAATAGGTCTGGGTAGCTCAAACAATTGGTCATCATCAGAATCACTTTGAGCACTTGTTCCAAATCAAAGATATGATCAGAGCATTCCCCCTAACACAAGGTGTGTGCTCATTAACTACAATGTTGAAAGATTCCTCAAATTGTTGATTTTTAATGTTATAAACTCTATCAGCTTTAGAGTTAGAGGAATATCCAACAAAGATAACATCATCCGATTTTTCAGCAAATTTTGCCAAATTGTCTTTTGTGTTAAGTATGGTACACCTGCTGCCAAAGGACCTTAAAAAGCCAATGAATGGTGGCCTCTTGTTCCATAGCTCATAAGGGGTTTTTCCATGTGGCTTAACTACAAGAACCATGTTCTGCACATAGCATGCAGTGCTGACTGCCTCTGCCCAGAATGTTAGAGGCAGCTTTGAATCAACTAACATGGTCCGAGCAGCCTCAATAAGTGTCCTGTTCCTCCTCTCAGCAACACCATTTTGTTGAGGAGTTCTAGGAGCACTATATTGTCTGGAAATCTGTTGGTCCATTTGATCGTATTACAGTGCAAATGATATGAAGAATCGTTCAATATCCAACAAACATAATAAACAACATGACCAAAGAAGATTGATCACAATAAGAACTCATTCAATATAAGACAATGAACACCATAACAATCAATAACTTCAAGCACAATGATATTTCTGTGTAATAACTGCTTTGAAAAGGTAACTTGCAACAATGATTCATGATTAGGGTTTTGAAAGCTTACCTAACAATGAAAATAAACATAAGTATATATAGGAGTCTTAGTTTCGCAGACAGGTGCGCTGTCAGCGAAACTGTTCTGCCGAAACTATAGTTTCGCCTGACAGAAGTAGCAGTTTCGCCCGGCGAACTAAACAGCTAACTGTGAGCGAAACTATAGTTTCGCTCACAGTTTCGCTGGACTGCAAAACTATATAAAGCTAATAACATACAAAAGGAAACTAGCATAAGACCTATTACAAGCAAAAATAAACATTCTAATCTAAGGTGAGTCGAACCTATGCATGATCTTCAATACTCCCCCTAGGTTGGACCTCACCGCCTTCACTCATCTTGATTTATCTTGTCGGCTCCAGTTTCCTCTGCTGCATTTGATTTGTCTTCTACACCTCTTGCAACTACTTCCTCAGAGGCTTCAGCACATGATTCTCTATGGTCTCCTCCTGCTTCACGAGCCCCTTCAGGATGAGCACTAGGTTGACCAAACTATCTGCCCAGATCCTGTATGTCCATGTTTAAATCATCTTGGGCCCTCACTTTCTCTGCCAGCCTCTTGACTTCTGCTCTAACACCTCTAATCTTATTTGCCACAGTCATAAACAGACTGGCTTCTTTCCTCGTTTCCTCACCTGCACCGGCTTTGATATGATTCTCGCAAAGAACCAGCAGGTCTTCATCACAAAAGCTGAAGAGTTTCATTGGATCAAAAACTTTAATTTCAGCACCATTCTTTACTCTGATGATAGCCTCTCCTGTATTATTGTCATAAAACCACTTTTCAAAGCTTTGAAATCATTGGGGAAGGGGATCTGCTAGTCTGACCCTATTCACGGTCCTTGGGGGTTTCACCCTTAGTACAATTCTTCTCTTCCCGGTCTCCCAATCCTTATCTCTTTTTGAATGTTTCCTCTCAGCCTTCATGTAACCAAAAGACTCAAAATTGTCATTTAGCCCATTCTGAATTTCCTTTTCTAACAGAGAGGCTCATTCACTCAGATTTGCCTTCAGTAATGGTAGTTTTGCCAGGCGCCTTAGATCCTATTTAGGTAAGGTCTTCAAAGCCTTCCTTTTATGCAAGTAGCTAATTCCACCCCCTCTCCTCTTTATCATGAACATTTTGATGCCGGGGTTATAGCACCAACTTATAATCCGCTTGTCAGCCTCTTTCCTACTCAACCCTTCCATGTGTTGGAATAGGGGAGTCAGTTCTTCTGCCTCTTTCTCCTTAACAAACCACTCATCTTTAGCCATCTCAAATACATCGTCATCAAGCTCTCCTTTCTTGGCTACATAAGTCAACGGCCTCTCATCAACTTCATAGAACTCAGGTTCAGAATCATAGTCTACAAGTTGTTCATCATCCTCTTCTTCATCAACTAGTCCGTTTCCTTTCTCAGCAACTTCTTCAGCATTTTTCTCTACTATCACCTCTTCACCCACCAAATCCTTCTCAAAATCAAATTGCATACTGACAAACCCAGCTTCAATAATCTCCTCCTCATTTTCCCTACCTTCATCTTCATGTCTTATTTCAGGATCTTCAACACCAGCAGATGCTGCACCAGATGTGCCCTCTCCTGCCCTGGAGGAAGTACCCACGTTCAAGAACGGGTATTTAGAAGTGTAAGTTAAATCATCTAACTCAGATTGAGTTAGTTGATTGGGCAGGCCGGCAGCAGCTTTCAATTGATTAACTTCTTTAAACAACTTCTTCAGCAGTAAGTTTTGATCTACCAGCAACTTCTTCATTCCCTCCATCACCTTATCTTTTTGCTTCTCCTGTATTTCTTGATTGGTGAGTTTGGTCTTTATGATGCTTAGTTTATTTGCCAGAGAACTGTTAAGGTTAGGAATCATATCCTCATATAAGCTTTCTCTATCGTCCCTCCTTGGTGTTTCAGTGAATGCTTGATGTCTATGTTTAGTTCTCCTCTCTGATTCTGCTATATCAGCTTTCTTCTTCGATCTCTTCTCCTTTTCAACCCTTATTTCATCAGCCCTTTCATTTACTTCTTCTTCAAAATCATAATCCTTCTCTTTAGCATATCTTTTTCTTTTCTTGGTTGCATCAGCTTGCTGTGCCCTGGTTTCTTCAGTTCTTTTATTTTCAGAATCATCCACCCGTCTAATGTAGTTCCATCTCTCCGGTGGGTACATGTTTTCCCAGAGATGGGTTATCTTTCCACTAAAATCATGGCGAATAGCACAACAATCAGCAAAGATGCAAGGATTCATTTGTACCAGCCTTTTCACCTCCCCATGTTTTGGCACATTTGGTATAAGGTCGTCAAAGATCATTTGAAGAAATCGAGGATACAACAACCATTTATCTTTCTTCAAGGCCATAACATTCTCAGCCATGCAAGCGAATATCAGTCTGGCTATGTTCGCCTTCTCTCCTTTGCAACACAACACCATTGCTTTAGCCCAGTCAATGTTTAGCCCGTCTGAACCACCTTTACGGTGATCTAGGCACATGATGAATACGTGAGCAATAAATCTCCATTCCTTGGAGAGAAAAGACTTCTTAATCTCCTTTCGGGAACCAAAAGCTGGCCCCTCATAACCCATGCTCCTGAATGCTTCAAACACCTCTGTATCAGTTAGAGAAACCTCTTCACCAGAATCCTCCTCTAGCCTCAAGATCCTTGAAACTGTCTCTGCAGTAATAATCACCTCGTGCTCTAAGACTTTGGTAGTAATTCTTTGAGTATTTCCTCTTGTGTCATATTCAGCAGATCTCCAGAAATCTCTGATATGAAGGTCATATATGGTAGTGGAATGAGATATAGCATAAGATATGGGAGATCTTTGCAGCCATCTAATACAATCTCTAAACCCGGCGGCTTTCGGATGTGTATCATCCAAAATAGCAGTGATGTTGTTTCTCTCGTCGAACTATAAATTTGCCATTTATATCTGAAATACAAATGAAATACATTAGAATAAAGTATTACATACTAAAATAATTAAAAAATAAGAAACGAATAAAGAATAAACAATAATTAAAATAAATTCGCTGGCCGAAACTATAGTTTCGCAGAATGATATATAGTTTCGGCAGCCGAAAGTATAGTTTCGCCAGCAAAATCACATTAGTTTCGCCCAAACAGTGAGGTAGATTCGACAAGCCGAAACTATAGTTTCGGCATAGCGAAACTGAAAAATAGCCAGCGAAACTGTTAAGTTCGCTTGGACAGCATAACCTTACAGTTTTGCTGAGGATGCAAGAACTTTCGTTCAGTTTCGCTGGATTATCGGTAGTTTCGCTGGAAGAACAACGAGGCTACCGAAGAGTCTCGATCAAATATACTCACAATGAGATGTTATTAACAAGATTAAAGGATGGTCCTAAGTTCGAAACTCACTTGCAAACTTGAATCAACAATCAATCAGAAAGATAAAACACAGAATCACAAAATCGCCAAATAAGTACACGGAGAAACCCTAAGGGACATCACAGGTCGATAGAGCGATAATGAGAAAATAATTTCGCAAAAAGACTTATATAGCATATAGTTTCGCAGATAGCGAAACTATAGTTTCGCCCGAATTTACAGAACGAATTTACAGTTTCGCCAAGCGAAGCTGCAGTTTCGCCAAGTGATACACAGATCAAAAATGACCTCGCATAGAATGAGAGAGCTGAGCGAAATTGCAATTTCGTCTAGCATAACAAAGAGCGAAAGTATAGTTTCGCTTTTTTTTAACTTCAAGCACTGAGATATAAATCAATCACAATCTGCATTAGCACAAAGATGACTTTAATCATCGACCAGCAATGAGATCATACTGATAGCTGAATCTGATCACAATCTGCAAAGGAACAGTTGAAATTCAGAAACAAATAAATAACGATTGCTGAAATATTTGTCCACTTAAACCCATGCCTTATCCTTTTCAACAGACAACATATGATTTGTTAAGGTTCGATTAGATGCTTTAGAATGTTAGGACCCCACAATCATTTGGCAAAAACTCTCACCCAACCTCAGGATTTCTTGAATTTTGCTAAGATCTTTATAGAGCAAGGCTTGTGTATTAGTGTGCAAGTGATTATTGATAGAGAATTTCCTTCTGTGATGAATTCATCATTTAGATGATTTGACACAACTTAGATCAAGATAGTGAGAGCTCCAGGTCTATACTCACGTATAACAGAGGAGATCACCATATAAATATGTGCCGATGAGAGCTTCAGGTCAGTACTACCGTACAGAGAGGAGATCATCACTCCAGGTCAGTACTATCATACAGCAGTGGAGATTAGCACAAGTACAAGACATAAATGTACAGGACAAGAGCCAAAGATCAATTCTCAATCCACTTTTTGCTGGGACTCAGTTTTCGTGCAGGCCAAAATGACCGCGTAAAGCCAAACATCCTTAAGCAGGGATTTTAATTTAAATCATATTGCTGCTGTATACTTTATTCTTCAGGCTGAGCCTACCAAGCATATCGTTTAAAGAGTCTGTTTTCTTGACTTTAATATTCAATAAAAAATAAGATGTGAAACAGAAATCAGCATCAGTTACTATCATTTCTCATTTAAGTACCAGTCATGCATAAAGGAACATATCTAGAAGATAGAAAATCATTTCTCGTCATTTCAAATTCAACACTCAGGTTATTTAGTTACTCCCCCAAAATTTTATTTTTAAAGGATAATATTATTAAAATGATTATTGTTATTATTTTATTTTAAAATAAAGTTTTATAAAAGAAAAGAAAAGAGGTTTAAAAGGATATTAACCCGAGCATAGAGATCAATTCATAAAAGCAAGGATTATTAAAAGTTTTTGTGAAAAGATCTGCCTTTTGAATTTTAGTGTCAATGGGAATAATATCGATAAAAACCTTTTCTTGGGCATCACGAATTGCATGAATTCATGTTTCGATGTGCTTGGTTTGAGAATGATGAATAGGATTTTTAGCAATCCCAATGGCTGCTTCGTTGTCACAAAATAAAGGCGTATGGAGAAAGTTGATTCCATAGTCAATCATTTGGTGTTGTATCCAAAGGACTTGGGAACAACAACTAGAGGCAGCAATGTATTATGCTTCCCCTGTATAAAGGGAAACAGTGGTTTGTTTCTTGCTCTGCCAAGACACCAGACAATTGCCTAGGTATTGACACCCCCCAGTCACCGATTTTCTGTTTAACCTGCAACCATTAGAATCACTGTCAGAATAAGCATGTAAATCAAATTCCTTCCATATGGATCCCAAAGACCTAAATGAGATGAGCCTTTGAGATAACGAAAGATTTTCTTGACAGCTTTCTCATGAGACTCTTTTGGGGCCGACTGATATCGAGCACAATATCCTACAGCAAAAGTGATGTCAAGATGACTTGCTGTAAGATACATAAGGGAACCGATCATAGATCTGTAAAGATGAGGATCAACAGGTTTCCCATTCTCATCAGGAGTGAGGCACGTTTGAGCGGTAAAGGGAGTCATTTCAGGAGACGCGTCATCCATTTTGAATTTCTTCTAAATTTCTTTAACATACTTCTCCTGATGAATGAGAATGCCTTCAGGCTTTTGTTCTACTTGTAATCCAAGAAAAAAGCACATTTCTCCCATCATACTCATTTCAAACCGATTACGCATCACCTCTTCGAATTCCCGACATAATTGTGAATTAGTGGAGCCAAAAATAATATCGTCGTAATAAACTTGGACAAACAACATTTCACCATTCACTTCTCTCTTGAAAAGAATCATATCGATGGTGCCACGAAAGAAACCATTGCTTAAGAGATACTGTGTCAAGGTCTCATACCAGATCCTAGGTGCCTGATGAAGACCATAAAGAGACTTGTCAAGCTTAAAGACCTTATCGGGAAAATCAGGATCCTCAAAACCTGGTGGTTGACGCACATATATCTCCTCATCAATGTTTCCGTAAAGGAAAGCACACTTGACATCCATCTGATAGACCTTGAACTGTTTATGAGAAGCATGAGCAAGAAAAATTCTTATTGCTTCAAGACGGGCGACCGGAGCGAAGACTTCAGTATAGTCAATCCCTTCTTCTTGAGCAAATCCTTGCACCACCAATCTAGACTTGTTACGCACCACCACACCACGATCATCAGGTTTGTTCTTGAACACCCATTTTGTACCAATTGGGCATTTGTTGGGAGGCAGGTCAACCAAAGTCCATAGTTTGAGCTTTTTGAATTGTTGAAGTTCCAATTGCATTGATTCCACCCAGTAAGGATCCTGGAGAGCTGCATGCATGTTTTTCGGGACAGTTTGAGAGATAAAACAAGAGAAGAGACAAATATTAATCAAACCAGATTGACTCCGCGTCCGAACACCATCAGTGATAGATCCAATGATGTTATCATGAGGATGATCTTTCAAAGTTTTGAAATCTGTGTCTAAAGGAAAGATGTTTGGAGAAGTTTCGCTCACAGATTGTGAATGATTAGATAAGGGTGAGAGAGATGGAACAGGCTGTAATGGAATAGATGTAGGTGATGAAGGAAGAGATGTTGGTGGTGGAACGAATGTTGGTGATAAAGAAACAGGTGTTGGTGACAGTTCAAATGATGGAGAAGATGATCCAACATCAGCTGAAGTGGCATCATGTACTGAAGAGGTGGAATGGGTAGGAGATGGAGTGGAGGAGATAATATTGGTTTGCACATTGGGAATGGACGCATCATCATCGAATACTGGAAGATTAAAAGAATTAAACACAGTATCGGAGTCAAAGAACCATGCTGGTTTAGATCGAACATCAGAAGAGTTGGACTCCTGCCAATCAACATAGAACGACTCTTGAACGATACGTGTTCTCTTGTTATATACTCGATAGGCCTTTTGAGAAGAAGAGTAACCGACAAAGTAACACTCGTCAGAACGGCACCGAACTTTGTCTTTTATGATTGAGTATTCAGAAGAGTGCAAGAACAACCAAATGGCCGAAAGAAGTCAGTTAAAGGTTTCCTTTTATGAAAAAGTTCATAAAGAGTCTTCACTTTGTCCTTAACCATCAACACTCGATTTAGAACATATGAAGCACAACTTACCGCTTCAGCCCAAAAGATAATGGGTAACGAATATTCTATCAGCATGGTACGGGCGGCTTCAATGAGAGTGCGATTCTTTCGTTCAGCTACACGTTCTGTTGAGGTGCTTGCAGCACTAAATTTTCTCACAATTCCCTTTTGAGCACAGAACGAATCAAGAATCTGATTTTTGAACTCAGTACCGTTGTCACTTCTCAGGGCCAGAACCTTTCTATTGCTAATTGTCTCGATTGAAAGTATTAACTTCTGCAATTCCTCTGCTACCTCTCCCTTGTGAGCAAGAAATCTCACCCATGAATATCTTGAGAAATCATCTGTAACAACAAGACAAAAGGATTTTTTTGCAATTGATTTAACGCTGATTGGGCCAAACAAATCAGTATGTAACAACTCGAGAGGACAAGTTATGCTATTTTCGAGTTTGGGCTTATGTGGTTTTTTATGTTGTTTGCCCTTGGCACAAGCCATACATTTTTCGTTTACAGAGAAATCTTTTGAAGGAAGTCCTCTAACAAGATTGTTTTTGACTAATTTGTTTATTATTTTAAAATTAATATGGCCCAATCGGTGATGCCATAAAAAAGACTCAAAGGTTGAAGCTTTTGAAAGAAGACAAGTTGCAGTAGACTTTGACTCCCTTGAGTTCATATCAAGAAGATATGTGTCATGTTTTCTTGTGGCACGCATAAGAATCAAGTCATCTGGAATATCAATCTCTGATTTTAAAAATAGACATTCATCGGATTTGAACAAGACTGGAATGTCTTTATCGTAGATTTGAGAGACACTCAAGAGATTAAACGCCAGCTCAGGAACATAGTTGACTTTATCCAAAGTTAAAGAACCATTGGAAACTTCTCCTTGACCAATCATCTTTCCACCCTTTTTGTCACCAGCAAAAGCAACATATCCTCCATTTATAATTCGATAATTGGTCAGCAAGTCTTTCAATCCCGTCATATGTCTAGAGCATCCACTATCGACATGCCACACGCTGTTTACAATCTTAGTGGATGACTCCTGAAATTATATAAAGAATAGATTAACCAGGTGAAATAGGAACCCAAGTTTGAACAACTTTATCTTTAGAAGAAGTAGATTTTTTGCAAAAGAAATATTGATTTGTTAATTTATTTCCAAAATAGTTCCTATTTATATGACCATGAAGCAATGTAGGACAATTCTTGACAAGATGATCCTCTTGACCACACCTGAAACAATATGGTTTGTGTCTCGGTCTGTGATGTGATGAGATAGGAATAGGATCAATGTACATTTAGACACACTAGAATCAATGTCACTGATTGTCTCATGCATGCCACGAGGTCGAAGTTTATGTCAACAAGAATTATTATTTACAAAAATAGATGAATGATCATCTGAAGTACCAGTAGAACTAGTTCCACTAGTGCTAGTTTCAGACGAAGTAGCAATTCTTTCATTTGATAAAGAAATATTTAATGGAGTAAAAGATGGAATAGGATGAGAAAAGAATTTATCAAAACAATTAGTTTTAGATTTCTCGTTAAGCTTTGTGGAAAGATCAGTTGCACCATTATCATCACTAGAACAAAAGACATCACCACAGTGTACAAAATTTAGAGATGAAATAGAAACATCATGAGAACATGAAACGACAGTGTCGGTTACAAGTGAACTAGAAACAAAAACAGAATTTAAACTAGACTTATGATCAAAAAACAGATTGCTGAATATCTGGTGTACTAATACTAGTGCATCCAAGCCCACTATTTGGTCCATAGTCGTAGTTTTCACGAACGTGCTTAGAATTAACACCCTCTAAACCTGCAGACATACTGTCTGTACTTGTTTTGATTAGATCATTAGAAGGATGAGGAACATGCATAGGAGAATAACAGTATGTACTAGGCGGAGGATAAACCTTTACATTTTCATATCCCAATCCCGTTTTAATCCTAGCTCCCCGTTGAGATTTACATAAATCATCATGTTTCATTCCTGATATGGTCCATTTATCCAACTTTGACTGAAGTTTGCTTGTTTCAAATTCAACAAGGGCAACTCTTTCAGTCAAAGTGTTAATCTCCATATTTCTTTCCAAAACAATTCGTTTTAAATGATCATTTTCTTTTAAAGCCTCATTTAATTTAACAAAATATTTTGATTCATTGATTTTAAGTTCCTCATTAATTCGTTTTAAATCCTTATCATTATCAATTAATAACTTATTAGCTTTGTAAATCTCAAATAATCTTATTTTACAAGCAGATGAACACATATCCTAAATTACCTTATATGGAAGTCCCATCACCACCTTTTGAGCTGCTAAGGCCTTTTCACATTGGCACACCGGAGTACTTGACTTGCTTTCCTCAATGGTGACAGAATCATCATCATAATCCTTTCCTTGCCCAGTGGATGAACTTCCTTCCTGCTTTAGACCTTCAGATTTACTTGCCCTCATTCTAACATCTTTCTCTTCTTTCTCATTCACAGACGACACAAACTCCTCTTTGAATTCCTTGAAAGGATCAAATCCATCTTCACTATCTTCCTTCCCTTTCCCTTTAACAAACTCAACAACCAAAGCATGATTTATCTCAGTCCTTGTTTCCTCAACCTCTGCATTCCAATCAAAGTTAGAAATCAATGCTGTCTCCTTTTTTGTGATTCACATCTTCCTTCTCTCTCTCTCCATTATTAATCTTGGAAATCCTGAATTGCTGGAATCGGTGAGAATTGGTGATGGACATTCACGTTTGAAATGTCCCAATTGTTTACAGTTGAAACATCTCAGTTTTGACTTATCAAATCCCAATTTTGAATTAGAAGTTTGTCCGTCGAAGTTCTTTCGTCCAGTGCGCTCCATAAATCTTCAAGCTCTAAGAGTCAACATTGCCATTTGCCACTGGATGTTTGTTTCTTCAAGATCATCTGGATCTACCTGATACATGTCTTCCATTGTCATTCATTTTCCTTCTAACTCTCCTGCAATAAGTGCTTCATAACTATGAACAAACATTCCAAAAAGAGCCATTGTTTCTGATGGAACAGAAGTTTCAACATTTGCCTTAGAGTGATTCTGATCTCTTCCAACAGTAACGTTTCCTCCTTAAAAATTACTTGTATTCCCTCCTCCTTGAATTGAATTCTGTATTTGAGAGCTTGCAGCGTATGATAGTAAGGCAACATTTTGAGTAAAACCAGATGTAGGCATCATGGTCTTGTTAAATTCCCGTCTCTTCATATCCAACTTGAAGGATTTAAGCTTATTAATAATATCCATCAGCTTGTAGTCTGTGAACCCTCTTTCTTGCTTTAGCATCCTCTCCTGAAGACTCCACTGAGGTGGAAGAGAGTCTAGTAGCCTGTTAAATTGTTCATTGTTGGAGAGCTTTTCATCGTATTTCTTTAAGGTGCTTGAAACTGTCAAGAAACGATTTGTGAGATCTGTCAGACTCTCATTCTTGTATCTAACAAAGGAATTTAATTCCTTCTCAGCTTGAATGCTCTTATCCTTTACCAGATCATCGTTATCACCATAGAACTCACATAGGGCATCGTAAAGAGATTTAACATTTTTATACTCTGCAAAACGATTGTAGATGTCCGGTGCCAGGCATAGAGTTAAAGCACCAAAAGCCTTTTGATCAGTGAAAGAAGACGGGTCCTTATTCTGAGAGACAACATCACCAACATAAACAGTTGGTATGTGAAGACCAGAAATAATCGATTCCCATTGATTGTGATCAGTGTAGAAGAAGAATGCTTTGAGACATCTATTCCAATCTTCGAAATTGTCTCCGTTAATGAGTCTTGGTGGCCTATTGGGAGCAACACTTTCAAGATCTGCAAGAGTGAGTGATGTTAACTTTGACATTGTAGTTTCGCTGGGATTGATGCAGTTTCGGCAACAGAAGAGAAAATTTCGCTGACAATTTCGCAGAGGGGGCTAATTTCACTGACAATTTCGGCAGCAGTTTTGCTAGCCAATTGTCACAACAGACTTAGTTTCGCTGATAAGTTCGCACGAAACAAGCTTGAACTTTCGTTCAAAATCACTATAGGCAGCAATTTTGCTTGTTAAACCTTCACAAGCACTGGTGAACATTCGTTCAAAAGACTAGTTTCACAGAACAACTAGAAAACAATTTCAATAGTGATAACACCCATAGTTTCGCTGAAAGATGATCGTAGTTTCGCAGTAAGAACAGTAGTTTCGCTGGTCGAACCAAAAACCCTTTTTCAACCCAAAATCAATCTGAAATCATCAAATACTCAATGAAATTGAGATCTGATGATTAGAAGAGCTTCCACAACCAAAAACTAGCGAAACTCAATCAATTTCCATATCAAAAACACCCGATAATGAACTGAAAATTGATGGAAACTAGATATTGAACTAAAACCACCAAAAACTCAACAAATCAAGAGCACTAAGGCTCTGATACCATATTGTTGGTCCATTCAATCGTATTACAGTGCAAATGATATGAAGAATCATTCAATATCCAACAAACACAATAAACAACATGACCAAAGAAGATTGATCACAATAAGAACTCATTCAATATAAGATAATGAACACCATAACAATAAATAACTTCAAGCACAATGATATTTCTGTGTAATAACTGCTTTGAAAAGGTAACTTGCCATAATGATTCACGATTAGGGTTTTGCTAGCTTACCCAACAATGAAAATGAACATAAGTATATATAGCAATCTTAGTTTCACAGACAGTTTTGCTGTCATCAAAACTATTCTGCCGAAACTATAGTTTCGCCCGGCAGAAACAGCAGTTTCGCCCGGTGAACTAAACAGCTAACTGTGAGCCAGTTTCGCTGGACTGCAAAACTATATAAATATAATAACATACAAAAGGAAACTAACATAAGACCTATTACAAGCAAAAATAAACATTCTAATCTAAGGTGAGTCCAACCTATGCACTTCACAATCCCTTTTGAGTTACAGAATGAGTCAAGAACGTGGTTTTTAAACTCAGTCCCTTGATCACTTCTAATTATTTTAACCTTGTGATCAATTTGATTTTCTATTTTAAGAATAAAAGATTTTAAAGTTTCAGTAGTTTCATCATTGGTTCTTAAAAAGAATACCCATGTAAATCTAGTAAAATCATCAACAATCATAAGGCAATATGATTTCTTGTTAGGATCGTGTATTGAACGAAATACTAACTGATTAACATGTATACCAAATCAAATAGTGTGGAATCCTATTTGATTAAATCTAAACGTTAAGAAAGATATGGAATCGATCTAGTGTGATCTATGAACTTGGAACAGGTTCTTAGAGGTCTCTGGACGGCTAGCGTACGTATGTAATCGAAGTGTTCTTAATTCTCCTGTTTTTCCATGAATTAAGTAGTATTATAGGTTAGGGTTTCTCATTCGGGCGACTGAACCATTAGCATGGTTCAGTCATGCGATTGAGCCATGCGGTTGATCCATTCGCACGACTGAGCGTTCAGTCGTGCGACTGAGTAAATCTCATGTTACACTCGTGCGACTGATCCAGTCTCCTGGTTCTGTCGTCCGACTGAGTCATTAGCATGAAGTTGTTCATGTGTATGGTCTATTAGCATGGGCCATTCGCATGAGAACTTCATATTACTAAGTTTGAATGTATTTATTAATCATTACATTATTAAGATTCATTTAAATAACCACAAACCTATATAGTCAGTTCAATAAGCGTTAAACTACTAAACAATGAAATAATAAACATTATAAGCACAACCACACATTGTATTTCATTAAGTACCCATTCAATTACATATGTGTAAGACAATAAAGACATATTACATTAAGCTCAGAAACTAGGTACACATGTATCTACAAACTCCCACTTGGAGCTAGATTCATCTATTGTCTTACATTCTTCATAAGCTCCTCATATTTCTTGTACTTCTCCTCTCTTGTAACTCCTGCATTTATTTCAAATACAAAGCAGAGTCTGATCACGTTTTGGAATTGGAGGGCTTGTACAATATCTTGCGCGTCATAGAATAGTGGCCACTTGTATAAGGTATAAACATCATCAGCAGACAAGTTAGTGAGCCACATGGGGTCAAATACCCTGATAGTTTCCATGTTTCCATTTCTGTTCAGTATGACCGCCTCACCTGTTCTCCAATCGTAGTACCACCAGTTGAAGTGTGGAGTGAAGTCCTGTGGCATTTCCCATAGAGGGATTCTAGACATCGTGCACGGAGGACTCCACTCAGCATTACTTTTGGCTTTCCAGTAATGGCATCAACTTCAGATCTTCTAATATACCTCATTGGTTGTTGAGGTTTGAAGTTTACCCACCTGGTGTGGTACTCTCTCTTTAAAGCAGCTTCACAAACACCCGATAATGAACTGAAAATTGATGGAAACTAGATATTGAACTAAAACCACCAAAAACTCAACAAATCAAGAGCACTAAGGCTCTGATACCTGTTGGTCCATTCAATCGTATTACAGTGCAAATGATATGAAGAATCATTCAATATCCAACAAACACAATAAACAACATGACCAAAGAAGATTGATCACAATAATAACTCATTCAATATAAGATAATGAACACCATAACAATAAATAACTTCAAACACAATGATATTTCTGTGTAATAACTGCTTTGAAAAGGTAACTTGCAATAATGATTCACGATTAGGGTTTTGCTAGCTTACCCAACAATGAAAATGAACATAAGTATATATAGCAATCTTAGTTTCATAGACAGTTTTGCTATCATCAAAACTATTCTGCCGAAACTATAGTTTTGCCCGGCAGAAACAGCAGTTTCGCCCGGTGAACTAAACAGCTAACTGTGAGCGAAACTATAGTTTCGCTCACAGTTTCGCTGGACTGCAAAACTATATAAAGCTAATAACATACAAAAGGTAACTAACATAAGACCTATTACAAGCAAAAAAAACATTCTAATCTAAGGTGAGTCCAACCTATGCACTTCACAATCCCTTTTGAGTTACAGAATGAGTCAAGAACGTGGTTCTTAAACTCAGTCTCTTGATCACTTCTAATTATTTTAACCTTATGATCAATTTGATTTTCTATTTTAAGAATAAAAGATTTTAAAGTTTCAGTAGTTTCATCTTTGGTTCTTAAAAAGAATACCCATGTAAATCTAGTAAAATCATCAACAATCATAAGGCAATATGATTTCTTGTTAGGATCGTGTATTGAACGAAATACTAACTGATTAACATGTATACCAAATCAAATAGTGTGGAATCCAATGATTGAATCTAAACGTTAAGAACGATATGGAATCGATCTAGTGCGATCTATGAACTTGGAACAGGTTCTTAGAGGTCTCTGGATGGCTAGGGTACGTATGTAATCGAAGTGTTCTTAATTCTCCTGTTTTTCCATGAATTAAGTAGTATTATAGGTTAGGGTTTCTCATTCGGGCGACTGAACCATTAGCATGGTTCAGTCATGCGATTGAGCCATGCGGTTGATCCATTCGCACGACTGAGCGTTCAGTCGTGCGACTGAGTAAATCTCATGTTACACTCGTGCGACTGATCCAGTCTCCTGGTTCTGTCGTCCGACTGAGTCATTAGCATGAAGTTGTTCATGTGTATGGTCTATTAGCATGGGCCATTCGCATGAGAACTTCATATTACTAAGTTTGAATGTATTTATTAATCATTACATTATTAAGATTCATTTAAATAACCACAAACCTATATAGTCAGTTCAATAAGCGTTAAACTACTAAACAATGAAATAATAAACATTATAAGCACAACCACACATTGTATTTCATTAAGTACCCATTCAATTACATATGTGTAAGACAATAAAGACATATTACATTAAGCTCAGAAACTAGGTACACATGTATCTACAAACTCCCACTTGGAGCTAGATTCATCTATTGTCTTACATTCTTCATAAGCTCCTCATATTTCTTGTACTTCTCCTCTCTTGTAACTCCTGCATTTATTTCAAATACAAAGCAGAGTCTGATCACGTTTTGGAATTGGAGGGCTTGTACAATATCTTGCGCGTCATAGAATAGTGGCCACTTGTATAAGGTATAAACATCATCAGCAGACAAGTTAGTGAGCCACATGGGGTCAAATACCCTGATAGTTTCCATGTTTCCATTTCTGTTCAGTATGACCGCCTCACCTGTTCTCCAATCGTAGTACCACCAGTTGAAGTGTGGAGTGAAGTCCTGTGGCATTTCCCATAGAGGGATTCTAGACATCGTGCACGGAGGACTCCACTCAGCATTACTTTTGGCTTTCCAGTAATGGCATCAACTTCAGATCTTCTAATATACCTCATTGGTTGTTGAGGTTTGAAGTTTACCCACCTGGTGTGGTACTCTCTCTTTAAAGCAGCTTCACAAACACCCGATAATGAACTGAAAATTGATGGAAACTAGATATTGAACTAAAACCACCAAAAACTCAACAAATCAAGAGCACTAAGGCTCTGATACCTGTTGGTCCATTCAATCGTATTACAGTGCAAATGATATGAAGAATCATTCAATATCCAACAAACACAATAAACAACATGACCAAAGAAGATTGATCACAATAATAACTCATTCAATATAAGATAATGAACACCATAACAATAAATAACTTCAAACACAATGATATTTCTGTGTAATAACTGCTTTGAAAAGGTAACTTGCAATAATGATTCACGATTAGGGTTTTGCTAGCTTACCCAACAATGAAAATGAACATAAGTATATATAGCAATCTTAGTTTCATAGACAGTTTTGCTATCATCAAAACTATTCTGCCGAAACTATAGTTTTGCCCGGCAGAAACAGCAGTTTCGCCCGGTGAACTAAACAGCTAACTGTGAGCGAAACTATAGTTTCGCTCACAGTTTCGCTGGACTGCAAAACTATATAAAGCTAATAACATACAAAAGGTAACTAACATAAGACCTATTACAAGCAAAAAAAACATTCTAATCTAAGGTGAGTCCAACCTATGCACTTCACAATCCCTTTTGAGTTACAGAATGAGTCAAGAACGTGGTTCTTAAACTCAGTCTCTTGATCACTTCTAATTATTTTAACCTTATGATCAATTTGATTTTCTATTTTAAGAATAAAAGATTTTAAAGTTTCAGTAGTTTCACCTTTGGTTCTTAAAAAGAATACCCATGTAAATCTAGTAAAATCATCAACAATCATAAGGCAATATGATTTCTTGTTAGGATCGTGTATTGAACGAAATACTAACTGATTAACATGTATACCAAATCAAATAGTGTGGAATCCAATGATTGAATCTAAACGTTAAGAACGATATGGAATCGATCTAGTGCGATCTATGAACTTGGAACAGGTTCTTAGAGGTCTCTGGACGGCTAGGGTACGTATGTAATCGAAGTGTTCTTAATTCTCCTGTTTTTCCATGAATTAAGTAGTATTTATAGGTTAGGGTTTCTCATTCGGGCGACTGAACCATTAGCATGGTTCAGTCATGCGATTGAGCCATGCGGTTGATCCATTTGCACGACTGAGCGTTCAGTCGTGCGACTGAGTCAATCTCATGTTACACTCGTGCGACTAATCCAGTCTCCTGGTTCAGTCGTGCGACTGAGTCATTAGCATGAAGTTGTTTATGCGTATGGTCTATTAGCATGGGCCATTCGCATGAGAACTTCATATTACTAAGTTTGAATGTATTTATTAATCATTACATTATTAAGATTCATTTAAATAACCACAAACCTATATAGTCAGTTCAATAAGCGTTAAACTACTAAACAATGAAATAATAAACATTATAAGCACAACCACACATTGTATTTCATTAAGTACCCATTCAATTACATATGTGTAAGACAATAAAGACATATTACATTAAGCTCAGAAACTAGGTACACATGTATCTACAAACTCCCACTTGGACCTAGATTCATCTATTGTCTTACATTCTTCATAAGCTCCTCATATTTCTTGTACTTCTCCTCTCTTGTAACTCCTGCATGTATTTCAAATGCAAAGCAGAGTCTGATCACGTTTTGGAATTGGAGGGTATAATATCTTGCGCGTCATAGAATAGTGGCCACTTGTATAAGGTATAAACATCATCAGCAGACAAGTTAGTGAGCCACATGGGGTCAAATACCCTGATAGTTTCCATGTTTCCATTTATGTTCAGCACTATGACCGCCTCACTTGTTATCCAATCGTAGTACCACCAATTGAAGTGTGGAGTGAAGTCCTGTGGCATTTCCCGTAGAGGGATTCTAGACATCGTGCACGGAGGACTCCACTTCAGCACTACTTTTGGCTTTCCAGTAATGGCATCAACTTCAGATCTTCTGATATACCTCATTGGTTGTTGAGGTTTGAAATTTACCCACCTGGTGTGGTACTCTCTCTTTAAAGCAGCTTCAAACCAGCCTGACATCTTACGAGGGTCAGCGTATAGTAACTTCAACTTTGCTAACTGGTTAAGCTCAAAACCTGGAAGAGTCTTCAGATTGTGTAGGAATTTGAAGTACTCAATCCCTTTCTCTCTTTTAACAACATAGACTTTAAGGTCTTCAAAATAGGCGCACACTATGATTTTGCCTGACACCTTGTGATGTTTCTTCTCTTTATAGAGTTTGGTGTAGACAGTTGACTTTGGAGCACTGCGTTGGGCTCTAAGTTCTGCAAAACATGCTGCCCATTCGGCCTTTCTGATGTTGACATCGGCGTCTGAGGCTTGGGCTTTCTCTTTGTCCTTCTCTGACTCCTGCTCCATTTTATCCAGAGTGTCAAAGGTATCACTGACCAAGGTGTCTCCCAGATTGGGAACAACATTTCCTTCGTTGTCAGTATACTCTGGATAATGTTGGGCCGTGACATCCTCAATTTCTATCTCGTCTATATCATCCAGCTCGTCGTCACTTTCCACGGTTACGGTAGGAGCATCCTTCACGATCTCATCGGGATTGAGTCGGAACATTTCGGCCAATTACTCGTCAGTGAGATTATGAATTATTTCTCCCTCTTCAGGAGTGTAACTCACAGATCTCCTGACTATCCCTTGCAGATCAAGAATCATTGTTAGTTGAGTCTTGATCTGTTGAAGGGGAGCAATGTCGTATTCATCTCTTTGAAAATTTGGATCTGCTTGATTTAAAACATGTAACACATCAACCATTAGTCAATAATCAAAACAGAAATACATTAACAAAATATAAACATTATATAAATTAGTTTGATACAATATTCAATTACACATGATTTTAAATAACATAAACAACTATGCATTACTCTTGTCTTGTATCATGTGTTCCTCTGCTGACGGGGCTGATGTAAAGGCACCTTTGTCTTGAGCTTTCTTGGTCCTCCTTTCACTTGCTGATGTTGCACCCGTAGCAGATGTATCTCCTTCTCCTTCATCATCATCATCACCTGCATCAACATCATCACCTGCATCTGTATCATCACCTTGATCATCACCATCATCATCCTCATCATCATCACTGTCATCATCATCACCATCATCTCCATCTCCTTCTCTGATCTTTAGTGGCTCATCTTTTGATCCTTTGAGCCTCAACATGATGGTCTTGTTAGTCGCCTCCAACTCCTCTATCCTTTTTGCTGAGTGGACATTTTGCTCCTGGAGTTGGGACATCTCTAGGCTCTGAGCAGCCATCTGCTGTGCCTGCTACTCAATCAGCTGCGCCTGCTGAGATATCTGCTGAGATTGTGCAGCAGTAAGCTCTACTAACTAACGAATCTGAGCTGTCTTCTCGTCATCGGCTACTAACAGCTTCAGCACCATACGGTTCAGTGTTGAGAGCTGTTCCTCTACCCCACTGGGAGGTAGAGATGATCCAGATGGAAATGAGGGGTAAGATGACGGTCCTGCTTGGTGGCTAGAGGTGGTGGTGGTGGCAGTGGTGAAGATTGGGGGTGGTATAGATGTAGGTGGTGGTGGATGAGCTGTAGTGGTGGTGGATTGGATGTGGGTACGTGATGAGGTGGGTGTGGTAGTGGTGTGTGAGGTGGTAGAGGTGGTGGCAGGTGGTGTGGTAGCTATGGTGGTGGTAGTGGTGGAAGGTGTGGCTAAGGTAGTGGCTGTGGTAGTGGATGAGGTCAGGGTAAACTTCAGTCTCTTACCCTTCTTTGCATAGGGGTGTGCCATCCTCTTCTTCCTTGAGCCTCTAGGCACAGAGGCTCCCCCTTGGCTGCTGGGTGGGTCCGGGGCATATGTGGGATCTGAATCAGCAGCAGCATCCCCGGACTCCCCTGGGCGTCCACCAACCGCCCTCAAACCTCTCTCTGTGGCAACCACCCTGCTGCCTACAGTCCTCGTGAGAGGCTCTTCATCACTCTCTGCCTCCTCATCTGGAGAACAAAAATCCTGGTGAAAGCTGGCAGTGGTGGTATCTCCACGAGTGGGTGGTGGTGATGTAACATGGGTAGTGGGACCCCTAGTAGGAGCGGGCTCAGAATCTCCACTAGTGTTATCATCCTCGTCATCAGAGTCATCAGAAGGGAGGGCAATCTGCTCCACATCTGAATCACTCTCCTCGTGGAGCCACTTTCGCCTACCTGGCGCAATGTAATCAGCCTTGGCCAGATGCCCGAATAATCTCCTCACAGGGGCTTAACCTGCTTCCCCTTGTAAACCTTCATACGACCCAGTGTGGTGTCGTCATCACCTCAAGTACTACAGCATCCTCCTTTTCCTTAGGCATCGACGGTAGTTTCTGATCGATAATCATCTGGATGAATCGAGGGTACATGCAGAACCTCTCCGTCCCTTTCCCCTCATTGTTCTCCACCAGATAGGCGAAGATCATCTTAGAGAAGCTGAACGGGTGGTTCAGCACCAACGCTGCATAAGCGTTCTGAATCTGATCTGAGAGCTCGTCGAACCCTCCCTTCCATGAAGCTATACACTTCAGCAGCACATGTGCGAGGTACTTGAACTGGGGGCACAGGTTGCTCTTGTTGAGCACCCCTGCGTTGAGGTCCCCAGAGTACTTAGCTCGCATGAAACATCCTCGAACAGTAAGGGGGTGTAGTCGAGTGGGACAGTCAGCATCATCCCCGAACTCTAGAACAGTACGAAGATCATCCTCTGTGATCTCTATATCCAGACCAAAGATAGAGCTCCTGATCCGGTGGGGCTCTGGGGTCCTATCAACAACCGCGCCTTCCTAGAAGGCCTGCTGATACGAGCGGTATGGTGTGCACGGAGTCGAGATGGCACGGAAGATCCTCGATCTCAGTAGGAAGGTAATAATGCCAGAGAAGTTTGCAGCTTTCCTTGAGGTCAGATCTAGATGAGCACAGATGTTATGCTTGGTGCTCATAGTCCAACAACTAGCCATCTGTTACACAATGCAAATAAACGTTAGTTTCCTTCAATGAGTAAAATTTGATTCATTTGAACTTGAACTTTTCTGTTCTGTCGTGCGAATGAACCTGTGCGACTGAGATCTAGTCGTGCCAACGAGCTGTGCGACTGAGAACTAGTCGTGCGAATGACCTCATACGTACGACTGAGCATGCGTCTAGGCTCATTCGTATGCTATCTCATGCGCTTACATCAGTCGTGCGACTGAACTCATACGCATGGTTCAGTCGTGCGGTCTAGCCATTCGTCCCGCTCTGTCGTGCGACTGAAGTTCATCAGGTTGCCCATTCGCATGACAGACTTACTGTTCAATTCAAAATCAAATTTTGAGCAAACTTTAATGTTAGACGTCGTGGTTTGGCTCATTAGGTTCGCATTTGACCGACAGAACACATAGAAACCTTTAATTTCACAATGGACTTAGTTTAATTAGTTTCTTAGTTAAACTAAGTCTCGAGTTTTTTAGGGTTCAAATCAGTCGATTTTAGGCAAGAATCGATGTACATTTTCATTGATTTCACCGCACATTACCTGTATAGTCACTACAAATTGTCAGTATGCAATAATCAAAGGTCTAGAGTGCTTTAATGAAAATCGTGTAGAGTAACGGTGCTTCGTGCGATTTAGGGGCGATTTGGGGTTGATGAATGACTAGGACCGACTCCCCCTCTTTTTATACTAGGGTTTCCTTCAGTCGTGCGACTGAGCCCAGTCGCATAGTCGATTCGTGCAACTGAACATCAGTCGTGCGACTAGCACAGTCGGTCACCTTCAGTCGTGCAACTAGAAGTCAGTCGTGCGACTGTGTCATTCGTTTACCTTCATCCAGATTGGCCCATTTTAGTCATCCAATCGTATGATTTTATTCATGCTTATGGTCCAATCGCACGTATGTCCCATACGTGTGGGTTAATCGTGCAATTGGGCTCATTTGTATCCTCCAATCGTACGACTGGTCCATACTCATGGTCCAGTCGTGCGAATGGATCATACTCATGATTTTGACTTTATGACCATTTGACATATTACACCCTTTAACTTATTGATTAAACATTTTTAGCATTCGATCATCTCAAACATGATCCTTTTAACTTTGAAAATATTTGATCACCTCAGACGTGATCCTTTAAAAACAATTTGTCACCTCAGACGTGACTCAGTTGACATTTGAAAACATGTGTGGTCACCTCAGACGTGACCCTTTTAGGTGATTAAATCCCCGATTGAATTTCATGGCATAGTCCGATGTTTAACAAACTAAATTGACGAAATTTAAACAAAGTAAAAGAACTAACACCTGAAATACAAAACTAAAACTTGTTTTGGTGGTTTTGTGTGAGGTAGAAATTTTAAGATGGAAATCTAAAAGATTCTTTTCCTAAAAGGGCAGCTTCAATTCATTTTGACCATAAATGGACTGATTCAGTTTGGAATCATACAGGTACGTCAAATCATTCCGGACATGCTATCAAACCTTTTGATGCTCTATTCTTGTTTTTCATCTAGAGTCGTTAGCAAATTTAGGAAATCATACTAGTACTATTAGATCCCCATATTGATTTGGACTTTCAAGAATTGTAGCCACGATGATTGTCAATATACTTGTCCTCTTAAATCCATACACAGACTTTTGACACAGATTGGTGATAGTTTAAGGTTTAATTATTTCAACAAGCTTTTGTGGATCCCACGCTTATATGGTAATCAACATTCCTCAGGAGATTTTTGAGCGGTCTCAGGGTAGTATTCAAGAAGAAACTATTCTTAGAGCTTTCAAGGAGAAGCCAAGCCTCAGGTCAGTGCTATCGCATAACAGAGAGGCGGCAAACAACAATGAATTCTAGAATATATAGGTTATGCTAATCCTTAGGTCAGTGCCATCGCACAGCAGAGAGACACATAACCTATCTTATTGTTTGGGCACTTTTATTCTCTTTGCACTGATCTCACCAACAACATAGGTTATTAGTTTGATTGCTTTTGCATTTTTTCATCATGTGCTTTTGCTCATATTTTGGTCATACGCACACATTTGCTGCGTTTATTCTACTCGTCACCCTTTATTGGAATTTTGTTGATTGTGGTAACCAGGGATAAGATGATACACACAGCTTGTTGAACAACTTAGTTTGTTCCTGAGATCACCAACAAGGTCTAATCATCTATTGTGTTGAATCTACCGACATATCATCTGTGGTCAAGCAACCTCTAGGTCTACTTTCTTTGTGTTACCTTAGTAGTAACCAGTTTTACTATCATTTTTCCTTTTATATTGCTCAGACTACACAGACTTATACTTTGAACTTTGCATCTAATACAATTTAAACTTTTAAAAGTCCCAAATGGTTTGTTCCTGTGTACTATCATCTTCCAAAGTTTTTGAATCGGTATCACAAATACGATTTGATTTCTATCAGCTACCCTCTCCTTCTCCCTCGTTTTTTTTAAAGTTGTTAACTAAACCTATTCTCCCCCTAAAATTCTAAAACCATAAACGATTTTCGCTTTTAGGATATTAATAGGCGAAGAAATAACATCAATTTAATTAAAACATAAAATAAAATAAATAAAGAAAATAAAAATAAAAAATGGACTAAATGCATTGGACTAAACATGGTCATCTTCTGGAATTACATCACTTTTCTTCTTAACGCCGTTGACCTCTAACAAATATAGAAAACGTGGTTTATCGAAAGCCTTTGTATAGAGGTCAGCGCGTTGAAAATCAGTATTTATTTTAACCACATCGATTAGGTTCTTTTCAAAGCAGTCACATATAAAGTGATATTTTATGCCGATGTGTTTGGTCTTAGGATGTTGTACCAGATTTTTAGTTACTGCAATTGCAGCAGAGTTATCAACAAAAATAGGAGTAGAAGAGAAATTCAAACCGTAGTCCCGTAGTGATATTTTATGGCTCATCTTTTGATCTTTATAGATTTGAACACAGATTTGAATATCACTACGGGACTATGGTTTGAATTTCTCTTCTACTCTTATTTTTTTTGATAACTCTGCTGCAATTGCAGTAACTAAAAATCCAGTACAACATCCTAAGACCAAACACATCGGCATAAAATATCACTTTATACGTGACTGCTTTGAAAAGAACCTAATCGATGTGGTTAAAATAAATACTGATTTTCAACGCGTTGACCTCTATACAAAGGCTTTTGATAAACCACGTTTTCTATATTTGTTAGAGGTCAACGGCGTTAAGAAGAAAAGTGATGTAATTCCAAAAGATGACCATGTTTAGTCCGATGCATTTAGTCCATTTTTATTTTTATTTTCTTTATTTATTTTATTTTATGTTTAAATTAAATTGATGTTATTTCTTCGCCTATTAAAATCCTAAAAGCGCAAATCGTTTATGGTTTTAGAATTTTAGGGGGAGAATAGGTTTAGTTAACAACATTAAAAAAAACTAGAGAGAAGGAGAGGCTAGCTCATAGAAATCAGATCGTATTTGTGATACCGATTCAAAAACTCTGGAAGATGATAGTACACAGGAACAAACCATTTTGGACTTATAAAGTTTAAATTGTATTAGATGCAAAGTTCAAAGTATAAGTCTGTGTAGTCTGAGCAATATAAAAGAAAAAATGATAGTAAAACTGGTTACTACTAAGGTAACACAAAGAAAGTAGACCTAGAGGTTGTTAGACCACAGATGATATGTCGGTAGATTCAACACAATAGATGATTAGACCTTGTTGGTGATCTCAGGAACAAACTAAGTTGTTCAACAAGCTGTGGGCTATCATCTTATCCCTGGTTACCACAATCAACAAAATTCCAATAAGGGGTGACGAGCAGAATAAACGCAGCAAATGTGTGCGTATAACCAAAATATGAGCAAAAGCACATGATGAAAAAATGCAAAAGCAATCAAACTAATAACCTATGTTGTTGGTGAGATATGTGCAAAAAGAATAAAAGTGCTCAAACAAGAAGATAGGTTATGTGCCTCTCTGCTGTGCGGTGGCACTGACCTGAGGATAAGCATAACCTAGATATTGTAGAATTCATTGTTGTTTGCCGCCTCTCTGCTGTGCGATAACACTGACCTGAGGCTTGGCTTCTCCTTGAAAGTTCTAAGAATAGTTTCTTCTTGAATACTACCCTGAGACCACTCAAAAATCTCCTGAGGAATGTTGATTACCATATAAGCGTGGCATCCACATAAGCTTGTTGAAATAATTAAACCTTAACCTATCACCAATCTGTGTCAAAAGTCTGTGTATGGATTTAAGAGGACAAGTATATTGACAATTATCGTGGCTACAATTCTTGAAAGTCCAAATCAATGTGGGGATCTAATAGTACTAGTATGATTTCCTAAATTTGCTTATGACTCTAGATGAAAAACAAGAATAGAGCATTAAAAGGTTTTGATAGCATGTCCCGAATGATTTGACGTACCTATATGATTCCAAACTGAATCAGTCCATTTATGGTCAAAATGAATTGAAGCTGCCCTTTCAGGAAATGAATCTTTTAGATTTCCATCTTAAAATTTCTACCTCACAAAACCACAAAAACAAGTTTTAGTTTTGTATTTCAGGTGTTAGTTCTTTTACTTTGTTTAAATTTCGTCAATTTAGTTTGTTAAACATTGGACTATGCCATGAAATTCAATTGAGATTTAATCACCTAAAAGGGTCACGTCTGAGGTGACCACACATGTTTTCAAATGTCAACTGAGTCACGTCTGAGGTGACAAATTGTTTTTAAAGGATCACGTCTGAGGTGATCAAATGTTTTCAAAGTTAAAAGGATCATGTTTTAGATGATCGAATGCTAAAAATGTTTAATCAATAAGTTAAAGGGTGTAATATGTCAAATAGTCATAAAGTCAAAATCATGAGTATGATCCATTCGCACGACTGGACCATGAGTATGGACCAGTCGTACGATTGGAGGATACAAATGAGCCCAATCGCACGATTAACCCACACGTATGGGACATACGTGCGATTGGACTATAAGCATGAATAAAATCACACGATTGGATGACTAAAATGAGCCAATTGCATGGATGTAGGTAACCGAATGACACAGTCGCACGACTGAAGGTGACCGACTGTGCTAGTCGCACGAATCAACTATGCGACTGGGCTCAGTTGCACGACTGAAGGAAACCCCAGTATAAAAAGAGGGGGAGTCGGTCGCAGTCATTCATCAACCCCAAATCGCCCCTAAATCGCACGAAGCACCGTTACTCTGCACGATTTTCATTAGAGCACTCTAGACATTTGATTATTGCATACTGACAATTTGTAGTGACTATACAGGTAATGTGCGGTGAAATCAATGAAATTGTACATCGATTCTTGCCCAAAATCGACTGATTTGAACCCTAAAAAAACCCGAGACTTAGTTTAACTAAGAAACTAATTAAACTAAGTCCATTGTGAAATTAAAGGTTACTATGTGTTCTGTCGGTCAAATGCGAGCCTAATGAGCCAAACCATGACGTCTAACATTAAAGTTTGCTCAAAATTCGATTTTGAATTGAAGAGTAAGTCTGTCATGCGAATGGACAACCTGATGAACTTCAGTCGCACAACTGAGCGGGACGAATGGCTAGACCGCACGACTGAACCATGCGTATGAGTTCACTCGCACGACTGATGTAAGCGCATGAGATAGCATACGAATGAGCCTAGACGCATGCTCAGTCGTACGTATGAGGTCATTCGCAGGACTAGTTCTCAGTCGCACAGCTCGTTCGCACGACTAGATCTCAGTCGCATAGGTTCATTCGCACGACAGAATAGAAAAATTCAAGTTCAAATGAATCAAATTATTACTCATTGAAGGAAACTAACATTTATTTGCATTGTGTAACAGATGGCTAGTAGTTGGACTATGAGCACCAAGCACAACATCTGTGCTCATCTAGATCTGACCTCAAGGAACGCTGCAGACTTCTCTAGCATTATTACCTTCCTACTGAGATCGAGGATCTTCCGTGCCATCTCGACTCTGTGCACACCATACCGCTCGGTTCAACAGGCCTTCTGGGAAGGCGCGGTTGTTGACAGGACCTCAGAGCCCCACCGGATCAGGAGCTCTATCTTTGGTCAGGATATAGAGATCACAGAGGATGATCTTCGTACTGTTCTAGAGTTCGGGGATGATGCTGACTGTCCCACTCAACTACACCCCCTTACTGTTCGAGGATGTTTCATGCGAGCTAAGTACTCTGGGGACCTCAACGCAGGGGTGCTCAACAAGAGCAACCTGTGCCCCCAGTTCAAGTACCTCTCACATGTGCTGCTGAAGTGCATAGCTTCACAGAAGGGAAGGTTCGATGAGCTCTCAGATCAGATTCAGAATGCTTACGCAGCGTTGGTGCTGAACCACCCATTCAGCTTTTCTAAGATGATCTTCGCCTATCTGGTGGAGAACATTGAGGGGAAAGGGAAAGAGGGGTTCTGCATGTACCCTCGATTCATCCAGATGATTATCGATCAGAAACTACCGTCGCTGCCTAAGGAAAAGGAGGACGCTGTAGTACTTGAGGTAATGGACGACACCACACTGGGTCGTATGAAGGTTTACAGGGGGAAGCAGGTTAAGCCCCCTGTAAGGAGATTATTCGGGCATCTGGCCATGGCTGATTACATGGCGCCAGGTAGGCAAAAGTGGCGCCACGAGGAGAGTTATTCAGATGTGGAGCAGATTGCCCTCCCTTCTAATGACTCCGATGACGAGGATGATGACACTGGTGGAGATTCTGACCCCGCTCCTACTAGGGGTCCCACTACCCATGTTACATCACCACCACCCACTCGTGGAGATACCACCACTGCCAGCTTTCACCAGGATTTTTGTTCTCCAGATGAGGACGCAAAGAGTGATGAAGAGCCTCTCATGAGGATTGTGGGCAGCAAGGTGGTTGCCACAGAGAGAGGTTTGAGGGCGGTTGGTGGACGCCCAGGGGAGTCCGGGGATGCTGCTGCTGTTTCAGATCCCACATATTCCCCGGACCCACCCAGCAGCCAAGGGGGAGCCTCTGTGCCTAGAGGCTCAAGGAAGAAGAGGATGGCACACCCCTATGGTAAGAAGGGGAAGAGACTGAAGTTTACCCTGACCTCATCCACTACCACAGCCACTACCTCAGCCACACCTTCCACCACTACCACCACCATAGCTACCACACCACCTGCCACCACCTCTACCACTTCACACAACACTACCACACCCACCCCATCACGTACCCACATCCAATCCACCACCACTATAGCTCATGCACCACCACGTACATCTATACCACCCCTAATCTTCACAACTGCCACCACCACCACCTCTAGCCACCAAGCAGGACCGTCATCTTACCCCTCATTTCCATCTAGATCATCTCTACCTCCCAGTGGGGTAGTTGAACAGCTCTCAGCACTGAACCGTATGGTGCTGAAGCTGTTAGCAGCCGATGACGAGAAGACAGCTCTGGTTCGTCAGTTAGTAGAGCTTACTACTGCACAATCTCAGCATATATCTCAGCAGGCGCAACTGATTGAGCAGCAGACACAACATATGGTTGCTCAGAGCCTAGAGATGTCCCAACTCCAGGAGCAAAATGTCCACTCAGCAAAAAGGATAGAGGAGTTGGAGGCGACCAACAAGACCATCATGTTGAGGCTTAAAGGATCAAAAGATGAGCCACTAAAGATCAGAGAAGGAGATGGAGATGATGGTGATGATGATGACAGTGATGATGATAAGGATGATGATGGTGATGATCAAGGTGATGATACAGATGCAGGTGATGATGTTGATGCAGGTGATGATGATGATGAAGGTGAAAGAGATACATCTGCTACGGGTGCAACATGAGCAAGTGAAAGGAGGACCAAGAAAGCTCAAGACAAAGGTGCCTTTGTCAGATCTTGTATGCCCAAGACACATACAAGATTGATGTGGTTAGTACGTTATGATCCAGGTCGGGTTATACCCAATAACAAGCTAAACAAACACCAATATATGTTTATTTGTTGATGAGATCATACAAATAAATATTGACACCAATTTAGAAAATGGGTTTTCTAAGACCTTGCTTTTGTAAAAGAACAACATTATGTGGATAATTTGTTCATGAGAAATTGTTTGTTTCATTTTCTAATTTGGTTAAATAATAACAAATAAAAGTGTGTTATTGTTATAAAATTAAAAGAGGTTTTAATTTTATAAAAATTAAGGGATAAGAGTGTAACATTTTATAAAAAACTAAAATGGGGGGGGGGGAACCCATTTTGAAGGCCAATTTTGGGCCGCCCAAAGCGTGCTTTGGGACTCCCTTTTTTTGTCTTGGTCCAAGCACTCTTTCACCACTCTTACACTCTTCATTCATTTCACACTTCTCTCTAAATTTTCTCAAGCAAGAACTCTCTCAAAAGTGGCTGGAAAATTCGGATTCCCAAAGAATAGGCTGAAATTTTCAGATTCTTGAGGAGCTAAGAAAGAGACTTCTTTGGTGTTAGCTCCCTAACAAGCTTGGTGTTTGGAAGGGCTTGTGGGTATACAAGCTTGAGGTCTTCTCCTTTGAAGGCTAGCCACTCAAGAACATCATCTTCTACATCCTTTTTCATCTACCTCTTTTGTTCAAGAAAGATTGTTTCTATGAACACCCTATGGTTGTTATGTTTTGTTTGATAGCACACTATTTCATATATGTTTATATGATCCTTATTCTTGGGTTTTGTTTATGTTTTAAATGGTGAAAATTTTCAGATCACTAACCATATGTTAAACTCATATTTCCGCTGCGTTTTTATAGTTTAAAAGGTTAAACTACCCTTGGTTTACATGTTACCCTTGGATGTGGATTCAAGTGGGAGTTCATGGACACATTTTGATGTGTCATCTCTACTCTTAGGAAAGACCGTATGACAACACTTGTAATGGCAAACAAGTGTAGTCAACTTAGTGGCTATGGTTATGCACTCATGTTTGTATGTTTATGCTTGTTTGGATGATTGTTGTTTGATTGTTTGGTTGATATATGGATATGCATTACAAACTCATTAACAACTTTACAAGCTGAAATTTTGATGGTTCTTTATCATTAAGTGGTTAATAAAAGGTTATTAAAAGGATTAATGGTTTTCGTAAAACAGGTTTTAATAAAAGTGAACCATATGGTACCTTGTATTTGAGAGCATGCAAATATAAGGTACATAGAGTTTTCTAAACTAAGATTATGAAAACTTTAAATTTCTTTTATAAACAAGTTTAACACCGTCCTTTTGCACAACACTTGAGTCATTTGGAAACTCTTAATGGGATAAAGGTCACCTAACCGTTTTGAGGGAACTTGTGACTTGAGGTGGGGATACCATATTTGTGGGATAAAGGTCACCTAACCACTTATGTTGGAAAACTCACATGTGTGTGCAAGTAGGGTAACTTGATTTGCAAACCATGTTAAATGGATCACCTACAATATGGTTTACAAAGGTGTTGATGGGATAATCATGCCAACTATACATATGATGTTTTAAAGTCGATCCCATACCCTAGAAGTTGCAAAGGGTTGCAATTGTCAAATCATTGACTACCTTGTTAATTTAAATAATGGGATAAAGGTCACCTAACCACTATTTTAATGTAACGTTGGATTCTAGAATTTTAAAATGTGTAAGACACTTAAAAGGGGTTTTAATTATTAAAAGTGAACAATATCGAAATTACTAAAATTGAACTTTGTTATATTTTGTAGATGGCCACCAACAATAATGAAAACAATGAAATCCCGTCCGCTCACTCACTATCTCTAAGGACCATTCTCCAAGCAGCGTCTAAGCCATAATAACTTTATTGATTGGTTTCGAAACTTGAGAATTGTTCTCAAGCAAGAGAAAACAATCATACATATTAGACAATCCGATTCTCGATCAACCTAGTGAGGATGTTGAGGAGGCCTTTAATAATTGGGTGAAATACACTGAGGACTCGGTCCAAATGTCTTGTCTCATTTTGGCAAGTATGACTCCACATCTCCAAAAGAAGTATGAATATCATGGAGCATACGACATGATAACCCAGTTGAAGGAAACGTTCCAACAACAAGCACGGGTTGAGCGCTTCGAAACGGTTCGAGCACTCCATGCGTGTCGTATGGACGACACCCAATCTGTTTCATTTTATGTACTTAAGATGAAAAGCCACATCGACCGCCTCGAAAGGCTGAATTTTCCCGTCTCGAAAGAGTTGGCTACGAATTTGATCCTCAACTCCTTGTCAAAAAGTTTTGAAAATTTTGTCATGAACTATAACATGAACAGATGGGACAAGAACATAAGTGAGCTTCACTCTATGCTCAAAACTGCCGAGGCGGCCATGGGTAAAAAGGTTTTACCCGTTCTCACCATTAATGAAGGTGGGAACAAGAAGAGGCCTCACCCTGCACCCAAGGCAAATGTTGCCAAGGGTAAAGGACACGTTAAGGGAAAGGGAAAGGGAGTGGTAAGAGCGCCTCCACCAAAACTAGCGGAGAAGAAGCAAAAGGTTGCTTCAAATGACCCATGCTTTAAGTGTGGGGACATTGGACATGGGTCAAGAAATTGCCCAGTCCATCTCAAAGAGTTGCAAGCTAAGAGCGATGCCGGGCAAACCTCAGGTACAATTTACATGATTCATATTGATCTAAATTTAATATCCTCTAACACATGGGTATTGGATACCGGATGTGGAACTCACATTTGCAACTTATTGCAGGGGTTCAAAAGAAGTAAGGATTTCAAGAAAGGGGATGTAAGCCTCTACATGAGGAATGGGGCAAAGGTTTAAGTTGAAGGCCGAGGGGACTACATCTTGAAGCTTCTAAATGGTTTGAGTAGGAACATTATTTCTGTTGCCCAATTAAGACAATATGGTTATGTTTTGTCATTTATTGAGAATGAAATTCATGTTTCTTTAAATGGCACATTTTATTTTAAAGTTATTCCTGTTAATGGTATTTATGAATTGGTTCGTGAAAACACATTATATGATAGCTCATTGTACCAAACCACAACTAAGAAACTCAAATTGGATTTGAGTGATACCTATCTTTGGCATTGCCGTCTTGGTCATATAAACAAGAAGCGCATACAAACACTTCAAAAGAATGGTCTTTTAAAAGCAAATGAATATGATTCATTCGATGTATGGGAATTTTGTTTACAAGGTAAAATGACTAAGGCACCTTTTAGTGGCAAATCTCATCATACATTCGGATGTAGGTGGTCCTTTTAAACCAATGACTAGGTACCATGAAAGATACTTCATTACCTTTCCCGACGACTATAGTCGAATCGGTTATGTGTACTTGTTAAGACACAAAGATGAAGCTTTTGAAATGTTCAAAATATTCCAAAATGAAGAAGAAAATCAACTCAACAAGAAAATAAAAATTCTTCGCACCGATAGAGGAGGTGAATACCTAAGTGATGCTTTCATAGATCATCTTAGAAATTGTGGTATTGACTCACAACTATCTCCACCTGGAACGCCACAACATAATGGCGTGTCCGAGAGGAGAAATTGAACTCTATTAGATATGGTTCAATCTATGATGGCTAGAAGCTCACTGCCTCTATCATTTTGGGGTTTCGCTTTGCTCTCTGCGGCCCGTATTTTGATTATGGCCCCAACCAAGAAAGTGGAAACAACACCTTTTGAAATATGGCATGGAAGGGTTCCATCACTGTTATATTTAAAGGAATGGGGTTGTGAGGCTTATGTTAAGACTCCCACCTCAAACAAACTAGTAAGCCATTCCACTAAGTGTATCTTCATCGGATATCCTAGAGATTCTATGGGATATTATTTCTATGATTCATTGGAACAAAAGGAGTTTGTTGCCAAGAAGGCTGAGTTCTTAGAAGCTAAGTTCCTTACGGAAGGAACTAGTAGTAGAACTGTGGATCTTGAAGAGGATCAAGAACCACAAACCGATACACGTTTGGTTGACACTAGCACTCATCATGAGGATGTTGAGAATGATCAAGTGGTTGATCAATATACACAAAACGTTCACAGATCTTGTAGAATTAGTAATCCACCTGAAAGATATGGATTTTTCGTAGATGGATGCTATGTGGTAGATTCCGATGAACCAACCACCTACCATGATGCAATGTCCAATTTGGATTGTGACAAATGGCTTGAAGCCATGAACGTTGAGATGCAATCCATGTATGACAACCAAGTGTGGGACTTGGTTGAACCACCTCTTAACTCCAAGATAGTTGGAAGTAAATGGGTTTTCAAGAAGAAAACCGATATGCATGGAAACTTGGATACTTATAAAGCTAGACTTGTAGCAAAAGGTTTCACTCAAACTCAAGGGGTTGATTATGATGAGACTTTCTCACTGGTTGCAATGCTAAAGTCTATTAGGATATTATTTGCCATAGCTGCTCATTATGATTATGAGATTTGGCAAATGGATGTCAAAACTGCTTTTCTAAATGGATATCTTGAGGAAGATGTCTATATGGTTCAGCCCAAAGGTTTTGTCGATCCAAAACATCCTAACAAAGTATGCAAGTTAAAGAAATCAATCTATGGATTGAAGCAAGCATCAAGAAGTTGGAATCACCGTTTTGATGAAGAAATAATCAAATTTGGGTTCATTCAAAACGCTGATGAAGCATGTGTATATAAGAAAGCTTGTGGGAGCATCACCATTTTCCTAGTATTGTATGTCGATGACATTCTGCTATTTGGAAATGACATTCCAACCATGGAAGGTGTGAAAGCCTGGCTTGGAAGCTGTTTCTCCATTAAGGATCTTGGTGAAGCAGCCTATTTTTTAGGAATAAAGATCTATAGGGATAGATCAAGGCGGTTGATAGGTTTGATACAAAGTGCATACATTGATAAGATCTTGAAAAGGTTCAAGATGGAAAACTCTAAGAAAGGTACCGTACCTATTCAAAGAGGAACAATATTGATTAAGACTTAATGTCCAAGCTCAAAGGATGAGCAAGACAAAATGAAGGGAATCCCATATGCGTCTGCTATAGGATCCATCATGTATGCAATGATATGCACTAGACCGGACGTGTCATGCGCTTTGAGCATGACAAGCCGATACCAACAAAATCCTGGAAGCAGTCATTGGATGGTTGTTAAGAACATACTTAAGTACCTAAGGAGGACAAAAGATATGTTCCTAATCTATGGATCTGGTGAGGAGGAACTCGTAGTAAAGGGTTACACGAATGCGAGTTTCCAAACTGATCGGGATGATTCACGATCATAATCGGGGTACATTTTCATCTTGAATGGAGGACCAGTCTCTTGGAAGAGCTCTAAGCAAGATATAGTGGCATTATCAACTACAGAGTCAGAATACATCGCCGCTTCATTAGCAGCTCAGGAAGCTGCATGGTTAAAGAAGTTCATTACCGACCTAGGGGTGGTCCCTTCCATTCAGGACCCCCTAGAAATTCTTTGTGATAATGAGGGTGCGATTGCTCAAATCAAGGAACCCCGTGCACATCAAAAGACTAGGCACATTGAACGAAGATTCAACTACATAAGGGATGAAGTTGAAAAGGGAAAGATATGTATTCGCAAAGTTCACACGAATCAAAACATTGCGGATCCACTCACGAAGCTTCTTGAAAAGGCAAAGCATGAAAGTCATGCTTGTGCCATGGGACTGCAATATTCTAGTGACTGGATTTGATCTTTAATTTTGTATTGGGATATTGTAACCCTTTATTACTTGAATGAATTATTTAGTTATAATGATTCAACTAATATTTCTATTTTGCATGTTTAAAATCCATGAGTAAATTATTTACTCAATATGTCCGTAGTTGTTCATGCTTGTGGGAACAAGTATGAAGATAATACTATTATGTAACTTGGATTGGTAGATATTCATATGGATGAATATAGAGCAAAAGGTTGCTACCAAAGTTCATAGATATTTGTGGGATGCAAATATTGGTCTGACCTGCATCTCAAATATTACTACATGGAATCTTTCTGATTGATCATAAGTAATTTTGAGTAAAGGCGAACATCATTTGGTATCCTCTGACCTGAGACACATATTGGGTCTTGATATTCACCGAATATTATACTTTGACTTAGCTCTTCGTTGTTCTGAAACATGGCAGTACATAAGTCTGAGTTCACGTATGATATAAGGTAATTGTGAGAGACGTATGTTGTCAAGATGGGATTTGTCCCTCTTATTCGTTGAGAGTAAGATGTCTAAAGCCTGATAAAGTTAAATCAATGGAGAATGATCAGTCTATGTCTCTAGGATTTAACATGACATCTGTGACAAAAGGATAAATGATTGATTCACCTAAATCATTTCAAGTATGGTACAGGAAGGAGATGATGTTATTGAATGGCACTTACTCATACGTATTAAGGGTAGTAAAATGTTGTTAGGCGGTATTTACTGCTTGCATCAATCTTCTATGAATCTTGTGCAAGTGGGAGATTGTTGGATCTTGTATGCCCAAGACACATACAAGATTGATGTGGTTAGTACGTTATGATCCAAGTCGGGTCATACCCAATAACAAGCTAAACAAACACCAATATATGTTTATTTGTTGATGAGATCATACAAATAAATAGTGACACCAATTTAGAAAATGGGTTTTCTAAGACCTTGCTTTTGTAAAAGAACAACATTATGTGGATAATTTGTTCATGAGAAATTGTTTGTTTCATTATTTAATTTGGTTAAATAATAATAAATAAAAGTGTGTTATTGTTATAAAATTAAAAGTGGTTTTAATTTTATAATAAGGGCTAAGAGTGTAACATTTTATAAAAAAACTAAAATGGGGGGGGAAACCCATTTTGAAGGCCAATTTTTGGCCGCACAAAGAGTGCTTTAGGACTCCCTTTTTTTGTCTTGGTCCAAGCACTCTTTCACCACTCTTACACTCTTCATTCATTTCACACTTCTCTCTAACTTTTCTCAAGCAAGAACTCTCTCAAAAGTGGCTGGAAAATTCGGATTCTACAAAGAATAGGCTGAAATTTTCGGATTCTTGAGGAGCTAAGAAAGAGACTTCTTTGGTGTTAGCTCCCTAACAAGCTTGGTGTTTGGAAGGGCTTGTGGGTATACAAGCTTGAGGTCTTCTCCTTTGAAGGCTAGCCACTCAAGAACATCATCTTCTTCATCCTTTTTCATCTACCTCTTTTGTTCAAGAAAGGTTGTTTCTATGAACACCCTATGGTTGTTATGTTTTGTTTGATAGCACACTATTTCACATATGTTTATATGATCCTTATTCTTGGGTTTTGTTTATGTTTAAAATGGTGAAAATTTTTCAGATCACTAACCATACGTTAAACTCATATTTCAGCTGTGTTTTTATAGTTTAAAAGGTTAAACTACCCTTGGTTTACTTGTTACAAAACCCAACAGCCTTTACATTAGCCCCGTCAGCAGAGGAACACATGATACAAGACAAGAGTAATGCATAGTTGTTTATGTTATTTAAAATCATGTGTAATTGAATATTGTATCAAACTAATGTATATAATGTTTATATTTTGTTAATGTGTTTCTGTTTTGATTATTGACTAATGGTTGATGTGTTACATGTTTTAAATCAAGCAGATCCAAATTTTCAAAGAGATGAATAAGACATTGCTTCCCTTCAACAGATCAAGACTCAACTAACAATGATTCTTGATCTGCAAAGGATAGTCAGGAGATCTGTGAGTTACACTCCTGAAGAAGGAGAAATAATTCATAATCTCACTGACGAGCAATTGGCCAAAATGTTCCAACTCAATCCCGATGAGATCGTGAAGGATGCTCCTACCATAACCGTGGAAAGTGACGACGAGCTGGATGATATAGACGAGATAGAAATTGAGGATGTCACGGCCCAACATTATCCAGAGTATACTGAAAACGAAGGAAATGTTGTTCCCAATCTGGGAGACACCTTGTTCATTGATACCTTTGACACTCTGGATAAAATGGAGCAGGAGTAAGAGAAGGACAAAGAGAAAGCCCAAGCCTCAAACGCCGATGTCAACATCAGAAAGGCTGAATGGGCAGCATGTTTTGCAGAACTTAGAGCCCAGCGCAGTGCTCCAAAGTCAACTGTCTACACCAAACTCTATAAAGTGAAGAAACATCACAAGGTGTCAGGCAAAATCATAGCGTGGGCCTATTTTGAAGATCTTAAAGTCTATGCTGTTAAAAGAGAGAAAGGGATCGAGTACTTCAGATTCCCACACGATCTGAAGACTCTTCTAGGTTTTGAGCTTAACCAGATAACAAAGTTGAAGATGCTATACGCTGACCCTCGTAAGATGTTAGGCTGGTTTGAAGTTGCTTTAAAGAGAGAGTACCACACCAGGTGGGTAAACTTCAAACCTCAACAACCAACGAGGTATATCAGAAGATCTGAAGTTGATGCCATTACTGAAAAGCCAAAAGTAGTGCTGAAGTGGAGTCCTCCGTGCTGATGTCTAGAATCCCTCTACAGGAAATGCCACAGGACTTCACTCCACACTTCAAGTGGTGGTACTACGATTGGAGAACAGGTGAGGCGGTCATAGTGCTGAACAGAAATGGAAACATGGAAACTATCAGGGTATTTGACCCATGTGGCTCACTAACTTGTCTGCTGATGATGTTTATACCTTATACAAGTGGCCACTGTTCTATGACACGCAAGATATTGTACAAGCCCTCCAATTCCAAAACGTGATCAGACTCTGCTTTACATTTGAAATACATGCAGGAGTTACAAGAGAGGAGAAGTACAAGAAATATGAGGAGCTTATGAAGAATGTAAGACAATAGATGAATCTAGGTCCAAGGGGGAGTTTGTAGATACATATGTACCTAGTTTCTGAGCTTAATGTACTATGTCTTTATTGTCTTACACATATGTAATTGAATGGGTACTTAATGAAATACAATGTGTGGTTGTGCTTATAATGTTTATTACTTCATTGTTTAGTAGTTTAACGCTTATTGAACTAACAATATAGGTTTGTGGTTGTTTGAATGAATCTTAATAATGTAATGATTAATAAATACATTCAAACTTAGAAATATGAAGTTCTCATGAGAATGGCCCATGCTAATGGACCATACGCATGAACAACTTCATGCGAGTGACTCAGTCGCACGACTGAACTAGGAGACTGGATCAGTCGCACGAGTGTAACATGAGATTTACTCAGTCGCACGACTGAACGCTCAGTCGTGCGAATGGATCAACCGCATGGCTCAATCGCACGACTGAACCATGCTAATGGTTCAGTCGCCCGAATGAGAAACCCTAACCTATAAATACCACTTAATTCGTGGAAAAACAGGAGAATGAAGAACACTTCGACTACATACGTACCCTAGCCGTCCAGAGACCTCTAAGAACCTGTTCCAAGTTCATAGATCGCACTAGATCTATTCCATATCGTTCTTAATGTTAAGATTCAATCCATAATTGTTTCTACATGCGTTCTCACTGATTGGATCGCCAATCAAATAGGATTCCTCACTATTTGATTCGGTATACATGTTAATCAGTTAGTATTTCGTTCAATACACGATCGTAACTCTCTTTTCAGCATTGTACTTGACCTTTTGTCCATCAGTCATGCCACCTAGTGTAAGTTTGACTCCATCAGCACCTACTGGCATACTATACCCCGTCTCAATTGATTCTCACATATTGGGATCTACTCCATTTAAGTAGATCTTGAAACGTTGCTTCCAGTGTGGGAATTTATCTAACGTGATTAGCTTAGGGGGTTTGTTGTGATTCCCTACTTCATTCTCCAGAAGCAGTAGGTTTTGAATCCTTGAATCTCTCCCTGCTGTGAATGCTGAGCATTGGTCCTCCATTACTATCAACTTTAGTCTTTGGAACAAACTGTTTCACTTGTGCGAACGAAGGTGTGCGATTGGACTATTCGTGCGATTGAACAATGCGGATGGTTCAATCGTGCGACTGAACTAATGCGGATGGCTCAGTCGGGCGAATGAACGAGTGCGGTTGAACAATGCGAATAGACAGCTTAGTCATACGAATGGAGGTACGAATGAGTCCAATCGTGCGTATGAGGGATGCGTATGTATCTAGTCGTGCGATTGAGTCAATCATGCGACTGAAGCTGCTGGATTTCGAAAATTTGTAGGTTTAAGGTGTTTTGGCCGCAAAAACACGAATTTTCACTAACCCTAATTGCCGTATGCCGGAAAAACTAAACTTTACGAACAGGAGACGTTTAAGACACCGTTTGACACGAAAAGATTGTGTTTTTAGTGAAAAAATACAATTTTTGTATCAAAAACGATTGAATCACACGTAAATCAAGAGCCAAGGCTCTGATACCACTTGTTAGGATCGTGTATTGAACGAAATACTAACTAATTAATGTGTATAACGAATCAAATAGTGCGGAATCCTATTTGATTGGTGATCCAATCAGTGAGAACGCACGTAGAAACAATTATGGATTGAATCTAAACGTTAAGAATGATATGGAATCGATCTAGTGCGATCTATGAACTTGGAACAGGTTCTTAGAGGTCTCTGGACGGCTAGGGTACGTATGTAGTCGAAGTTTTCTTAATTCTCCTGTTTTTCCACGAATTAAGTGGTATTTATAGGTTAGGTTTTCTCATTCGGGCGACAGAACCATTAGTATGGTTCAGTCGTGCGATTGAGCCATGTGGTTGATCCATTCGCACGACTGAGCGTTTCAGTCGTGCGACTGAGTCAATCTCATGTTACACTCGTGCGACTGATACAGTCTCCTGGTTCAGTCGTGCGACTGAGTCATTCGCAAGAAGTTGTTCATGCACATGGTCCATTAGCATGGGCCATTCGCATGAGAACTTCATATTACTAAGTTTGAATGTATTATTAATCATTACATTATTAAGATTCATTCAAACAACCACAAACCTATATAGTCAGTTCAATAAGCGTTAAACTACTAAACAATAAAATAATAAACATTATAAGCACAACCACACATTGTATTTCATTAAGTACCCATTCAATTACATATGTGTAAGACAATAAAGACATATTACATTAAGCTCGGAAACTAGGTACACATGTATCTACATTTCCTTCCAATGCTCATTATACTTGTGGGACCAAATAGATCCATGTGCAATAAGTGTAATGGAGTGGTGATGGAGTTAACAACTTTGGATTTATGAGATGCCCTGTGTTGCTTCCCTTTAAGGCATGTAACACAGTTATCTTTGCTGAAAAATTCCTTTTTAGGCAAACCATGTACTAAGTTATTTTTAGCCAATTTATTCATTGTCTTAATATTTACATGACACATTCGTTTATGCCATAGCATTGACTCATCATTATCGGCTTTGGAAAGAAAGCATGATACTTCACCCATTGGGGAAGCTTTGTTCATATCCAGCTTGTACATATCCCTTTTCCTGGGAGATCTAAGAAGCACCAATTCCAGAGGAATTGTCATCCCAGGTTTGAGGATAATGAACTCATGTTCTGTGAAGAGCATTTGATGCTTTTGATCACAGAACTGAGAAACACTTTTGTGTTCAAGCTGTTTGACAAAGTGAACTTTGTCAACTTTTAATTTTCCATTGGATATACTTCCTCTGCCAGAAATATATCCTCCGGCCTCACCTCCAAACTGGACAGGACCTCCATCATAATATTGAAATTGTTGAAGGAGAGATCTGTTCCCTGTCATGTGCCTGGAGCATCCACTATCCACAATCCAAACATTCTTATTCTTGTCATATGGATGTCCCCTCACATAAGATGAGATGATTAGTTTTGATTGGAAACCCAAGCCTTGCTGGTCTTGGGTTCTTCAAATGATAGTGACATAATTGAACCCAAATTTAGGCATTGGGGTTTAATGGATGTCTTTGAAGAAGAGGTTTGGGCTGCAGCATCTTCCTTGATCTTCCATTCCATCCCTTGGTTGATCATGGAGGATGAGCTTGTTGAAGCTTTTGCAGCATGGCATTCTTCCGAAGCTTCTTTCTTTTCGGAAGAAGCCTTCACCACCTTTTCTTCCGAAGTAGTCTTCTTCTGGGATGGTTTCAAGGGGACTCTTTTATTCTTTTGAGTCTTGACAGCTTTAGCTTCCGAAGCCATTTTCCCTTCGGAAGAAGGACTTTCTTTCGAAAGCAACCTTGCTTCGAAAACAAGCTTTCCCTTTTTCATCACTTGAACCATCTGATATGGTCCAAATGAGAAACCTTCCTTGACTCCTTCCTTTTTAACATTATTTGTATAATGTGTGCTAGCAGGATTGTAGTTACAATCTTTGGCCACGTGATTTTGCAGACCACACATTATGCATGCAATGTTAATCTTTTGGGAATTTGAGGATTGCTGTTTCTTGTTTTTTTCTCTTCATTAGTAACCTTTCCCTTTAACTTCTAATCCTTTGGTAGGACAAGAGTGCTGGTACTACACTCCTTTCCTAAATTAGAATTTCCTACCATCTAGAATCCAGCTCAGATGAATACACCCTTTTGCTTTGGGTCTATCTTCAGCTTAGACTCAGCCACTTTCTTGGCAGTTTTTCTGGCTGCCTTAGCTCTGCTTCTTCTGGCTTTGGTGGTCAGGGGTTGATCATCACCAGTAGGAATGGATAAAATTACCTGGTTCTTCCCTGTGATGGTCTCCATAGTTGCATCACTCTTTGACTCATGAGAAGGTGGGTCATCAGATGAAAACTCTTGCTCTTCAGTACCACACCTTGGTTGTCTTATAGACTCATAAGAGTGTGGTGGAGCAATTTCATTGGTTGCAACCCACCTTTGTTTTGGTAACAAAGTTTTGAGTGAGAGGATGATGCAAGAATGGCTTGGAAGTTTTGCTCAGAAATAGCATACTTCCTGGCTTGAGCCTCAGTTGTGACAAGTTGGGCTTGAGCCTCAGGCAATGTGGATATTAAATCCTTTATTTGAGTCTTATAGTTTGTGTGTTCATGTTTTAATAAGAACACAGTTTTCTCCAACCCCTGAATTTTTATTTGATAGTCAGATTCAACCCTTTTAAAATCAGATTTTAAAATATTTAAAGACTCAATATCGGATTTAATCTCCATATTATAGTCCTGATACAGTTTAACCTTAGCAATACAGGTAGGAGTACAGAGATGTTCATATACCTTATTGTCATCTGTTCAGGCTGTGAGTGCTTGAGCAGGAGTCACATCCTGTACCATGAAGCTCCAGTCATCTTCTTGTGCCATTACAGATGTCTCTGTTGACTTTCCAGTGGGCTTTGGTGTAAAGGGATGTGTGGAGGCCTGTGGGGTTCCCGGATTTGACTTGGGAGCCTTGCATTCCCCTGTAAAATGACCAAGTTGGTTAGAGTTTTAACATTTGGCCTTGGTTTTGTCAAACCCAAATTTGTTGTTGGTTGGGTTATGGGGAAATTGCCTTCCAGTTCTCTTGAAGAACTTCTTTGCTCTATAGGTTAAGAGAGACATTTGTTGGACTATGTCCACATATTCCACATCATCTAGGCTGAAGCACTCTAAATCACAAAGTAATACTAATAGTCACTATAATGCCCACTTCCTGAGACAAAGGCATAGTTGTCCTGAAAAAAACTTTGTTGCCTATTGAGACCTTGGAGTCTCAAGAAATGTAATGTATGTCCTAGAAGAACAGGATGACTGATGGGTGTATGTCAGGTACTGTTGAGGTTGGGAGGGTCCTGAGCCTTCAACAACCATTAAAGCGTTGCTAGCAGGAAGACTCAAGGGTCTACTTGTCTCATGGCCTCTCTTGTTTTCCATTTCCAAACGGTATCCATCAAGGAAGCCATAGAGATCGGTCATGGTGAGGGTGTTCAAGTTTTCTGTTCTCTTGATGGAGACACAATAGAACGTCCACTCATTGGGGAGTGCACTCATGAACTTTTTTGTGAGGTCTCTAAGTTCAAGAGCAATTCCCACAGACTGAAGGGAAGAAATGAGATCCATGTACCTAAAGTATTGCTGGCTGAGGGTCTCTCCAGCAATGTAGGTGAAGTTCTCGAACTGCTATTTCATTGAGTCCTTCTTGGAGTCATTGGAGCTGGAGTACATGTGAGCAAGTGCATCAAACAGTTCTTTGGCTGACTTGCAATGCTCAAACCCTACCATGATGGAGTTGGGAATTGCAGTCATGAGAACAGTCATAGCATTGTTGTCAATGTCCAGCTTCTTCCGGTCCTCATCAGAGTAGTCTTCAATGGCTTTCTCTATCATGGCACCGTTTCCACCTGCCACCTTTGGCTTATACGGGCCATTGACAATAGATTGCCACATCTTGCTGTCTTGATACCTGATGAAGCCTTCCATACGTCTGCTCCATGACCTGAAGTTTTCAGGGGTGATGATGGGTGCTTTAGTCATCGTCCTCATTTCTACTTCAACCTTGTTGAGGGCCATTTTGAGTGTGGTGTAAGGAGGAGTGAAAAACAGGTTGATTAGGATGGTAAGATCTCACAATCAAGAGCCTAAAAAGCTCTGATACCAATTGCAGGATCGGGTTTTGTCACTTAACACTTGGATTTCTCTCAAACTCACTTATACTACACTCAAATCAGATGAAGTAGAATCTCTTCTAAGAGTTGATAATAATATAATAAGTAGCAAAGAACACAAGGAAATAATTTTCAAGGCACTTGTATATATTACTTCTCCACTCAAAGTATTACAAGACTCTTACAAGCATGAAACAAGAGTTGCAAAAAGAAACTATATATACTAGATCCTACAGTCGGATATACTTTGATACCAGCTAGAAACCTAAGACTAAACCATATACTACAATGCTAAAGTTAAGGTATCTTAGATAAAGTATTATCTAAGATATGGTAGTCATGACATGTACATGACTTACCTTTTGTCACCAACTAGAGTTGGCAACTGTACTAACTAATAAAGGTAAATAGTGGAATAAAGTATGGTCAACTACATGGATTTTGAGAAAACGCCATGTAGTATCTTAGAGGTTTGCAGCGGAGTGTCAGAGAGACCATACTTATGTCCACTAGATAATAGTAGTGTCTTCCAAAGGTAGCTTGGCTTCAGAAGAACAAGTTGACTTCTGAAGAGGCTACTTATACTTCCGAAGATATGCCACTTATACTTCGGAAGAGGCTACTATACTTCCGAGGCTTGAGGACTTCTTTCATAGTTCGGAAGTTGACTTCTGATCTTTCACTCTAAGTCTTGATCTTCGGAAGTGAATACTTTGTCTTCGGAAGTTGGAGTTTTCCTTTGGAAGTTGATCTTACACCTTGTCTTTGGAAGAACTCCTTTTCCTTCGAAAGTTCCACACTTAGCTTCGGAAGTCCTTTATTAGTTGCACCAAAATAGTCTAAGTGATTTGGTTTTGGTTGCACCAGCCTTTCTAGATCCAACATAGAGGAAATAGGTATATTCTTGTGGCTATAGACTATGTGTCCAAGTGGATTGAGGCTCAAGCCTTGCCTACTAACAATGCGAGAGTGGTCCTATTGTTTCTGAGGAAGTTGTTTAGTCAGTTTGGTACTCCTAGGGCATTTATTAGCGATAGAGGAACACATTTTTGTAATTCCCGAATGGAGAAGGTTTTAGCACGTTATGGAGTTACACATTGATTATCAACCACCTATCATCCCCAAACCAGTGGTCAAGTAGAAAATTCAAATAGGGGAATTAAGAGGATTTTAGAGTATACGATGGGAACAAATCGTAAGTACTGGGCGAATTTGCTAGATGATGCACTATGGGCCTTTAGAACAGAGTTCAAAACGCCTATAGGGACTACACCTTTTAGGATAGTTTATGGTAAGACGTGTCATTTATCGGTAGAGTTAGAGCATAGAACATTTTGGGCACTTAAGGCTGTTAACATTGACTTGTCTAAGGCAGGTAAGAACTGGTATCCCCAGTGAAGTGAGTTAGAGGAACTTAGAGATGAAGCATATGGCAGATCTTGGAGTTATAAGGAGAGAACGAAGTCGTTGCATAACAGGAAATTGAAAGAGGTGAAAGAATTTAGGTATGGGGATAGAGTATTGTTATATAATTCAAGATTGAAACTATTTTCGAGAAAGCTTAAATCTAGGTGGAGAGGACCATTTACAATGAAAGAAGTGTTTCCATATGGTGTGATTGAAATTCAAAATGATTCCGGTAGTTCGTTGAAAGCAAATGGACACGGACTGAAACATTACATAGGAGAATCCATGGAGAACGAGACCGAGGAGGATGTAACCCTCCTTGATGTTCCTAAGGTTTGAGAAGTGAGAGGTTGTTTTCGGGTTGTTTCTTGAATGTAGAGTTTGTAAAGTTTCGTCTTAATTTGTCTTTAGTTTAATTGTGTGTTCTTTTTCAACTTTCTTGTGTTTTCGGGTGCTATGCTTCGATTTTGCTTGTGTTTTGTAGGAATTCATGTCAGAATTAAAGAGGAGAATCAATAAGAATTGAAGTTTCAGGTTTGTCTATAATCAAAAGAAGATCTAGAACAAATATTTAAGAGGTGATTAGTGTTGAAAAGTTAAGGCTTAAAATTTTTTCTAAGTAACAATCCAAAAGTTCTGAAAAAAAGTTGATCTACGCGATATGCACAGATATACCTCAACCTGCGCTTACCGCATAAATGAAGGACAAGGTGGTCAACATCACATCTATGCAATACGCGCAGATTTATGACCCATCCTGCACGTATCGCATTAGAGAACTTATCTGCGAAAGATTAAAACCGCAATCGGCCACCACCAACCACATATCTTATTTCACTTTTCAAACCCTTTCCCCACCACAACCGACCCCCACACCCTTCTTCTTCCTTTCACCCTCATCAAACTATCACCATCAACCTTCCACCATCACCAATCAAACCTACCATCACTATCATTCCCACCACTCAACCACAACCATTCACCACCACCAAACAGCCGCCAACCAACCACCAGCAATCCGTCCACCACCCCATACCCAACCACCAGCAATCGGCCACCACCAACCATCCTTTTCAACCTCCTCTAAATTCCATCTCACCAATTTCCACTCAACCTTTTCAAACTCATTCACAAAGTTGAGATTTAAAACTAGGTTTTCAATTTCTTGTTCTTGTTCCATTTTCTTCAACAAAAGGTATGTCTTCTCTTTCTTTTCTTAGTTCATCTTTTTGTTGGTTAGTTTTGTTTAATTCTTAGTTTATTAGGGTTATTTTTTTTGTTTCTCACTATTTGAACCCGGTTAGTTATTGAAATTGCTTAACATTCCTTGAAATTAAAGTTGAAGTTAGATGTACTTATTGGATAAAATTGGGATTTCATGTAAAATTAAGTGTGGGTATGGTTGGTAGAAGATTATTATGTTCGGTTTGAACTTAATTTTAACTATTGTTTATGTAAATTAAGAAATGGACATTGTGAAAGACATTATTTTTAGAATTTATGCATGGTTATGGGTTGACATATGTTGATGATGTTAAATTTGTGCTAAATTGTTTTAATTTTGGTACTTTAAGACAAATTGTTTGACACATGGGTTAACTTGGTTAGTGATTTGTGGGTCATCATGATCAAATCTTTCAATGCATAACATACTAGTGGTGTGGAAACTTAAGTGTTGGTATTGTCAATGTGATGATACCGAGTTCAAATTTGTTGATGTTTTGTTTAGGTTTTAGGTGATTGCCTAAATCAGGTTCTTCTAGCTTGTACTCAATCTCCATTCAAGCAGGAGAAATCTGGTTTAGCATTTTTTTAAATACTTTTATATTTGTTTTGCTTTGGGTTTTATATTTGTTTGACTCTCTTTGTTTAACATTTTTATTTCCTTTGAATTTGTTTTGTTCCAAGGACTACGAAAGAAATGCTATACAGTCATTGGAATTTGCATAACATCTCTGTTGACTAATAAATGTCTATAAATTCTCAAATATGGATAGAGGTTCAAGTTTATCACGATTAAGGAAACACATAACCAGGGGAGCTCCTGAGGACCAACCACGTGCTCATGTTATTACCAGGACCATCAGATATGATGCACATTATGTGGTCCCGGACGCGGATGATCATTCTATTCTTGAAGATGAGTGGGATTTGATGAGTCACACTTTCCTCAGATTTGCACTAGGAATAGAGGAATATGAGAAATGTCTTAAGTTTGCAGAAATGGAATTATTAAGACATAGGACAATTGATTGGAACTTGATGAACCAGCTGAATGCTACTCAAAGAATCAATCAGTTTTTCGGACCCAAATGGCTGAATGCTATTCAATGTGATAAGCCATATTATTCAGAGCTGATAGGGAATTTCATTCCACTTTGAAATATAAGGCGAGCAGGTACAACTAGGCCAATGCAGTGTCATTTTGCTTGGGGAGACAAGTATCTGAAATGAGTGTTGAACAATTTGGTGTGGCTGCCAGGTTGTATACTGAGGATGAGACATGGATGCCAAGTTTTGAGTTGGCTTTGAGGGGTGAAGATAAGAAGGATATGGAATATACGATTTCTCAAGCCGTATTGGGTGATTTTTGGAGATCGATTAGTGATGGTCCGTTTTCATCTAATATGGTTGCATCAGCCATCACCGACCCATTGCTAAAGTACATTTATCGTCTACTCGAGGGTACTATTGTTGGTATCAAAGGAAAGGACAAGGTAACGAATGTTGACTTATTTGGTTTATATTGTATTATGAATAGAAGAGACATCAATCTAGCGTGCTATCTTCTGACTTCATTAACAAGCGGTAGGAAGGGTGGCCCCAATGCTAGATTGGATCTTGGCCCTTATGTCACACGCATTGCAAATCATTTGCGTGTTTTTGATCGTTATTCGGAGCATCATTTGACTAGAGGGCCAGATACAGGTGTCTTTGGATTGCAGGAGCTTAGGCAGTCCAACGTTATTAAGTGGGATAAGCCAATCAGATGGGTTGGGATACCTCTAGGCCCGCAGGTTCCACCACCATTGGGTTTCGTAGCCGCAGACACTATCTAGATGTGTGCACCAACATACAGACAAAGAAATATCCACCGGCCCCACTATGAAATTTCACAGCGACACTACCCCTTGAGAGAGTTTCCACATGCACCGTTTTACCCGCGGGATTTGTGAGACCAGTTGTTTACAAGAAAGGATGAGCAGGACGAGATGTACCGAAACAAATTTCGAGCACCTGATCCGATGGTTTAGAGTCGATTTGATCGTCAAGACGGGGCGATCAGATACATGATGGAGCAGCATCACATGCTATTGCCCCCATGGTTTACTTGCCCCTACCAGGGGTATCCTCCTTATTACGGAGATAATGGAGGGTAGGGTGGTGCTAGTGGTGCTGGTGATGTTGGCGGCATGGGTGGCGCTGATGATCAGGAAGATTAGACGGCCTAAATAGAACAAGACTCACGTGGATTCGCATACATCTGGGGAGTCTGTTCCACTTTATAATGCTTATTCTTTATTTGCTTTTGTTTGTTTTGTTTCTTAATGGTCGTTTGTTTAGGTGTTTTTTGTTGCGTAGTCTTTCAAGCCACATTGAGAACAATGTGTGTTTTAAGTGTGGGTATGTGGGATTTACGTGTTTGTTTAGGTTTTATTAAAAATAATTGCCAAAATGTTTTTGAAAGAGTAGTGCAAATTGTATGGTAAATGATAGAAATATTGGGAAGTGGTTTTCAAAAAGAAAAAAATGATGATAATGATTTTTCAAACAAACAGTGATTTGTCATTTGGTAACCAGTCAGTGGCCTAGCTAGCTTTGAGGGTTTCTTTAAGTGCTTTAAAAATGACCTATTTAAATCAAGGAATGGTGGGTTATCATCTTAGGGAAACAAGAATGCCTTAACTAAATAATAAGTCACCGGTGTAAACTTTGGAACTTACACTAGTTAAGAGTGATTGCATGTTAATCCAGGGAACACACTTGAATCAAATAACATGAAGATTGTAGATCAAAATAAGGTAAACACAATCAAAACCCCTTTGATCTCTATTGATTGCAAATGATATATTTACAAGTAATCCCTCAATCAATTGGCCATGCAACCATTAGTCAACTCTAATTACAATTAACCTATTTATAGTCTAGACTAACTTACAGTATTTACATTTAGCCCCTAGACTATTAAACTTGACTAAAACAAGACTAAAACAAGATAAAATATATTTTGTCTCAAACACAATATATCTTCAATATCTCCACTCGGTTCCTCGTATCGAACTCGACGTTTGACTTTTGTTGACTTTGACTGAGACGTTGACTTTTGTTGACTTTGACTATGTTGATAATATAGACTATCTTGTACAGCTCCAACATTGCCAGAGAAGGAATTCATAGCACGCCTCTTTCTTTTCATGAAAATGAATCCAAAAGAAGTGGCGCTCCACCAAATATATCCCATCAAGAATGGGTGAGGCGAACATAGAAAAAAAAGGAAGAAGAATGGACTGGTCTATGCTTCCTAATTCACCCAATATTCAGTCACCCTGATATGACAATGATTCTTAAGTGGAATAAGTTCCCTAGATTGCATTGGTAGGAGAACTCAAATAGGGTTAGCCTGTGCCTCGCCAAGTAATCACTTAATAGGCTGAAATGTAGCTTTCCCAACTTTGAGACCCTGTAGATGAATTAATATCACTTGAACGTAAAGAAACACGAGAAGAAAACCGATTAGTTAGTAGTGGAAACAATACCGATGTTTACTATGACATGTCGCTTGTTTGTGGGAATAGTTGGAATGTTTTAGTGTGATTGAAAACTTGATTCCTAGTTATGATTTCATTGCATTTTTTCGAGGACGAAAAAAAAATTAAGTGTGGGTATTTTTGATGTGTTGTAAAACACTTCCATTTTATTTGATGTTTTCGGGTCACTTTTGTTTAAATTTTAGTAATATTCATTAGTTTTTACTTATCGTTCGTTATTTTTTGTTTCAATAGGTGCCTGGGTGCTTAAAGTGAAGAAAAAACTTGGGAAATGAAGAAAAGAGCCAAACAATAGGGAAAGACCAACACTTAGAATTTTTCTAAGTGAAAAACTAAAAGTCTCTGGATAATCCCATCTATGCGATACACATAGCAGGAGAGTCACTCCTGCGCGTATAGCATAGATCGTAATTTACGGTTTTAGTATTTTTTTAATCTGTGCATTACGCTAGCAGGATGGCTTCTCGTGCGCGTATCGCATAGATGATGTTTTCGGGAAATTTTACAAAGTTGTATTTAAACAACTTTTCTCAACCAAAACAAGGGATTCGACCAGCAGTCGTTTCAAGAGCATTCTCACGAACAAATTGAAGCTTTTGCAAGGATTTGAAGCCAAAGATTGAAGCTAAAATCGTAGGAACAATAAAAAACGTTTGATCACGGGTTTTCATATTTGTAACTTTGTTTATTTAGACTTTGTTTTGAATAAGCTGATCTTGTTTTCATTGTTTGAGATGATGTTTCTACTGAATATGAGTAGCTAAGATCATATTACTACCTAGGTTGATGATTAGTTTGTGTTAACTTGAATGGATTCTCACTATTAAATGGTTTTTGTGGTTAATGCTTATGTAATGACGTTTATTCAATGCAAGATCATTTAAGGGATGGTCAATTACAACACAACACACAATGAGAAGAGTGTAATAGAACACTTAACAGATCAAATAGGTAACTGGAATCAATATGGTATGATACTTAGAAAACAAGTAAATATGAGACTGAACAAGCACAAACACCAGGATATTGGTTTTCAAGAATGATGTATATGGCTCTCAAGTTCTTTTACAAGTGTTAAAGCATAAAGAAAAGATACAAGGACCTGAGATACTTTATACTACATCCTACAGTCAGCCATGCTTAGAAAGCCAGCTGGAAACATTTTATCTAGACAACAACAAAATCAAATGTAGAGTCAAAAGGCAGATTGCCTTTTGACCAGTGACTATGACATGCCATAGCTCACATCTTGATATATTACAATAAGGATAAAAGTACATAAAGTAGAAAACAACAGACTCAAGACCTCAATGTACAGTTACCAAAAGCATGGACCTTTTCACCAACTTGTGTAAGTTGGTGAGTCATCAGAGTTGAAGCGGAAAGTGGTCCAACTATATGGAAAAGTACATCAGATAAAGCATGTATCAAAAGTCTTCGGAAGAAATCAGTCTTCACTTATTGGCTTCAGAAGATTTTGTCTTTGAAGCTTCGAAAGACTTCACTTTTGGCTTCGAAAGATGTTGGTCTTGGCTTTGGAAGATTTTACAATTAGAATAATTCTGATGCAGGGTGTAAAACTTTCGAAGATTTTCTACTCTAAACTTAAATGCATGCATGCAGGAGAGACTTTGAATGTTTTAAGTGCATCAGCCTTACATGAAACCTTACAAACTCCCCCTAGGCTGATGCTACCAAAACATTTGAAGATCTTAGATGTTGACAGTCCTCATCATGATGATGACCATAACCTTCTTCATTAGATGGTTAGGATCTGTTGGATCTAGAGAGGCTGTTGCAACCAAAACCATGTCACTTAGAAGATTTTGAATACAACATACAAAGGACTTCCGAAGCCAAATGTGGGACTTCCAAAGGAAGAAGGAGCTCTTCCGAAGTCTAAGTGTAAAATACACTTCCGAAGGAAAACTCCAACTTCCGAAGATAAAGAAGTTACTTCCGAAGAATCAAGACTTAAAGACAAAGTTCTGAAGTCAACTTCCGAAGTATAAAGAAGTCCTCAAAGCCTCGGAAGCATAGAAGCATCTTCCGAAGTATAAGTGGCTTCAGAAGAACTTGTTCTTCCGAAGCCAATTAACCTTCGGAAGACACTTCTATTATCCAGTAGACATAAGTATGGTCTGTCTGACAGTCCACTGCAAATCTCTGAGATACTGCATGGTGTTTTCTTAAAAGCAATGTAGTTGACCATACTTTAATCTACTGTTTACCTTTTTATGTTAAGTACAGTTGCCATCTTTAGTTGGTGACAAAAGGTAAGTCATGGACATGTCATGACTACCATATCTTAGATAATACTTTATCTAAGATACCTTAACTATAGCATTGTAGTATATGCTTTAGTCGTAGGTTTCCAGCTGGTATCATGTATAACCGGCTGTAGGATCTAGTATATATAGTTTCTCATTGTAACTCTTGTAATATGCTCGTAAGTGTCTTGTAATCTTGAGTTGAGAAGTAATATATACAAGTACCTTGAAAATAATCCTGCTTGTTCCCTTGATTACTTATTATATTATTATCAACTCTTGTTAAAGGCATTGCTTCATCTTGTTTGAGTGATATCATAAGTGAGTTTGAGAGAATAACAAGTGTTAAGTGACAAAACCCGATCCTGCAGGATCACTCAGACTTTCAAAGTGTTTTCTCATCTCAAAGAGATCTTGCAAAGGTAGGTTGAACATGTCCTGCCATGTGTAGACGTCTTCACCACCTTGATCTCTAATTACATGCCATCTTTCTGGATTAGTAGTGAAGGTCCAGGATAAGATGGGTCTTCCTGATGCAAGAGGAGCTACTTGAATTGGAGTTGATTGAGCTGCCTCTTCGTGCACTTTCTCAGGATGATCTGATTCATCCTGAGGTTTGGAGGTGGATGACTCTGACTTCTTCTTTTTCTTTGACTTGGGTCTCGAGGCCATCCTTTTCCTCCTCTTCGGAAATTTCAACTGAGAAGACTGGTCTTCAGCACCTGGTTGTACAGTCTTGCCTTTCTCAGTTAGGTCTACCTCCCTCATAGGTTTAGAAGGAGAGGGAGTTTGACCTTGTTATGGATCAAAAAATAAAGCTTGCTTAGATTCAGTAGGAGGTCCAGGTTGTGTTGTCTCAAATTGTTCAATCTTAACCTCCACTTCAGGAGGGGCTTGCTTGATGGGGAGTGTAAGTCAATGACCTCTCCTCTCTTGATCTTCTGCTTGATCATCATGATGTGCTCATCTATGGTGGATAGAGACATTGGGCAAAGTCTCCATCCAGAGAATCCATATAGCTTCAAGAAGCTCATCATTCAGCAGACTTCTTTTAACTCTTTTGGATGATGGCTCTTGACTTGGGTGCTGCTTCCCTTATCCTTTGTTGTCTTTTGTTCTTTGAGTACTTGAAGTTCAAGTTGTTTGAGATACTAAAATTCAATATACTCAAAGGACAGGGGAAGAAGTGCAGCTACCTGGTAAAGTCCTGTGGTAGTCAGGTAGCTGATCATATTTTGCCTGTCAGCATCTTTGTCTACCTGAGATTGTGGAGTTGCCACAGTCTCTTACACAGGACTTTCTTGAACTGGAGAGAGGGTAGGAACATGTTTGTACAGTCTTTTATGTCTTCTTTCTTCTTTTATTTGGAGGAGCAACCTTGTATCCTCTGCTTCCTTCCTCTCTTTAGACATTTTTATGTCTGTCAGTTCATTTAGTTCTTCTATAGGGAGAGAAATAATTACATATATGTCATAGTCCTGGTCTGTAGGTAAGTAATCATGACGCCCTTAACTCATCATCTTGAGTGTTTGGTCTGGGGGCAGCCTGATTGCAGCTTGCATGAAGCTTGAAGACCTAGTGAAACTTACTCCCCTTATCTTCCTCTTCCTCTCTCTTCCTCCTCCATCTCCTCAGGAGTCATTTTCCTTTTCCCTTTGTCACCCACAGACCTTTGTGACACAAGGTGGAGAGAGCTTTGGCCTTCATTGCTTGGAGTAGCATCCAGACTCTGGCCAGAGAGAGGTTGTGATACACCTACACCAGCAGGTGTTTCACTGAGGGGATGGATTGTTGAAGTTGCTGGTTGTGAGACAAAGCTTACAAGTTCTATCACTGGGCCTTCAGTCAAGTTCTATCACTGGGCCTTCAGTCAAGGTCTTCTTGCTATAAAAACTTCAGTAAATCAGTCTTGAATCCTTTGAGCCATCCTGTCAGCTTGGCTATATTGGCTTAGATTGACAAGTGGCATGTTGACCAGGTCAAGACCTTCATAGTAGTTCATGGTCTGAAAATTAAAGACTTATTGTTGTCCTTGAACTCTTTGAAGTATGAGGGATCTTCTATCAGCATCATACCTCCACCCAATAATGGGGTGGAGTTGACATAGCCCTTGGAATTCTCTCCTAAAAGAGACTCTGAATGAGTGAGTCTAGTGAGTCCACATCAATGTGAACTTGAGAAGGTTGCTGAGCATGGACAACTGCAAGTGGGGTGGTGTGTCCTTAATGTCCATACTCTGTGAAGAACTCCCAGGTTCTATGATTGCTATGAATTTCTCCCCCTTTTTGGTAGCATCACCCACTTGCGCAGGTGAGCTAGGAGTTAGGTCAATTACATCCACAGGTTCTTGTGTTCCTGGATGAGCTCCTCTTAAAGTTCTCCCAGCTAGACTTTTCTTAGGATAAGATATCTCAAGTTGCTGATCATTGACCCTGTTTTGTAAGGTATTCACCTGAGATTCAAGGTGACTAACCTTAGAGACTAAATAAGAGCATTTTGCACCTTTAGTCTCATTTTTCCCTCATCTTCATCAGACGAATCATTGGGGGATGATAAAATTGGACCAAAGTCTTCTCTCTCACCACCAACATAGTGTTCTTGGTTGCTGGATTTCCCCTGCTCACTGACAACATCAATTGAAGTGTCAAGGGGCTGAGTTGCCATGGTTCAGGTCTTAAAGATGTAATCACTTTCAAAAGTGAGAGCCTCTTCCATATGGACCTCCTGAACAGGTTTAGGGAGATCCACCTCAGTGATGGGTGAATGATGTGAGCTAGACATAGGAGAGGCATGAGCACTCATCTATCTTTGAGTCGGGGAGGAGATGAGAGACTCATGGTACTCACTGAATCCCATGTCTTCATTAACATGGAATTCTAGGTTGGGAATGGGTTGGTTTATATCTAGAGGCTGGGGATGAAAACTTTCCCAGAAGGTTGTTCACTTGAGTGTTGAGACTAAGAGTAAAGGCTTAAGGCTGATGGGCTAATGAGCTCATCAAACTGAGCATGAGGAACCTCAGCACTGATTCTTGATGAGATGGGAGTGGTTTGCTCCACAGGAGAAGTAGGAGCTCCAGTGTCCACTTCTTCCTGTATGGGTGATGATATGGGGGCCTACACAAGCTCAATAGCTTGAGCAGGGGTTTGTTTGGATTTTCTTTGGTAGGTGAGGATGATTTGTGGTTGTTTAGGTGGCTGAGAGGTAGAAGGTGTGGGTTCAACACTAGCTTGTGTTGCTAGGTTGTCATCTTGAGCAATGAGCTCTAACATTTTTGGGACAAGGGCTGTTTCTACCCCAAAGAAGCCTACAATTGGCTTCTTCATAGTCTTAAAGATGTCGGGCTTCATCAGTCCCAATTTAAGAATATTATAGTCCCCCTCAACTGTGAGCCCAGTTCACAGTTAAGAATGTGTTAAACATATCTATGGAACATTTAATACTCTAAAGAGCCCAAATTTGCAAGTAAACTTTTATGAACAAATGAAGAGTACCTGAATTTGACCCCCTGGACCATTACATGGACTACGAAGGAGAAATCTTCAAGAATCTGGTCCCAACCCCCATGCTTGTTGGATAAGCTGTGGATGACCACATGAAGTAGGTACTTCTACTAGGATGAGACCTTTCCTTTCCTGAAGGTCTTTACAGATAAATTCTCCTCATATCCCATCTGCTTAAAGGAATGATTTACAGTTTCCTTTGGAAAGGAAAACTCACCTCTTCATTATCTAGCTGAAGATGAGTGTTGATGATGGTTGGAGTGATGAAGATTGTCCTCCCCTGCATTGTGACAGACAGTGCCTTCTCCCCATCCATAATGACCTCTTGGCAGGTCTTCCAAAATTCTAACAACTGATCCTCATAGAGAGGATGATCAATAGTAAGGGAGGTGAGATAGTTTGACAAAGAAAGAAAACGGCAGACCTCTGAGAAACTTAGATCTTTCTCAGAGTCCAACAGAGCAACCTGATTATGTTGCCTGTGGAGTTGCATGGAAAAATCTGGACTGTTTTTGTGGTTGAGGTTGGCCATTTAGAAAGCTTAATGGTGAAGGAAGATAAGAATAAAGGCGGTTTGCGGTGACTTTAGGTTTTAGGACGAAGAGAGTGAAAGAGAGGGGAAACGTTGGGTATATATATGAAATGGATCTGAGACAAAATTAATGAAAGAGAATAAACTTTGAAATTCAGATGTCGGTCCCACATCTAAAAAAGTGCCCGAAAAGCTAGTTTTGTTGGAAGTCTAAAATCTTCCGAAGGTAATTTTGCTTCGGAAGTTTTGATAAAAGCTTCCCAAGCCAAAATGACTTCGGAAGATATTCCAAAGAGTTTAGAAAATTTTGCTTTGGAAGAAAATTTTACTCATAGAATTTATTCTTAGAAGAATAAAACTTCCGGGATTAAATTTGCTTTCGGAAGAAAATTTTTCTTCAAAAACATACAAGTACTCAGGAAAAATTTTAAGCTTCGGAAGATATTACAAATTTCTTCCGAAGGTAAATCTACTGAAGTTGTTATTTGTTAGGACATAAGTTTCTTCCGAAGGTAAATACATATCTTTCGAAGGATAAAAAGATTAAAATTTTTCAAAAATCTAAGGAATCTTTTTTAAAAATATTTTTTCTTCCAGAGTAAACAAGGGCTTATGAAGGTGATAAAATAGACAACTTAAGACACACAGATTTTAAAAATAATATGATTAAGTTTTAAGAAAAGCTACTCAAAGTTAATCATCCCAATAGCTAATACAAGATATTTAAATCTCTGCTCATCAAAAGCTTTGGTGAACAGGTTAGCATATTGTTCATTTGTGTTAACTTTGAGTAGTTTGATTAATCCCTTTTCAAGGTTATCTCTAATCGAATGATACCTGATATTGATGTGTTTTGTCCTTGAGTGTTACACAGGATTCTCTGTGATATAGATAGCACTGTTGTTGTCTATGTGAATGGGAGTCTCCTTGAAGTTAAATCCATAGTCTAGCATCTGATTCTGAATCCAAAGCACTTGAGCACATCAGCTTGCAGCAACAATGTATTCAGCTTCAGCAATTGATGCAGACACACAGGATTGTTTCTTGCATTGCCAAGAGACTATCATTTCACCAAGAAATTGACATCCCCCTGATGTACACTTTGCAGTCATGTTGCAGCCACCATAGTCACTATCTGTATATGCATACAAATTGAAATTAGAATTCTTTGGATACCAAAGGCCAAGTGTTGGAGCACCTTTAAGATATCTTAGAATCCTTTTGACGGTGACTAGGTGTGACATCTTGGGGTTGGCTTGATATCTTGCACAAATACATGTGGCAAACATGATATCAGGCCTGCTAGCAGTGAGGTACATAACAGACCAAATCATAGCCCGGTAAAGATGTTCATCCACACACTTCCCCTCAAGATCAGGTCCAAGGGAGTGATTTCTGGCTATAGGTGTCTTAGCAACCTTACAATCAGTCATGTTGAATCTTGTAAGTATGTATTGCATACTTTGACTGACTTATGAAGATGCCCTGTCAACTTGCTTCACTTGAATTCCTAGAAAGAAATTGAGTTCCCCCATGGCACTCATTCAAATCTATTCTTCATCAGCTTCTCAAAGTCTTTGCAGAGCTTTGGATTAGTTGACCCGAAGATAATGTCATCTACATATACTTGAATTTGCAATAAGTCATTTCCTATTCCTTTGATGAAGAGAGTTCCATCTATAGTACCCCTTTTGTAACCATGCTGACAGAGATACTGAGATAGAGTTTCATACCACTTCCTTGGTGCTTGGTGCAGCCCATAAAGAGTTTTATCAAGCTTGCAGACATAATCAGGATGATCAGGATCTGCAAACCCAGGTGGTTGTCTAACATACACCTCTTCATCAATCACCCCATAAAGAAAAGCACACTTAACATCAAGTTGATAGACCTTGAAATCCTTGGATGCAGCAAAAGCTAAGAATATCCTGACAGCTTCAAGTCTTGCTACAGGAGCAAAGACATCTGTGTAGTTAATTCCTTCTTCTTGTGTGTATCCTTGAACAACTATTATTGTCTTATTCTTGATGAGAAGTCCTCTATCATCTTTCTTATTCCGAAACACCTATTTGGTTCCTATAGTAGTCTTCCCTTGAGGAAGAGGACATAGGTTCCAAACCTTTTGTCTTTTGAATTGAAGCAGCTCCTCTTGCATAGCTTCAACCCAACTTCCATCCTTTAAAGTCTCATCAATTTTCTTTGGCTCTATCTGGGATAAGAAACAAGAGTGAAGACAAACATTTGCATCATGGGTTTGTCCACTTGTTCTCACCCCTGAGTCAACATCTTCAATGATGTTTGTGGTGGGGTGAGACTTGTGAATCCTTAGTTGAGATCAGGCAATGAGGTTTCTCCCACCATATCAGCACACTTAAACTTGATCCAATGAGTGTGTGACATCATTGATGTTGTCTTCAATGGAGTCCGCTAATGTGACTTTCAATGAGCACACTCCCAGTGTGAAAGGTTCTGGGCTGAAATTTAAAGGCATCTCAGATGTATCAGCTGAATTTGTTATTATTATGCTGATGGAAACTTCATTTGCAAAGTTAGTTACAACTAAAGCTGAAGTAGTGTAACTTGATGGTCTTCTCAGCTCAAATCTTGGATCAGGATCACCTGCTAATAGTATATCTGTAGATCCTGAAACATGCTCACAAGATTTGTTAAAACAGTTGGTAACTAAATCAAGATCAAATAGCCAATCAGGACCAGAACCTTTCACACTGGGAGTGTGCTCATTGAAAGTCACATTAGCTGACTCCTTAACTACTCTAGTTTTGAGATTGTATACTCTATAAGCCTTGGCTTGGAAAGAGTATCCAATAAAGTGTCCATCATCTGATTTCTCATCAAACTTGGCAATTTGATCTTTGGTATTCAAGATGGTGCAAGGACATCCAAATGACCTGAGAAAACCAATGAAAGGTTTCCTCTTGTGCCAAAGTTCATAAGGAGTCTTACCATGTGTCTTAACTACTAAAACTCTATTTTGCACATAGCAAGCAGTGTTCACTGCTTCTGCCCAGAAGGTGACGGGCAGTTTAGAGTCAGACAACATAGTTCTTGTAGCTTCAATTAGTGTCGTGTGTCTCCTCTCATCAACACCATTTTGCTGAGGAGTCCTATGAGCAGTATATTGTCTTGTAATACTCTTTTCATCACAAAATGTATCAAGGATTTGGTTCTTAAATTCAGTTCCATGATTACATCTTATGGTTTTGACCTTGTATCACATTGATTCTCAATCTTTAAGATGAAATTCTTCAAAATCTCAGGGGTCTCATCCTTAGTTCTAAGAAAGAAGACCCAAGTGAATCTTGTTAAATCATCTGTGATCACCAAACAGTAAGAGCTCCTTCCTAGACTCATTACACTGGTGGGGCCAAAGAGATCAATATGTAACAAGTGTAAGGAAGTAGTGATGGAGATCTTTCCTTTGGCTTGTGAGATACCTTGTGTTGCTTCCCTTTGAGGCATGCAACATAGTGGTCATCACTTGTAAACTCTTTCTTTGGAATTCCAGTTACCAAGTCATTCTTAATAAATTTATTCATGTTTTTAAAGTTTACATGGATCATTCTTTTATGCCAAAGAAAAGACTCATCACTATTGGCTTTAGATAGAAAGCATAAAACTTCTCCTGAGGGAGATGTTTCTTGCAAATCCATCCTGTACATGTTCCCTTTCATGGGGGCTCTGAGCAGGATATGCTCATGAGGAATGACCACCTCGGGCATGAGAACAATACACTCATGCTCAGTAAAGAGCATGTTATGACTCTGATTACAAAATAGAGATACACTCAAAAGATTGTATCCAAGCTCCTTAACAAAGTTTACCTTTCCAATGTTGAGTTTACCATTCGTGACCCTGCCCCTTCCAGTTATGTAACCTCCAGCATCTCCTCCAAAAGCAACTTGTCCTCCATCAATCTTTTCAAAATTTTCAAGTAGTGACCCATTGCCTGTCATGTGCCTGGAACAACCACTATCAATGATCCATACATTTCTGCTTCTCTTGAGTTTTTCCTGCGCAAGAGACATGGTTAGTTACATCTGAAAACCCAAGCCTTATTGGTCTTGGGCTCATCAAAAGAAGTTAAAGACAATGCAACAGTAACTGATCCTATTGTCATGTTTTGAGGATCATTTTATGATGATGAAGAATGTATCATCCGGTAATTTCCGTTACCAAACTCCGTTAGTTCTGTTAAGTCTTGCATACACGTGTCGCGAGCACACACAAGTTGTCGTTGAACGTTGGTGACTTAATAATAATAATCTATGATAAACAATAATAATCTAATTAATAATGTTGATTATTAGTTGTGATTATGTGATTCATGAATTTGCAGAATTTTAAATATTTATTTTGTGAATTTTATGTGATAACGTGACAACGTGTTATATATATTTCATGTGTTGTGTGACTTATTGTAAATGTTTATGATGATGATCACTGATTAATAATACTTGTAATTTGTAGTTAAGATTATTTAAAAAGTGTTAAAAAAATTGGTTTTTATAAAATATAAATAAAGGGGTTTATTTTTGTAATTAGCTATAAACTAAAAATTACCTAAATTACAACCCTAATCCCCACCCCAAACCCCTATTGCGGCGAAAGCAATCCCAAACCCCATCCCATTTGATTTCGAGCAATAACACACACAAACATTCGGATTTGTTCTAGTTTCAAGTGTTACAAGGTGTTTGCAAGTTCAATTGGTGATTTCTACACACCTAAATATTAGTTTTGATTAGTTTTTCATGTTGGTTGTTCTTGATGAACCCTAATTTAGAAATTGGTGATGAAAACATGAAATTGATGATTGTTAGATGTTAATATGATGTTAGTTAGGTTGTATGAATGTTAGATTATGTTGTTTATGCAAGAAATCCATGGATTAATCATCTAGTTCATACATTGCCTTAAGAGGAAACTTTTTCTTCTTGGAATTCATGATTTGATGATGTTATGATGTTAGATACAATGCTTGGATGTTAGTTTAATTGAATTGTGCAAGAAAATTCATAAATTTGAGGTGTTGATCATAATTTACTCAAAGTAGAAACTTTTATGTATGATGATTGGGAATTTTGATGATTTGGTGATGATTATCATGTTAGAATGAATGTTATGAACTTGATTAGGTATAAAGTTGATGAAATTATGATTGAATTGGATGCTAGATTGCTTTTGGGTGTTACTTCCAAAAAGGGAAACTTTATTTTTGTAGAACATTAGATATGATGATTTGGGCACTCTTATGATGTTAGGATCATGTTAGAATGATTGTTGATGATGTCTAATGTGATATGTTAATTGAGTTGATGGATGCTTGGTTGATCAAGTAAGGAATCTAGGTTTTGGCGATCATACATGATGTTGAATTGTGGTTAGGGATTAGGAAATCATGTTTGGGTTTGGAATTGATCATTATTGTGTCTGTTGGTTGGAATGAACCTTGCTGATGAATACGATTATGATTATCACACACACGTGCGAATCTGAGGTCCCTACTTAGTAGGATTGGCATTAGGATATGAAGTCGTGAGTGGCTTCACATGGCATGTAGTGCATGATTAGACTCCACGTATTAATTATTGGTTGTGATGTATTTATAAATACATGTTCATCACAATTATAAATACATCACAACCAATACTTAATACGTGGAGTCTAATCATGCATTACATGCCATGTGAAGCCACTCACAACTTCACATCCTAAACCCTACCAATCCTACTAAGTAGGGGCCTCAGATTCGCGCACGTATATGACAATCATAATCTCATTCATCAACAAGGTTCATTCCAACCAACATACAAAATAATGATCAATTCCAAACCCAAACATGATTTCTTAATCCCTAACCACAATTCAACATCATGTATGATCACCAAAACCTACATTCCTTACATGATCAACCAAGCATCCATACAACTTAATTAACACATTCTATCACATTAGACATCATCAACAATCATTCTAACATGATCCTAAATCATCATATCTAATGTTCTCCAAAAATAAACTTTCCTTTTTGGGAAAGTGACACCCAAAAGCAATCTAGCATCCAATTCAATCATAAGTTTATCAACTTTATACCTGATCAAGTTCATAACATTCATAACATGATAATCATCACCAAATCATCAAAATTCACAATCATCATACATAAAAGTTTCTGCTTTTAGTAAGTTATGATCAACACCTCAAATTCATGAATTTTCTTGGACAATTCAATTAAACTAACATCCAAGCATTGTATCTAACATCATAACATCATCCAATCATGAATTCCAAGAACAAAAAGTTTCTTCTTAAGGCAATGTATGAACTAGATGATCAATCCATGGATTTCTTTCATAAACAACATAATCTAACATTCATACAACCTAACTTACATCATATAAACATCTAACAATCATCAATTTCATGTTTTCATTACCAATTTTGAAATTAGGGTTCATCAAGAACAACCAACATGAAAAACTAATCAAAACTAACCTTTAGGTGTGTAGAAATCACCAATTGAACTTGCAAGCACCTTGTAACACTTGAAACTAGATCAAATCCAAATGTTTATGTGTTATTGCTCAAAATCGAATGGGATGGGGTTTGGGATTGCTTTCGGCCGCTATAGTGGTTTGGGGTGGTGATTAGGGTTGTAATTTAGGTGAATTTTTAGTTTATAACTAATATAAAATAAACCCCTTTATTTATATTTTATAAAAACCAATTTTTTAACACTTATTAAATATTTTAACTACAAATTAAAAGTATTATTAGCCAATAATCATCATCGTAAACATTTACAATAAGTCACACAACACATAGAATATATATAACACGTTGTTACGTTATCACGTAAATATCACAAAATAAATATTTTAAAAACTCTAAATTCATGAATCATATAATCACAACTAATAATCAACATTATTAATTAGATTACTATTGTTTATCATAGATTATTATTATTAAGTAACCAACGTTCATCGACAACTTGTGTGTGCTCACGACACGTATATGCAAGACTTAACGGAACTAACGGAGTTTGGTAACTGAAATTTACCGGATGTCACATTATCCCCATGTTGAAAGAATTTTCGTCCCAAAAATTACGTTACATGGTTGTGCAACATCCCATGTTTACTGCATTGGCCTAGCGAAATCGAGTGAGTTGTCACATCATCCCCATGTTGAAAGAAATTCCGTCCCGAAATTTAATCAGTACCTTCCCCGACCGTTGTTGTCGTTTCAAACAGATGAGGATACTTAAGCTTCATCTGATCCTCACGTTCCAACGTGAATTCCGGTCCATGTCTTGAGTTCCAACGAGCTTTGACTATAGGTATCTTACTTTGCTTAAGAGTCTTGACTTCACGATCCATGACTTCAACCGGTTGTTCAACAAAGCGTAATTGATCATATACTTGTACTTCATCGAGTGGTACAACCAAAGTCTCATCAGATAAACACTTTTTCAGATTCGAGACGTGAAATACATTGTGAACACCACTTAGTGAATCGGGCAGGTCCAATCGATACGCCACCGGACCTATTCTTTCCAGAATCTCAAATGGTCCAACGTATCTTGGATTAAGCTTGCCTCTTTTGCCAAACTGAATCACACCTTTCCACGATGATACTTTTAGCAAAACTTGTCACCGACTTAAAATTCTAAGGGTTTCAGTCGCTTGTCCGCATAGCTCTTTTGTCAGTCTTGGGCTGCAGCCATACGGTTTCGTATCTATACTATCTTCTCGGTAGTCTCGTGTACCAACTTAGGACCAGTCAACTGACTATCACCAACTTCTGCCCAACAAACTGGTTACCTACACTTTCACCCATACAACGCCTCAAATGGTGCTGCCTTGATGCTAGTATGATAACTATTGTTGTACGAGAATTCGACCAACTGTAGATGAACTTCCAATTATTTCCAAACTCAATCAAGCAAGCACGTAACATGTCCTCCAAGGATTGAATCGTACGCTCGCTTTGCCCATCGGTCTGTTGATGATAGGCAGTACTCATATCCAGACGCGTACCCAAAAATTTCTATAATAGAAATTAGACGTAAAACGAGCATCACGATCAGAAATAACCGAGAACGGTACACCATGTCTCAAAACGACATGGTTCAGATAAATTCTAGTTAACTTATCCATTTTATCAGTCTCTTTGATTGCCAAGAAGTGAGCTGACTTAGTGAGTCGATCCACGATCACCCATATCGTGTCACAACCACTAAGGAGTCCTGGGCAACTTAGTAATGAAGTCCATAGAAATCTATTCACACTTCCACAAGGGAATCTCAGGGTGTTGCAGTAGCCGAGATGGCTTCTGATATTCCACTTTAACCTTAGAACAGGTTAGACATTTGCTCACATACGTTGCTACGTCTACTTTCATATTAGGCCACCAATAGTGCGCCTTCAAGTCATGATACATTTTATCACTACCCGGGTGTATAAAATACTTAGACTTATGTGCTTCACTCATTACCAAGTCTTTTAGATTTCCATAAAAAGGTACCCAAACTCTATCCATGAAATACCGGATTCCATCGGATTTGACTTCCAATTGTTTGTCCATCCCACGTAAAGATTCAGTGCCAATGTCTGCTGCTTTCAAAGCTTTAGTCTGAGCTTCCTTGATTTGTTCAAACAAGTGAGTGCTAATCGTAAGCTGCAAAGCTCGCACTCACCGGGGCTTAGTAGTTTCCTTTCTACTCAAGTCATCAGTAACTACATTCGCCTTTCCTATGTGATATTTAATAGCATAATCATAATCGTTTAATAACTCCACCCAGCGTCACTGTCTCATATTTAGCTCTTTCTGCTCAAAGATATGCTGAAGACTCTTGTGATCGGTGTAAATAGTGCATTTGGTACCGTATAAGTAATGTCTCCAAATCTTCAAGGCAAAGACCACTGCACCTAACTCCAAGTCATGAGTAGTATAGTTCTTTTTGTGCACCTTTAGTTGTCTCGAGGCATAGGCTATTACCTTATCACGCTACATTAAGACACAACCAAGTCCTTGGATAGAAGCATACAGTAAACCACAAAATCATCACTTCTTTTAGGTAATGCTAATATCGGCGCGCTACAGAGTTTCTTCTTCAACAACTGAAAAGCAGCTTCTTGACTCTCACCCCATTTATAGGTTGTTCCTTTATGGGTAAAGGCTGTGAGAGGTTGAGCGATTTTAGAAAATCTCTCGATGAAACATCGATGGTACCCATCCAGTCCAAGAAATTGCCTTATCTCACTAGGCGTCTTGGGTACCGACCAATTCTTTATAGCCTCAGTTTTCGTAGGATCCACATGTATTCCCTTCTCGTTAACAATGTGACCCAAGAATTGCACCTCACGAATCCAGAAATCACACTTAGAAAACTTGGCGTACAACTGTTCCTTTCTAAGTAGTTCCAAGATCAAACATAAGTGCTCCTCGTGTACTTCCTTGGTCTTAGAATAGATCAAGATTTCGTCGATAAACACAATAACAGACTGATCGAGATAGGGTTTGCACACACGATTCATGAGATGCATGCACACTGCTGGTGCATTAGTCAACCCAAATGGCATGACCAAGAATTCATAGTGACCATAACGAGTACGAAACGCGGTTTTCGAGATGTCTTCATCTTGAACTCTCAGTTGGTGATAATCGGACCTCAGATCAATATTGGAGTAATAGCTTGATCTTTGAAGATGATCAAACAAGACATCAATACGAGGTAAAGGGTATCGGTTCTTGACTGTGACTTTGTTCAACTCTCTGTAGTCAATGCACATTTGGAAAGTTCCATCTTTCTTCTTAACAAAGAGAACAGGTGCTCCCTACGGTGAGGAGCTCGGTCGAATAAACCCTTTATCCAACAGCTCCTGGAGTTGTGTAGATAGTTCCTTCAGTTCGTTCGGTGCCAACCAGTAAGGTGCTCGTGCAATCGGAGCAGCTCTAGGAGTCGAATCGATCTGAAACTCAACTTAACGATGAGGTGGTAGTCTAGGCAGATCCTCTGGAAAGTCACAAACCACCGGAATATCCTCTATCTTCTTTTCCTCTTGTTGCTTGTTAGAGACGAGGGCTAATATGGCTATGTGACCCTTGCGTATCACTTCTGAGCCTTCATGAATGATATGATGCCTATCACAGCACCACTCTTCTCGCCTTTAACCGAAAGAGTTTCCCCGTCTACCATAGGAATACGAATGACCTTCTTATGACAAATTACTTTCGCTTGCTTCTCGGACAGCCAATCCATGCCTACAACCACATCAAAGCTTCCAAAACGGGCATAAGATCAATATCCAAGGTGTAACCAGCAAGCTCTATCTTGCAACCTTTAAGAATGTGCGTAACGGAGATTTGCATACCATCAGCTAATTCTACGATATACTTAGATTCTAACGCAGAAGGCATATCGTTTAGGAGACTACAGAACTTAGTAGAGATAAAACTCCTATCGGCTCCAGTGTCAAACAACACAGAAGCAAAACGACCATTAACAGGAAATTTACCAGTAACAGTAGTAGGATCGTTTAGAGCCTCACCTGAACCCATGACAAAGGCTCTCCCTTTAGCTCCACCATTGTTGCCACCATTATTGTCACCATTTCCACCATTATTGTTGTTGCCACCATTCCCGTTGCCGTTCCCATTCCTTTTTAATTGAGGGAAATTTCTCTTGTAATGCCCCTCTTTTCAATATTCAAAGCAACCCTTTTGTGTTTCATGGGGCTGCTGAGGCTGTTGAGGCTTCTTCATCAACTCCCCACGGTAATCCTTTGCCGCATGTCCAACCTTCCCACAACACTGGCATTGAAAACTGTCACACCTGCCAGTGTGGTGGTAGTTGCATCGGTTTCACTTAGGATTTTTTTCCCACGTCACTGGCATTGAAAACTGTCACACCTGCCAGTGTGGTGGTAGTTGCATCGGTTTCACTTAGGATTTTTTCCCACGTATCTACTTGTCCTTGAGATGATGAAGATGAGTAATTGAAGCTGTGATTGTTATCAAACCGCCTCCTATGTTGTTGCTATTGAGGTTGGTGTTGTTGAGGTTGGTTACCAGACCACGAGCCCTTATTAGCATTGTTTTCCCACTTGCGTTTGTTGTCGGGCACGCTTGCCACGACACCCTGCTTGGGTAGCTTCCCTTGCTCCACCGCCTGATCAGTGAGTTTATGAGCCAATCGAATGACCTGTTGAATAGTAGGGAGATTTGCAGCAGTCACCATACTCTAAAATCTCCGGAACTAAACCACGTAACTAAAGCTCAATTCGTCGGCTCGACAGTTCAACCATGCCAGGACTGAGCGTAGATAGCTCATGAGACCTAGTAGTGTAGGCCTCGATGTCAGATCCTTCCATCTTTAATTGCCAGAACTCAGCTTTCAGCTTTTGAACTTCATGGTCTTGAATTCGTCCCACGGCAATGCGTTCGTCATCGCCTGGCCAAGCATTTGCACTTGTGCATTCCACCACGTGAGTGCTGCACCCTCCAGCGTCCCCGTGGCATATTTAACCTAATCTGCCACTAGACAGTTACATTTGGCGAAGACTGATTCAGTCTTCTCAAACCACCTTACTAATCCTACAGCTCCCTCAGCTCCACTATAGGTATGCGGCTTACAGTCCATGAATGCCTTGTACGTGCATCCTGGCGGTCCTGTATTCAACGTGTCAGGATGTTTAGCCAAACCGAAAGAATTAATCACCTAACGAAATATTTGTGTAATTGATGACTAGAGTCATCGTTTACCTCCAAACTGGGCTGGTTGAGTATTCAATGCCGCTTGTACATGTTGGTTTATCATAGGAGCTAATTCAGCTGGGTCATATTCACGTTGCCGGCGCCACGTCCATCGCCACGCCCACGGCCACGTCCGCGTCCTCTGTCTCGGCGTCCATATTTCACTTTACATTCACAAATATAATAATGAGTAACATCCAACACATTAATCTCATTGAAGTATGATAAATTATAAGAAATAATGTGCAGTCACAACCACAACATTTATAACCAAAATAATAACTTATCACAAATAAATTGTAAGTAGCTCACAAAATATCCAATTATTGTCAAAATTTTAAGTTTTTCAGTTGTGTGGGAAACAACCCTTCCCACATAGGTTTAAGAAAAAACGCTATGCAGTCAGAGTCATATAAATAAGAAAATCAGTCCAACAAGTCCGATCCATCATTGTCTCCACCGTCTATGGCTTCTTCTGGTGCTTCCTCAGGGTCTTCATCAGAATCCTTTGCTGGTGCCGGATTGTCCACGATTTGTAGTGCTGCAAGATGTGCTTCTAGTCCAGTAAATCTATTCTCGTTGCCCATATTATGGTGATCCTGCTCGTCCATACGCTCTATGAGATCCATCACTCTACAAGCCATGTTGAAGTTTCCAGTGATAGTCATCAACAACCGCTAATCAAGTGTCGCTACGTGCAGGCGTAGCTGGTGCATCTCATCCTTTAGAGTGGAGTTCGCTTCAGTGAGTACCCTGGCGTGCTGCCGCTCTGTGTCCAGTCCCGCAACCAATACGCCCAAAACGCGTTGTTGATATTAGAGACCGGACATTCCTTATGAACCAGGAATCTCTCCTGGCCACCGCTGATGTGGGATTTATGTAGGGTGTCACAAAGAACTTTTAGTCACTTGGTCTTTCTTTGTCTTCCACACCACCTTTGGAAGTTTAGACTTGACCTTCAACACTTCGAAAGTTTTAATGACTTTGGAAGTTTTGATGACTGCACCTTTGGAAGATCTTGCTAACACTGCAGCAGACTTCAGTACTTCGGAAGTATTCCTTTCTTCTGAGACCAAATTTTCTTTTAAGGGCAATTTTTCACTTGTCTTCTTCTTCATTTTGGAGCTTCTGAAAGAAAAATATTTTCCTTCTGAAGCTTGCTTCTTCCAAACTCTTAGAAGTTTCTTTCTTGGTCATGTGGATAGTACTCTTTGGATTGTAGAGGCAATCCTTAGCAAGATGAGAAGTACTTCCACACATAACACGGTCCATTTTCTTCTTCCTAATAGTCTTCTTCTATGAGCAAGGCTGAACTTGATCATTTTCCTTCTCCATCTTCATCTTTACAGATGCTGTGGCAATTCTTTTAGAGAGAGAACTACCTTTGGAACTGGATGGTTCATGTTGTGTAGCAGTGGTACACAACTGATCAGCCTTCATCTTGATGTTGGGATGATTTGAACATGAATTAGAACTCCTGGTACTAGAGTTCAAGTTTGTGTCTTCAGCCTTAATCACCTCAAATCCTGTAGAGATAAAGACTTGTTTCTGCACAGAGTTAAAAGTGGCCTTGATCTCTTGAGCCTTCTTGTACTTCCTCTTGGCCTTGCTGGTCAAGTTCTTCCTTCTTGACTTGGTCATCCCAACTCTTTTATTCTCCTCAAAGAAATAGTGACCCTTCTTAGAATACTCTTCTTCACTCTTCTCAGAGGCATCCTTCACTATTTCCTCTTCATCCTCTTCACTCATGGGATCTATCAAAGGAAGCTCATCTTCACAAGTTCCACACCTAGGAGATCCTACAGACAAGATTATGTGTGGAGAAGCTATCTCACTAGATCCCAGTCCCTGCTTATTCTGATAACAAACTTTTGCATGCAAGGATGAGGATATAATGTTCTTGAAGGTCTCTTCTTCAAGAACACATTTTTCTGCCCTGGCTTTGCTGATCACTAGCTCAGCCTGGCATTCAGTCAACTTAGTTATGAGATCTTTGATCTGAGTCCTGTAGTTGGTGTGTTCATGTTTAAGGGTTGAAATGGTTTTCTCTAAGTCCTCTATGTACTTTATAATCATTTTCAACTCTTTTAAAATCAGATTTTAGGATATTTAAAGACTCAAGATCAGATCTCATCTCTAAGTTGTAGGACCTGTATCTATTAACTTTAGCAGTACAATCAGGTGTACAGAGATGTTCACATACCTTTGCTTTATCATGATCTGCCATAAGTGCTTGGTTTGGAGATGCATCTTCTACCTTAAAACTCTAGTCAAAGCATCCTTCTTTAACAGCAACTACAGCTTGCTGCTTTGGCATCTCATTCTGGGTGGCTCTCTTAGTGTAGTTTGGCCTGGTTTATGTTTGGCCACCATTTGTCCTTGGTGCCTTAGTCTCCCTTGAAAAGTGACCCATTTGGTTACAGTTGTAACACTTTACTTTGCTTTTGTCCAGCCCAAACTTTCCACTGGATGCATTGCTTGGAAACTTCCTCCCTGTCCTTTTGTAGAACTTCTTGGCTCTGTGAGTGAGGAGAGGCATTTGCTGAACTATCTCCATGTATTCTTGGTTATCTGGAAGGATATAATCCAGATCTTCAAGGGTGAAGAGAAAGTTGCATGTGCTTTCATCAGAAGACACAAAGGCTTGTGAAGAGCTTGTCTTTGGAATGAGCTTCCTTAAGTGTAGCTTTCTCTTGGTGTCTCTGGGAAGGTGATGAAAGGACCCTTTTGTGAGTTGTCAGGGTAGCAGATGAGATGATGTTGTGGTTCTCTATTATCCCTTTCAACCACATGGAGGGCTGAACTCAGTTGATTGCTAAAGTTACCAGATGAATTTTGCATGTTCATCTCCATCTGGTATCCACTAAGAATCACTACTAGAATAACTACAATAGATGACGCGCAATGCGCGTCATCTGTGGGGTCAGATGACACGCATATGCGCATCAAGGAAGGGGTAGTCATAAATGAAAGATGACACGCATTTGCGCGTCATCTCTTTATGACGTGCAGAAGATTACGCGCATTTTATGACGGGCAATAGATGACGTGCATTGCGCGTCAAGAAAGGGGTAGTCAAAATGACAAGATGACGAGTGTGCGCGTGTCATCTTTGTGAATTTTATGACGTGTTCAAAATTACCTGCTGTTTTTATATAACTATAAATCAATAATTGTTGAATAATAGAAAAAAATTCATTTAATTAAATATTAACAAACATTACAAAGTTGTCCCAAGTCTAAACACTTGTATCAAAGATCACCTAACCATACTATTGATAATAACATACTAAAAACAAAATAATCTAAAGAAAGCTGATTTCTCAACGGCCACTAAATTATTAACCCCTACTCCTAGTAAAAAAAGAATGAGGTCGGTTTGGTGTTGCTTGTAGCATATAAATGCACTAAAACGTGTCTTTACCACCTTATGATCTTCTTGTTTGATGTCCGGACCATCAACTAGTTTTGCACCTTTGCTCCCTTTTGAATCGGTTTTGGTTTCCCACTTTCTATATGTCCTCTTGATGCTTTTGGTTCCCTGCAAATGTAACTAAATGTATATAACATGACATGAATATAACAGAAATAAATAAACAAATAACAAAATATGTATACTATAAGATGCTACTTGACCATTTATACACAAATAACTCTTAACAGAAGTTGAATTAAGTTTTATCAAGATAAATAGTCTTTGTAGAAGATACGCATCTCAAACAAATTTGAAAAGAAAAACATAATAAAGCAACTTGTAACTGTTTTTTTGCAGATCAAAATTCTATATGAATAAGATATAAAGGTAACCATTAAGATTTCTAATTATACGTACATCTTGAAGTGTAGCTTATGTGCTGTCTGCGAAAGGAACAAATTCTTTACTCAATCATTGTTTCAAGGAAGTAAAACTATCATAGACTCATAGTTCAGTTCTACTGCATCCATGTAATTGGAATCTAAATTAAGAACACCTATTTACATTTGAACAATGATATCACCATTCTGCAACTTTAATAACTTAATGTACATATAATCATACATGTAACCAAATGAGAAATAGTTTATCTAGCAATACAAATCAATCAAAATAAATGCAAAAAGGCACTTTAGATATTACATAACACAGACAAAGATTGTGAGCTAAAAAAATGTATGGAACATACCTTCAATCTTCTGTGGTTGTAACTTCTAAATCTCTTAACGATCCACATAGTCATTAACATGTATAATATCGTGAATGAAATCATACACTTAGAAAACAAACTTACACTTTGAAAACAATCAAGTAAAAACTCACAAAAAAAACTAAAGTAACCAACACTTGGCCTAATGTTATATCAAACTAAACAATAGAGATTCATGTTTGTAGTTTAATAACAACCAAAACTAACTAATTTAAGCATTAACGAGGGACAATGAATGATTTTGAAGTCAAGAGGCATACAATTGCTAGTAGTCTTAGCTCCAACATGACTGTTTCGACCATGGTACTAGTGACATAGGGAAAAAAGAACAAACCTTATAAGGCTGAATGAAGCTGATGATGCTTGTACTATGTGCACAAACATAGATAGTTTTAGCTCCATCAAATTGTCTCCCAAAAAAGTTAGTGTTGGACGTAATTAGAAATGAAAGAGTAATCACCTTTGGGATCTTCGCCTAGCAGCATCACGAATTTTCTGTTTTTGCTTCTCCTGATTTGTCTCAAAGAACCTCCTGTGCTTCCATTCCTGTATAATAATCTCTCTGAAAACCTCTCGACGAACCGACCTAAACATTGTATGGCGTTTTGAAGAATAAGGTATTCGAATAAGCAAGCGAAGGAAACAGAATTGAATGGATATCATGAGCGGCTTCACGCATCACCGGAGTTATTAGAGGTTGACTGATCTTTAGGGTTCACGGGTGGCCGGTGCAAGAGGCGGTGTGAAGCTAAATAGAGGAGAATGGAGGCGGTGGTCTTCGATTTAGAGAACAGAGGGGTGTTTGAGAAATTAGGGTTAGTATGTTAAAAGGGGGAATTAAAAATTTAGTTGGGTGCGCGTTTCAAAAGATGACGGACAAAGATGACACGCAAGAATGTTTGTCATATTTTTAATAAATTTTTTAAATTACGACATACTTTTTATGACACGCAAAAATGTGCATCATCTTTCTTTGTGTGTCATCTTTTGCATGTCATCTACTAACAGCTTTGTAGTAGTGAATACCATACCACTCTATCAAAGTAAGAGTCTAAAGGTTCTCAGTTCTCTTGATAACAACACAATAACGTGTCGATTGTCTAGGAAGAGAGGACATGAACTTCCTTATAATATCTTTATACTCAAGAGTCATTCCAACATCCATTAGAGTGTCCACAATCTCAACATACCTCAAGTATTGTTGAGTCATGGTTTCACCTATTTTGAAGGTGAAGTTTTCAAACTGCTGCTTCAGGAGGTCCTTCTTGTTCTCCTTGGATTCAGTTGACCCCTCATACATCAGCTTTAGTGCATCTTATAGTTGTTTAGCTGTCTTGCACTTCCTCTGTATATGAAGTTAGGAAGAGCAGCTTGAAGGGCTGTCATAGCTTTCTAATCAATTTCTATTCGCTTCTTGTCTTCTTCAGAATAGCCAGCCACATCTTTTGGAATCATACACAACCCCAGTAGCAGCTGAAGAGGTACTTGGTATGTGAGGCCCTAAGAAAACAGATTCCCACATCCTGGAGTCTTGTGACTTGATAAACCCTTCCATTCATTGGCACCAAGTGTCAAAGTCTTCAGGAGTGATTAGATGCCATTTGAGATGTTAAGTATTTTGTGTGTGTGAGGAATCTTAAGATGGTGAGATCTTACAATCAAGAGCCTGGGAAGCTCTAATACCAATTGCAGCACCGTTTAAGGGATGGTCACTTACAACACAACATACAATGAAGAGAGTGTAATAGAACACTTAACATATCAAATAGGTAACTGAATCAATATGGTATGATACTTAGAACACAAGTAAATATGAGATAGAACAAGAACAAACACAAGGATATTGGTTTTCAAGAATGTTGTATATTGCTTTCAAGTTATTTTACAAGTGTTAAAGCATAAAGAAAAGATACAAGGACCTGAGATACTTTATACTACATCCTAATGGCGACAATGCTTAAAAAGCCAGCTGAAAGCATTTGATCTAGACAATAGCAAAACCAAATATAGAGCCAAAAGGCAGATTGCCTTTTGACTAGTGACTATGACATGCGTAGCTCACATCCTAATATATTACAATAAGGATAAAAGTACATAAAGTAGAAAGCAACAGACTCAAGACCTCAATGTACAGTTACCAAAAACATAAACCTTTTCACCAATTTTTGAAAGTTGGTGAGTCATTAGAGTTGCAGCGGAAAGTGGTCCAGCTTTATGGAAAAATACATCAAGTATGTATCAAAAGTCTTCAATAGAATTCAGTCTTCACTTCTTGTCTTCGGAAGACTTTCTCTTTGAAGCTTCGAACGACTTCACTTTGGCTTTGGAAGATGTTGGCCTTGACTTCGGAAGAGTTTACAATTAGAATAATTCTGATGCAGGGTGTAAAACTTTCGAAGCTTTTCTACTTTGCACTTAAGTGCATGCATGTAGGAGAGACTTTGAATGTTTTAGGTGCATCAGCCTTACATGAAACCTTACATTCAATCTGTTTGTTGCGTTTGAGTGTTTTAGCATTATTGTTGATGATTCCCATTTTCCATATGTTAGTTGTTGAATGTCTTTTATAGAAACTTGCATATCTAGATCGATTACTTTGTGTTTTTGATTAGTAGGTGGTTTGCTAGACGTAGTAACCATAGGAATTGGGTTGAATTGATTATTATGCCTTAATGCCTTTATTAATTTAATTCCTAGAGGTAAGGATTAATCGAATTGTCCTTGTGGTTAGTTGCTTAGAAGTAAGCGGTTCGAAAGAAGGTTTCTCTAAGCTAGTTAATTGCATTACTTTTCGTGTCCAATAGATTGTTTAAAGGTTGCCCCTTTCATTATCAATGAATTATGTTAGTTAGATCGAGAGATTAGCTATCAACCGGGCACATAAGTGTTGTTAAAGAGACTTAGCGGTAATTTGATTAATTGGTAGTTTCATTCATCTTCTAAGTTCTCCTTTTGTTCACATCCAGAGAATGATCCAGGATCCATTAAGTATTTTAGAAGTTTGTTTCATTAGATCCCGAATCAAAAATAGTTCAATAGCCACTTGAAGTTCGAGGGTCACAACTAGGATTCACCTAGGTAGTATCTTTCTCATTCTTGATTATTTAAGTGTTCTTGTTTTCTCGTCGTCTAGTTGGTTAGTCGATTGTCTAATTAATTAATTAAAAGTAGTTTTTAGTTCTCTAGATTCTTTATAAAAAAAAAATCCCCCCCCCCAATTATTAAATCTATTTTTGTTATGTCCTTTCCGAATCTAATTTATTCTACAATAGTGTCTCTAGGGTTCGTTTCCGGTCTTCCTTTGTCTTGCCTACAATCGATTGGGTTCACTTGCCTATCTAGTTGTCTAGGTCTAGGTTTTTCTTGGGTTAAATATGAGATTCTGGATTGTGTCTAATTTAGATTGTTTTGATTATATCACTTTGTGAGCATCAGTAAGGTTATAAATCAGGTATGCATTTAGGTATGTTCTTTAATATTTTAATTTATTTTACAAATATATTATTTTAGTATAAATTAAGAGTATGGGTCATTACTAGAGTGGGTGTGATTGTCTTAACCCTAGTCTAGGTATAGAGTGATCAACCATGCTTAAACTAAGTGAGGTTGCCCAAAGCCGACCACGATATTAACCAACTAGCACCCCACTTCTAATTTGAGTAACATTTAAGATTATCATGATCCTAATTAGGGAACAAAGCTTAGATTGACTATACGTAAACATGTATATTGAAGACCCTTATACATGTTACACCGGTTTTGTCGGTACTAGACCGACCCATGTGATGGCGCATGTAGTGTAGTGGCAATGATTGTATTGGGATGTAAAACACAAGCACATGTGTTGGGCGCTTCATTTGATGTCAGGTTATATTGACAAAGGAGGATACAAATCATGATTGTAATATTATGATTTATGACTAATATCAATTTATAAACTCACAAGCAATAGCCAAAGTGTCGTTAGCATATGTCACATGTAATGATGGTTGAAATTTAGGCACGTTGTTAGACCCAAACCTGTGTGCTCTTTTGGAAATTTTGTATCCCAGACTAGGATTAGTGTCACACCTTGGTTTTCAGCACTTCCAGGGTCGTGTGACCTGTTGGTTTCAATCGTTCGTTTTATGATTTCAAATCATTTACGCAACGGAATAATTTATATTAAAATCATAATTTTATAAAATGTGTAACATCAATGTTACGCCAAAACTTTCAATGTTGTATATATTTTAAAAGGGATTTAGAACCCTTTATATACAATCAAAATTTAGGTTTGCAAACACCAGTTTACAAATATACAACCACATTGAATTTATGTGCCTAAAGAGTCATGATATTTTCTGCAATTCACTTGACCTATATGTACAACTATACGGGTTATCCAGTCCTAGGTAGTTAGAATTGTTTGGACCCTAACCCTAGCTAACATATGTTATACTTGTTTACTTATAAAAAATTTCAAAAACATTTATCAATAAAAGGTGGTGAATACATGTAATTGACTCTAAAACATTTCAAGCATGCATGTTATTCAAAATCTCACATCATTATTTTTATAGGCAAACTAATTTAATCCTGTGGAGGTCACCCTCCATATATACTTATTCTATGGCTTAGGTAGTATATTTTTCAACGTCGGACCTCCCGGATCTACACTAAGACCTTGACCAGCCTCGGTATGAGATTTTCACCTATATTTGAGATGTAAATTTAGCCAAACTATACATATACTTAATGTATTCATCATAGAAAATGAGTCATGATTTAAAGATTCATTATTTCATGTATGCAATTTTTACAAATCAAGATAATAAATATTTTGTTTATAAAAATACAGTGTATTCACCTTATAGAACGTAGTTGAGCTAAATAGGATCCTAGAGTTGATAAGATAGTTTCTAAGCGAGCAACACTTCGACTTATGATTCTAGCTTCACGTTCTCTTAATTTGTTTTATTCTTTTTCGGTGTTCGTTATTTCTTGTATCACCTAAGAAAGGATTCATCTAAGGATGGAAAGGGATTACTTTAAAGAGATATATAAGAGAATTTGTGAGTTTGAAGCTCATCCGAGCTTCCTTTTGTAGTTGAATTCTAGCAGCCGACATGCCCCGTATCACCAGGACGATGCGAGCCACATTGTCTTGACGTGTTGAATGGCTGACACTTATGGTTAAATCATTGTCCTAAAGCCCTTTTTTGGAATATGCCCCCCATTTTAAATCTGGCGCGTTGGTTAAACCAAAAGACATAACGAGAAACTCGTAGTGTCCATAACGCGTACGAAAAGCTGTTTTAGGAATATCTTGTTCCTTCACCTTCAACTGATGGTAGCCAGATCGAAGATCTATCCTCTAGAACCAACTGGCACCTTGGAGCTGATTAAACAAGTCATCAATCCTCAGTAATGGATAATGATTCTTCACCGTAAACTTGTTAAACTCACGGTAGTCAATACACATCCTCATACTACCGTACTTCTTCTTCACTAACAAGACCGGAGCACCCCAAGGAGAGATACCCACTCTCTTTATCAAGCAACTCCTGCAGTTGCTCCATCAATTCCTTCATCTCGGTCGGAGCCAACCGATACGATGCCTTGGCAACAGGTTGGGCACCTGGTATTAAGTCAATCTGAAACTCGATCTCGCGGTTTGGTGGCACTCCTGGTAAGTCTTCTGGAAACACGTCCGGAAAATCACACACTACCGGTACATCGGACAGTTGTGGTGTTGACGTATCCACATCCTTTACGTAGGCCAAGTAGGCACTACATCCACGCCTAATGCACTTTCCCGCCACCGCCATCGCAATCACCTTTGGAATCGTAGTGACTCGATCACCATAAACCGTCCCCGAATTCCCGTCAGGCGCTGTCAACCGAATCATCTTCTTCCGACATATGATATTAGCCTCGTATTCCGCCAACCAATCCATTCCTAAGACTACATCAAACCCGCCTAAGGTTATCACGAACGGTCTAACAGGAAACTTATGACCTTCTAATTCTATATCACAACCTTCTATCATCTCAAAAATCTTGGTAGACTTACTTATGGCAGTTTCTACATCGAAAGGCTTATCTATGCTCCTACTACTAACAGGCAATTTAGCACAGAAAGCAGCAGAAATAAAACTTTTATTAGCACCAGAATCGAATAACATAGAAGCAAGAGTTTGATTTACTAGAAACGTACCTGACACAACATCGGGGTCCGTCCTAGCCTCCTCCTGCGTCATCGTGAATGCCCTGGCGCTCGCCCTCTGCCCCTTAGTCCCGGTCGTCTTCTTCCCTGCTCCGGAACTCTCTGCCCTTGGCTTCTTGCAATCCCTACTCAGATAGCCATTTTCCCCACAGTTATAACACCTTATAACTCCACAATCTCTAGCCATATGACAAGGCATCCCACACTTAAAGCAAATGTTGGATCCCCATTTGCATTCCCCCGAATGCTCTTTCCCGCATTTACCACATCTCTTCGATCCTACACTAGATGTGACCACACGCCGGTCATCCACCTTCGCCACCTTATTGTTTGGAGCGGCTCCGTCACGACCAAACCGTTTCCCATTCCAGTTTTGGTCGCCAACACCCTTCCTGCTCACCTCAGCCACCACCACTTCCCGCTCATCATACAATCTCCCCGCCAGGTCAACTTCCGACCTGAACGTGCTTGGCCGGGCGGAAATCATATGCCTGTGGATGTCTGCCGGCAAGCCCTGGATATACCTCTTAATCTTTCGTGACAGAGGTGTCACCTGATCCGACACTAGCCGTGCCATCTCATTAAACTTGGTGGTGTATTGCTGATGCGTCATGGTTCCCGCCTCCAGCTGCAGGAACTCCCTGTCAACATTGTCCATCTCCATATGAGGACAAAACTCCTCAATCACCAACTTCTTCAACTCCGGCCACCTCATTCTTCCGATAGCCTTGCTACCCTCGGTTTGGATGATATTGTCCCACCAACACAACGCCGAGTCCACGAATGAGTGGGTGGCAAACTTTAATTTCTGATTTTCCACGCACTCGCTGATGTCGAGAACAGCTTCCATCTCTCTCACCCACGATTAGCAGCAGCAGTGCCATTACCATCGAAGGTTGGGGGCTTGCACCTTTGAAATGCCCCGTAGTTACAACCTCGAGCTGTTTCCAGCACAACCTCCTCCTCCTCCTTATCATCGGAGACAACCGTCTCGGTCTCGGGTTGTCCCATTTCGCCCGTAGGCCTATTCCTTTCCTTCCTTTCTCCTTCCCTGACCGCCTTGATCACTTCGGTCACCATAGACGGTAGGATCTTCTGCATGACCTGGTGCACCTCCTCCACTACCGCCTCCTTCACTGAGGCCCTTAAGTTAGCACTCTCGTCACCACCCTCCGGATAAGGGGTCTTGGGCTCTTCATGAGCCACCTTTTCAGCTCTAGGCCTTCCCCTCGTGGCCCGTGGTCCAGCACCACGTCTACCATGACCTCCACCTCGAGAAGCCTTCGAAGATCTTCCACCGGCCATCCTCTAATACGCTATAAGATCGAAACACCAACACGGTCATTCAAGGTAATAGCTCAGTTTATGTCAAGTATAGTAAGTCCCTAATTACAGTGGCCAGTTGTGATTAGCCACTTACTTTACTCTTCATACCCCAAGCATTTACTATCCTGACTACATCAGTATCTAAATCTACTAAAAGCAAACATATCAAATAACATGCGCACATAATGCCGGTTAACATTAAAGAAAATACATGATGGCACGCAGCTACTCGGACTGGCATCCCCTCCCTTTTGTCTTGTTCTCAGTTTAAGTTTAGGTTTCTTTTGAAAATATTTACCCGTTTCACTTAAACTTTGGCTCTGATACCAACTTGTAAGGCCCCGTTCCCGGGACGCTCACAGCTGGCCAATCATCGCTCATAAAACATATATTTACATTAACTTTAATAAAACATTGCAGCAGAAACATTTAAACAACCATTTCATTTCATCATTATTGCTTTTGCAAAATAATACATCATTCACTGATTACAAAATAACTTGTTGCATTACATCACAAAAACATTATACAAAATGGGTGTCATCCGAAATGAGCCAAGTAGCCGCCCCGTGCCATCCTCAGCAACCATCACTTGTCAACTGGAAACACATAAAAGTCAGCGTTGCAGAGTGAGTTCTAGTTTTATAAAAACATATTATGTTACCTTTCATTCGTTAAAACATTTTCTTTACTATCGCACGTGATCACACATCATACGTACATGAAGGTAATAATTATTATCTTTAATCATCATTCATTTCGTACATATCGTATGTTTCGTACTTATCGCACTTTTCGTACATTTATTATCTTTTCAATTCTATCTAGGTCTTGTCGTATGCTTAACCCCCCTCTTGAGCACAAAGCCATATCATCTAGGGTTAAGCGACAAGGACCCCATATCGCACATATCGCACATATGGAGTAATCACATAGACTAACTCCCCCTGTGTGTGAACCCTTAAGGGTTAGCCAAGATCGCACGCTGTAAACACACAGTTGAGCTAACAACTCTCAATGAGTTTTGAACCTCCTTTCATTTGCTTGCAAGACTTTTCATTCGTTCATTCAATATGTTCCACTTTCATTATCTTAAATCTTTCGCTTCGTTAAGATAATATTTTACGTTCATTATCATAATCGCACCATGTAAAGCCACGTCATAATACGTAATAAGGAACATAAGGAAATACATGATACATAACATCCATAATCATCATATGTCACACCCCCGCTAAAAGCAGAAACAAGGGGACTTGTGTCGTGTTTAGTCAATATTCACGACAATATAGCCATAAGCGTAAACATGTTAAATGATTCACATAAACAAAAAAGATAACATTGCAATGTATTTCCCACAACCCGGGAACACGTATCAAAAAAATGTAATTGTTTAATCAGACTACAACATTGTTTCAAAATGATTGTTTGTCAAGTATGTTTAGTCCCAAAAATGCATCCTAGGGTCTCCACTAAGGCAGCACACCTAGATCCTCAATTAGCATGATCACCTTAAAAGATATGCTCAAAATGGTCAACAAAATTGTTGGTGAGCTCGCAGGTTTAAATAGTAAATAAGTAATTGATGCTGTATAGTAAATGATGTGGAATACCGTGAATAGAGTTATAAGTAAGTAAAATCACATGACAATGAGCTTTGCAAACAAACCTAATGACGTACACAAAGATCTTGTCGGAATATACTCACCCAAGGGCCCGTTCCTGGCCACTGTTGGTACTAACTAGTATACCAACAAACAAGGGTGGGGGTGTCAACCCAGTAGTACTACCAATACCTATCCGTCGGTTCCCACACTGGAATTAAATAGTTGCAAAGAAAGTACCACACAGCGAACTCAAGCATGTATCAGATAAGTGCACACAAAACAGTAACACGTTGATTCCAAGTACGTAAATTGTATGTAAATTGTACAGCATTGAAAATGGGTGAGCATACTTTTCCCCCAAGTTTGTAAATGATTGAAATATTGTAAGCATAAAAAGGGGCCATGAAACTCACTTGTTAGGTGGTAAGTATGAATGATCAAGGTTTCCAAATGTTGTATGCAATGAACGGTCAAACACCTATTGACACTTATTGTTAAGCATTAATGATATGTATAAAGCAGATAGTAACGTTCGGTCGGTTCGGGTTGTATCGGTTGGGTCGCGTGTAACACACACAAACAGACACACGTATTAGATCTTATGTAGATCCAAGTACTAGACATCGTTGCCATTGTTGATGATGTTTGAGTAGAAGTTCCATTGTTATTAGAGAAGTATTTGGTAAATATTAATAGCTACAAATCGGTTATTGATACTTGTAAAATGTTAAGTTGATTTGATTTGGAATAACATTAGTAAGTTTGATAGCGCTGACTTTAATCTTGTCATTAGCAATGGCAACCGTGTCGATGTCACCTTAACATCACACGACATACACACACCACACACAAGGAGAAACTCACACACAACAACTTCAATCGCACGACAGGACCAGACGCACAACTCAACACTCCATTCGCACGAATCAACCCTCATTCGTACGAATCAGCTTCATTCGTACGATTGAACCTTCATTCGTGTGACTGGCATTCAGTCGTACCACACAACACTCAATCGCACGATTCAACATCCATACGCACGAATCAACCTTCATTCGTACGAATCAGCTTCATTCGTACGATTGAACCTTCATTCGTGCGATTGGCCTTCAGTCGTGCGATACACCCACAATCGCACACATTCACCCAGTCGCACGACTCAGTCGCACGACACACCCAGTCGCACAACTCAGTCGCACGATTGACTCAATCGCACACATTCATTCGCTCGCATGACTCAATTGCACACACACACACACACAGTCGCACGACACACTCAGTCGCACAACTCAGTCGCATGATTGACTCAGACGCATGATTCAGTCGCACGACTCACCCAATCGCACGGCTCAATCGCATGACAGACCCAGTCGCCTGAACAGAAAGTCGCGACTGCAGGAGGTGCAGAGCAGCCTTCGGCTGCTCCGAGCATGGGTTTTACACAACAAGGACTTCCAGAAACACACTACAAACATACACAAACATGAAGCACACGCAGAAGACATCACACGCACCCACACGACCTCATGTGTTCGGGTTGAACCCGAATACCCGAACCCTAAAATGGACAGCCGTGAATAAGCAAGAAAAGGGACAACCAAGGTCGTCTACCTGCTAGAATGGAGTAGACTCGGTTGTAGTCGAAGTCTAGATGGTGAAAACGCAACGAAAATGAGCGGTTTTGGTGCAAGGAGGAGGAAGAAAGGTGAATAACAAGAAATGGAGAAGAAGAAGGAGTTATGGAGGCTAGGGCTGGAAATGGGGTATTTATACCTAGCCCTAGTTTGGCAAAAAGTCACATTTAGTCCCTGCACTTAACCCCCGAGTTTCCCAAATTTGTTTGGGTTGAAAACGACTTTATTAGGTTAGTTATATTAATGATGAAAATGTATTTAATGATATTAGTAACTTAAAAATGGTTTTATTAATGACGATAATATTATAATAAAATGGTATATTTAGCGGTAACGATGACGAAAGTTTTAAAAGTTTTTAAGGATAGCATACGTTAACGATACGGACACAAGAATAAAGACAATAAAGCAAGTATAATATCCACACAAATAGTTTATAAAGATGAGGAATGATCGAGCGAAGAAAAGTTAAGGGAATCCATGTTAATTGTCGGACCGTTAGGTGACTGATGTCACAGTATCTCTCAGTTGAGAGAATTTCGTCCCGAAATTCAGTTGGAGTTAGGTCCAAGAGTGTCATCCTCGAATAGATGTGGATATTTGCGTTTCATCTGATCTTCCCGTTCCATGTAAACTCTGGCCCTCGTTTTGAATTCCATCTCACACGGACAATTGGTATTCTACTGCGCTTCAATTGATTGACCTTTCGATCCATGATCTCAATGGGTTCCTTAACAAAATGAAGCTTTTCGTCAATCTTGATTTCCTCAATTGGTACATGAAGGGATTCGTCAGCCAAACACTTCTTGAGGTTCGACACGTGGAAAGTATCATGTACACCGCTGAGTTCTTGTGGCAACCTTAATCGGTAAGCCACTGGACCGATTCTTTCTGTAATCTCGAATGTTCCTACATATCTTGGGGCTAACTTCCCTTTCTTTCCAAACCGAACGACTCCTTTCCAAGGGGAGACTTTAAGTAAAACCCGATCTCCAATGTTGAATTCTAGAGGCTTCCGACGGTTGTCGGCAAAGCTCTTTTGGCGATCTCTGGCAGCTTTTAGTCGGCCTTTGATTTGAAAGATCTTGTCGGTTGTTTCTTGAATGATCTCTGGGCCTGTTAACTGACTTTCACCAATCTCGGCCCAACAAACGGGTGATCTACATTTTCTTCCATACAACGCTTCGAACGGAGCACATCCAATGCTTGTTTGGTAGTTGTTGTTGTAAGAGAACTCGATCAGCGGTAGGTGAGCATCCCAACTACCACCAAAGTCGATTACACACGCCCTCAGCATGTCTTCTAGCGTTTGTATAGTTCGTTCACTTTGGCCATCTGTCTTAGGGTGATAGGCGGTACTCATATCTAATCGAGTGCCCATCGCTTTCTGTAGTGTCTGCCAAAATCGTGAAGTAAATCGGCTGTCACGGTCGGATATGATTGACACCGGCACCCCGTGTCTTGTCACGACCTCTTTTATGTACAATCTCGCCAACTTATCCATTTTGTAGTCTTCTCGGATCGGCAAGAAATGAGCTGACTTGGGAATTTCAGGTTGCTGTAATAATCCCGATGGTTTCTGATGTTCAGCTTTAACTTTCGAGCATGTCAAGCATCTGCTGACGTACATAGCAATGTCCTTCTTCATACCTGGCCACCAGTACAGATCTTTGAGATCGTGATACATCTTGTCTGCACCAGGATGAATAGAATATCGCGTCTTGTGGGCTTCATCCATGACTAAGGTACGTATACCTCCCCATCTGGGTACACATATACTATCCATGAAGTACTGTATACCATCATCCTTGCAACTCATTTGTTTATCCAACCCTCGGAATTCTTCTCCCGTAAGGTTTTCTTCTTTCAATGCCTCACTTTGTGCAATTTGGATCTGGGCTTTCAAATTCGTTTGAATGGTCAATCCCAACGCTCGAGCACGTAGTGGTTTCACACGTTCTTTGCGGCTTAAAGCATCAGCCACCACGTTAGCTTTTCCCGGATGATACCGGATTTCACAATCGTAGTCACTAAGAAGCTCTACCCAACGTCGCTGACACATATTAAGTTCCTTCTGGTCCAGAATATGTTCTCTTATGATCTGTGTAGATGATGCATTTGGTTCCATACAAGTAATGCCTCCAAATCTTGAGTGCAAATACTACAGCGCCCAACTCAAGATCATGAGTTGTATAGTTCTTTTCGTACACCTTAAGTTGTCGCAAGCGTAGTCAATCACCTTATCCTTCTGTATTAGCACACATCCCAATCCTTGATGTGAAGCATCGCAGTATACCACAAAATCATCAGTTCCGTCTGGGAGGGACAATATTGGTGCGTTGCACAACTTCTCTTTCAACGTTTGGAACGCTTGTTCTTGTGCATGTCCCCAATCAAACTTCTTGTCTTTCTGAGTCAACAATGTTAATGGTTGCGCGATCTTTGAAAAATCCGCGATGAAACGACGATAGTAACCGGCCAATCCTAAGAATTGTCGTATCTCTGATGGTGTCTGGGGTGCATCCCATTTCTTCACCGCTTCAATCTTGCCGGGATCTACATGAATCCCATCCTCGTTAACCACATGACCCAAAAACTTCACTTCCCGCAACCAGATGTCACACTTCGAGAACTTGGCGAAAAGTTTCTCTTCCCGTAGCAGTTCCAGAATTGCCCGAAGGTGTTCTTCGTGATCCTCTTTCGATCGGGAGTAGATAAGTATGTCGTCTATGAATACGATCACAAACTTATCCAAGTAAGGTTTACACACCCGATTCATTAGGTCCATAAACACAGCTGGTGCGTTAGTCAACCCGAACGGCATGACCAAGAACTCATAGTGCCCATAACGAGTTCTAAACGTTGTTTTCGGTATGTCCTCCTCGAAAACCCTTAGTTGATGATATCCAGAACGAAGGTCGATCTTGGAGAAATATGAAGCTCCTTGCAGCTGATCAAACAGATCGTCGATCCTGGGGAGAGGATATCGATTCTTCACGGTTAACTTGTTCAACTCACGATAATCGATGCACATTCGAAACGACCCATCCTTCTTCTTGACAAATAATACCGGTGCTCCCCACGGTGAGTGACTCGGTCGAATAAAACCCTTCTCCAGTAGTTCCTGTAACTGACTAGATAACTCTTGCATTTCAGATGGCGCTAACCGATATGGCGTCTTTGCTACCGATATAGCTCCAGGAACCAACTCTATACGGAATTCCACCTGTCGTAGAGGAGGCAAACCAGACAAGTCATCAGGAAATACATCTGGGTAGTCCCGTACCAGTGGTATGTCTACTAATTTTCTCTCCTCTTCCTTCTTTTCTACCACATGAGCCAGTAAAGCGTAGCACTGCTTCCGTAAACTTCGGCATGCTTTCATGTAGGAGATAAGCTTTAAGTTTCTTCCCGGTCGTTCTCCATGAATTCTGAGTACCTCCCCGTATGACATGGGGATTCGTACTACTTTGTCCCGACAGACAATCTCATCTCCGTCTTTCGACAACCAATCCATTCCCACAATCACGTCGAAACTTCCTAACTCAAAGGGTATCAAATCTATATCGAAGGCATGGTCCTCCAATATTATCGAGCACTTCCTAACTCATCAGCCTGAACAACCCTACCATTTGCCATTTCTACAGAGTAGCTAGTTTCTAGCCTACTAGGACTTAACTCAAGCAATTGCACAAACTCAGAAGATATAAAGCTATTGTCTGCTCCAGTATCAAATAATATAGATGTGGAGTGATGATTGAGTAAGTGCGTACCCGTGACAACATTCGGGTCCTGACGAGTATCGTTGGCTCTAATGACAAATCACGTCCCCGAGCTGTATTTCCTTGATTCGCCGGGCCTTGATTCCCAGCTATAGCCATCACCTGCTGCGGGTTGTTCCCATGTTTCTGTAGTGATCTGGGCCTCCACACTCATAACAGACTCTAGCATTCCCAGCGGGGTTAACCGCGTTGACCGGTGCCACCAAATTCGGTGCTATTCTGCAGTCTCTCGCTAGATGCCCCGGGCGTCTACAGTTCGCGCACACCCGACATTGCATTCCTGGGGGATGATGGTAGTTGCACCTGTCACATTAGGGGTGCGGCCCAACATACTTTCTCTTGCCTTGCGTCACGGCCACAAAATTCCTGGTCGTCTTGGCCCTTTTATCAAATTTCCCGGCACTCGACCGGCTCGTTTCCCCAACATCTTTTCTCTTCTCTGCCCCTCTTCCTAACACCACTGTTCTCACCATCTCATCGGTTAGAGCGCCAGCCTTCAGAATTGCGCTCTGGATAGTAGGAGGAGCAGCTGTTGTTACCATTGCTCGGATTTGAGGCGCAAGTCCCCAAATGTACCTCTCGATCCTCTTTGATTCCGGAGTGACCAGATGTGGAACCAATCTTGCCAAATCGTGGAATCGATCAATGTAAGCTGCGTGCCCAGCCCCCACCATAGCATGATTCCAGATTTCATGCTCCAGTTTCTGCATCTCGTTGAAGGGGCAGTATTCCTCTGTGATCAGTGCCTTGAATTCATCCCATGACATCTGCATCGCTGATTCTCTTCCTCTAGCTTGAACCTGGGTGTTCCACCAGGTTAGGGCCTTGCCCTGCAGTGAACATGTGGCATACTTGATTTTCTGGCTGTCGAGGCATTCACTGATATCAATCACTGCCTCCATCTTTTCAAGCCATCTGGTCAGGGCTATGGCTCCGCCCTTCCCATCAAATTCCTTTGGTTTGCAGGCCACAAACTCCTTGTACGAACATCCCCTTCTAGTATTGACAACCCCATTTTCATTACCGGTTGTTCCACCATTCCCGGTTTCCTGATTACTTTCGTTCCCAGTCGGGTTCCCATCACCTACTTCAGTTTCAATCCCACCTTGTCCTCTTTCTCCACCATCCTCATTATCATTGCCACCATCCCCGTGGGGGTGGTGTTGCTGAAGTGCATCGCTCACTTGAGCCACAATAGTCGGAATCAGTGCGGCCAGTTGCTGAGCGATCAAGGCTGCCATATCAGAGTCTCCTGTCCCCTGATTATTACTGGCAGGACCAGCACTTGATCTTGGTGCTCTACCTCTGCCTCTGCCCCTCGGGGCTTCACTTCCGCCACTGTTGCTGCGGGTAACTCTTCGAGGCGGCATTTTCTAATCATAAAAGTAGTAAACACATAAGCTTTAACCATTTCAAAGTGTATTATCCATAACACTCATCAAAGTCCAGCATTCCAAGTTAATATCACACGTATAATCACCACACATCACATGCAAGTCGTGTAGTTCTCACACCATGAATTGATAATGTCTCAACAATAGTCCATCATAACAATTGTAAATCCATGTATATAATCACGTTTAGTCTAGCGAAGGTTGTCTATCTCCTCCTCTTTCTAGGTTTCAGACATAACCTCCTCAGGGTCAATCTCAATGTCCGAGGTTAAGCGCAATAGCATGATCTGTGAAGATCTCTTCGGGTTAGATACCCGGATTTGATAAACCAACTCGGTGCGCAGAGGGAACGGAAGATCCAATAGAAGCATCCCATAAGGAGTGAGCACAAAGGTTCACTCACAGGGTGAAAAGATCACAAACAGATAGATAAACGAACAAGTAAAGAGGAACACATACATGACATATGAAATGCACACAGATCCTAGCATGCAAATCTACATGAAGGTTCCTAGGTTATAGTCTAGGTCAAGCGTATTGCCTAATTCTCTGTAAGGCCCCGTTCCCGGGACGCCTACACTTGGTCATTCATCGCACGTAAACATAATATTACATTTCACTTTCATAAAACGTTGCAGCGGAAACATTAAAAACAACATTTTCATTTCATCAAAATACTTTTGCAAAATAAAACAAACGTTCATTACATAATATCATTTTACATTCATTACAAAAGCATTAAACATAAGAATGTCATCCAAAATACGCTGAGTAGCCGCCTCGTGGGAGCGTTGCTGAGTGAGTTCTAGTTTTATAATAAAACATACTTTACTTCCTTTATAAAACCTTTCGATACTTTCGTAAGCAATCACACAACATACATACACATAGATAATATAATTATTATCTTCATCATTCATTCATGCCTTAACTTATGTTCGCTCATACGTTCTTACTTTCATTCATTCGTTAATTATTACATCTTGTCTTTCCATTAAATACCATGAACTTTACCCTTCATGCTCATGATACTGGGCCTAAGTTTATCGTGGACTTTCATTCACGGTGCCCCGCACCTCCGGCCACAGTACCTAGGATAAGGTTCAGGATTATTACGTCTTTTCCATTTATCAACACCATGAACTTTACCCTTCATGCTCATGGCACTGGACCTAGGCCTATCATAGACCTTCTATAACGGTGCACAGCACCTCATGGTCACAGTACCTAAGGTAAGGTTCAGGATCATTATATCGGTTACATTCTCACGTTCTGGATCAGTGTCAACAGCTATGCCCCAAACAATATGGCTACTGGGCCGAAGTTCACAAACGACTTCCACACTGCACATAGCCTGGCACCAGCACCGGGGTAAGCGACAGAGATCCCAACTATATCCCTCACTCCTAACATATGGGTACTAAGACATTCTACACCCCCAACCATATGGGTACAATGACATCCTACACCCCCAACGATATGGATACTACACCCCCATCAACATGGGTACTACACCCCCATCAATATGGGTACTACACCCCCATCAATATGGGTACTACACCCCCATCAACATGGGTACTACACCCCCATCAACATGGGTACTACACCCCTATCAATATGGGTACTACACCCCCATCAACATGGGTACTACACATACTACACCATGCACCACACCGAAGGTCAGCCACGAAAACTGGAACCCCTGCGTGCACACTTTAGGATTAGTTGAACCACACGTGGTTGAGCTTAAGGCATTTAGAGTCGTGCACTTTAGTACACCTTGCTTGCGACCCTTTCACGATTTCATTCATTCATTAATAATGCGTTCATTCCTCATATTCCTCTCTTCTTTATCTTTCACTTTACGTTACGTAATACTTTCATTACATACATTAACGCTCAACGCAAAGCCAAAGAAAGATACATATACATAACAGGAATATAAGCATAAACATACATACATTACCATACAGGGCATCATCATATATACGCATCAATCATACACACGCATCAATCATACATCACATCACTAACATCACACACATGCCCGGAATAACGTCTATGACCCTGAAAGTCAACTTACACAAGCCTACGGAAACTTCCCGAGTCAAAACCCACAACTGCACTTTCCCTCGGAAGTCATAAGATAGACCGTTGCTCTTCCGGGCGTATGAACCTTACTTGCGCGTATGGACACCCTCCAGTCGCATGGCCTTTCGGGCGACAGAACACTTAGGCGAATGGACATCAGGCGAATGGACATCCATGCGTATGGACTCTCAGTCGCATAGCTTCTATGCGTATGGCCTTCAGTCACATGACTTCTGGCATATGGGCTTCAGTCGCATCCTCTTCGTGCGAATGAACCTCAGTCGCATGGCCTCCAGGCGCATGGACTTCAGTCACATAACCTTCGTGCGAATGAACCTCAGTCGCACACTCCTTCAATCGCATGCCTTACACACACATGAACTTCAGACGCATGACCATCATGCGTATGGGCCTCAGTCGCATGGCAATCGTGCGCATGGACCTCGGTCGCACGCCAATCGGCCGAATGGCCTCCAATCGCCCTCCTGTCGGTCGCCTAGCCCTAGCTGATGCAGAATGCAGTTCATCCCGACTGCAGCCAATGGTTTTCAGCCTCCAACCTCTTCCAAACCTCTTTTAAGCTCAAATCAACCATCCTAAACCTTAGGGAAACATACCATGACCCCATTCAAGCATAACCACGCAAGAAATCAAACTCCAAATGATTCGTACACATACACATGCATAAAAACGGTTTTTCACCCAAAAACTCGAAAAAGGGTTTTCAGATGTGTTCCAGCCCCAAAATCAGTTGAAAACGTGTAAAAGAGGGGTCCTAGAACTCACCTTAATGATTCTGACGAGTAGAGCTTCGATTTGACTCGCTCCTCAACGATTTTGGCTACTCGAACCAACCCGAGCCAACACTTTTCCTCTTTTCTCTTCTTTCTCTCTTCTCTTCTTGATGGCTGAAAAATGAGAAGGGTGGGGTGTCTCCCCCCTTTTATACTCCCACTCATCAAGTTTTCTCTTGTTGGCGGGTTTGGTCCCTCGACTTTGGATTTTATTCCTTTTTCTTATTTCGTCGGGTTCAAAGAAAATTTCCGGGCGTTACAAGTCCACCCTTATATAGGTTTCGTCCCCGAAACCTGTTATTCCTTAAACCGTCACAAGCAATACTGTCTCATCTCTTTTCCAGTCTCCCACCTGGAGTTCAATCGGTATACGTCGTTTATCCACACACGACTTCTTGTCTATCTCTGGCTACCTCATTAAGACTTTGATCCTTTCGAGCTTCTCGATCGTGGCCTCGATCATCTCAATACTTTCTATACGGCATTTGGTGCTCGACCTTCACTTGTAAACAAGTAAGGCATTTAATCTCGTACTCCACCATATCACGCTTCATGCACTTTCCCGCCACTGTTATCGAAATCACATTCGGAATCGTCGTGACTCAATCACCTTAAACCATCACAGTGATCTCGTCAGGCGCGGTCAACCGTATCATCTTTTTGCGACGCACAGTGTTCGCTCCGTAGTCCGCCAAACAATCCACTCCTAGGGCTACATCGAATGGCGTATCTATCTTCTTACCACTAACAGGCAATTTAGCACAGAAAGGAACAGGAATAAAACTTTTACTAGCGCCAGCATTGAATAACACAAGGCTAAGGATCTATTTACTAGGAACATACCTAACACAACATCGAAGTCTGTCCTAGCTTCCTCCGATCTTCTTCACTCCCGAACCTTCAGCCCTTGGCTTCTTACAGTCCCTGCTCTTATGACCTTCCTCACCACAAGAATAACACCTCCCCATACCGCAGTTCTTCGCCACATGCCCGGTCTTTCCACAACGAAAACATACATTGGTCCCCATTCTACATTCCCCGGGGTGCTTGTGCCCACACTTGCCACACCTTTCCGACCCCGCATCCGGTGTGACCACACGACGGTCATCTCCCCGTGCATGCTTATTATTCATCGGGACACCACCCCGTCCAGTCCTCTTCCCACTCCAGTTCTGGTCTCCATCATCCTTCTCACTCACATCCGCCATCGCAGCCCTTTCATCGTACAACCTTCCCGCCAAGTCAACTGCCGACCTATACATGCTCGGTCGGGCAGCAATCATGTGCCTATGGATGTCCGCTGGCAAGCCATGAATATACCTCTTGATCTTTCGCGATAGAGATGTCACCTGATCTGGCACCAGCCGTGCCATTTCGTTGAATTTAGTGGTGTATTGCTGATGCGTCATTGTTCCCGCTTCCAGCATCAGGAACTCTCTTTCAACTTTATTTAATCTCACGGTGAGGACAGAACTCCTCAATCACCAGCCTCTTCAACTCTAACCATCTCATCCTTCCAATAGCCCTGCTTCCCTCAACTTGGACTATATTGTCCCACCAGCAAAAAGCTGAGTCCACAAAAGAGTGGGTAGCAAATTTTACTTTTTGATCTTCTCGGCATTCGCTGATATTTAAAACAGCTTCCATTTCCTTCACCCATCAGTGAGCAGCAGCAGCAGTGCCATTGCCATTAAAAGTAGGGGGCTTGCATCGTTGAAACGCCCCATAATTACAGCCTCGTGCCGCCTCCGGCACAGGCTCTTCTTCCTCTTCTTCTTCCTCTTCGTCATCAGAGAGAATTATTTCAGTCTCGGACCGTCTCCTCTCGCCCAAAGGTCTACCCCTTTCCTTTCTCTCCTCATCTCTATCAGTCTTTATCACTTCGGTCACTTCAGACGGTAGGATCGTCAGCAAGACCAGATGCACTTCCTCCACGACCGCCTCTCTCATCGAGGCCCTCTGATTAGCATTCTCATCACCGCCCTCGGGATGAGGGGTCTCAGGTTCCTCATGAACCACTTTTTCGGCCCTAGGCCTTCCTCTTGTGACCCCTGGTTCAGCACCACGTCTACCACCACTGCCACCACGAGAAGCTTTCAAAGATCTTCCACCGACCATTCTCTAAACACACTGAAAGATTCAAACACTAACACGGTCATTCAAGGAACAGGTTAGTTTATGTCAAGTATAGTAAGTCCCTAATTACAGTGGCCAGTTGTGATTAGCCACTTACTTTACTCTTCATACCCCAAGCATTACCTGTCCTGACTACATCAGTATCTAAATCTACCATCAACACATAAACCATATAACATGCGCACATAATACAGGTTAACTTTACAAAAATACCTGATGGCACGCAACTACTCAGATTGGCATCCCATTCCCTTTCTGTCCCATTTTCAGTTTAAGTTAAGGTTTATTTGAAAATTTACCCATTTCACTTAAACGTTGGCTCTGATACCAACTTGTAAGGCCCCGTTCCCGGGACGCCTACAATTGGTCATTCATCGCACATAAAACATAATATTACATTTCACTTTCATAAAACGTTGCAGCGGAAACATTAAAAACAACATTTTCATTTCATCAAAATACTTTTGCAAAATAAAACAAACGTTCATTACACAATATCATTTTACATTCATTACAAAAGCATTAAACATAAGGATGCCATCCAAAATACGCTGAGTAGCCGCCTCGTGCCATCCCCAGCAATATACCTGCCAACTGGAAACACATCAAAGTCAGCGTTGTTGAGTGAGTTCTAGTTTTATAATAAAACATACTTTACTTCCCTTATAAAACCTTTCGATACTTTCGTAAGCGATCACACAACATACATACACATAGATAATATAATTATTGTCTTCATCATTCATTCATGCCTTAACTTATGTTCGCTCAAACGTTCTTACTTTCATTCATTCGTTAATTATTACATCATGTCTTTCCATTAAATACCATGAACTTTACCTTTCATGCTCATGATACTGGGCCTAAGTTCATCGTGGACTTTACACTTTCATTTATCAACACCATAAACTTTACCCTTCATGCTCATGGCACTGGACCTAGGCCTATCATAGACCTTCTATAACGGTACACATCACCTCATGGTCACAGTACCTAAGGTAAGGTTCAGGATCATTATATCGGTTACATTCTCACATTCTGGATCAGTGTCAACAGCTATGCCCCAAACAATATGGCTACTGGGCCGAAGTTCACAAACGACTTCCACACTGCATATAGCCTGGCACCAGCACCGGGGTAAGCGACAGAGATCCCAACTATATCCCTCACCCCCAACATATGGGTACTAAGACATTCTACACCCCTAACGATATGGGTACAATGACATCCTACACCCCCAACGATATGGATACTACACCCCCATCAACATGGGTACTACACCCCCATCAATATGGGTACTACACCCCCATCAACATGGGTACTACACCCCCATCAACATGGGTACTACACCCCCATCAATATGGGTACTACACCCCCATCAACATGGGTACTACACATACTACACCATGCACCACACCGAAGGTCAGCCACGAAGACTGGAACCCCTGCGTGCACACTTTAGGATTAGCTGAACCACACGCGGTTGAGCTTAAGGCATTTAGAGCCGTGCACTTCAGTACACCTCGCTTGCGAGCCTTTCACGTTTTCATTCATTCATTAATAATGCGTTCATTCCTCATATTCCTCTCTTATTTATCTTTCACTTTACGTTACGTAATACTTTCATTAAATACATTAACGCTCAACGCAAAGCCAAAGAAAGATACATATACATAACAGGAATATAAGCATAAACATACATACATCACCATACAGGGCATCATCATATATACGCATCAATCATACACACGCATCAATCATACATCACATCACTAACATCACACACATGCCCAACATAACGTCTATGACCCTGAAAGTCAACTTACACAAGCCTACGGAAACTTCCCGAGTCAAAACCCACAACTGCACTTTCCCTCGGAAGTCATAAGAGTGACCGTTGCTCTTCCGGGCGTATGAACCTTACTTGGGCGTATGGACACCCTCCAGTCGCATGGACATTAGACGAATGGACATCCATGCGTATGGACTCTCAGTCGCATAGCTTCTATGCGTATGGCCTTCAGTCGCATGACTTCAGGCGTATGGGCTTCAGTCGCATCCTCTTCGTGCGAATGAACCTCAGTCGCATGGCCTCCAGGCGCATGGACTTCAGTCGCATAACCTTCGTGCGAATGAACCTCAGTCGCACACTCCTTCAATCGCATGCCTTACAGACACATGAACTTCAGTCGCATGACCATCATGCGTATGGGCCTCAGTCGGATGGCAATCGTGCGCATGGATCTCAGTCGCACGCCAATCAGCCGAATGGCTTCCAATCGCCCTCCAGTCGGTCGCCTAGCCCTAGCTGATGCAGAATGCAGTTCATCCCGACTGCAGCCGAGGGTTTTCGGCCTCCAACCTCTTCCAAACCTCTTTTAAGCTCAAATCAACCATCCTAAACCTTAGGGAAACATACCATGACCCCATTCAAGCATAACCACGCAAGAAATCAAGCTCCAAACGAATCGCACACATACATACATGCATAAAAACGGGTTTTCACCCAAAAACTCGAAAAAGGGTTTTCAGATGTGTTCCAGCCCTAAAATTAGTTGAAAACGTGTAAAAGAGGGGTCCTAGAACTCACCTTAACGATCCCGACGAGTAGAGCTTTGATTTGACTCGCTCCTCAACGATTTTGGCTACTCGAACCAACCCGAGCCAACACTTTTCCTCTTTTCTCTTCTTTCTCTCTTCTCTTCTTGGTGGCTGAAAAATGAGAAGGGTGGGGTGTCTCCCCCCTTTTATACTCCCACTCATCAAGTTTTCTCTCGTTGGCGGGTTTGGTCCCTCGACTTTGGACTTTATTCCTTTTTCTTCTTTCGTCGGCTTCAAAGAAAATTTCCGGGCGTTACATTCTCTATAACCAATGGCTCTGATACCAATCTGTCACACCCCCGCTAAAAGCGGAAACACGGGGATGTAACGAGATCAGGATCGTCATAACACATGGTAAGCGATAGAGATGCAATATAATAAATGATGATAAGCGTGTCATGACGACACCCGACAACAAGGGGACTTGTGTCGTTAAACCTTGTTGTCGGGTGTCGTCATGACATGCTTGTCATCATTTATTATATTGCATCTCTATCGCTTACCATGTGTTATGACGATCCCGATCTCGTTACATCCCCGTGTTTCTGCTTTTAGCGGGTGTGTGACAGATTGGTATCAGAGCCATTGGTTATAGAGAATTAGGCAATGCGCTTGACCTAGACTATAACCTAGGAACCTTCATGTAGATTTGCATGCTAGGATCTGTATGCATATTATATCTCGTGTATTTGTTCCTCGTTACTTGATTTGTTTATCTATCTGTTATGTGATCTTTCACCCTGTGAGAGAGCCCTTGTGCTCACTCTTTTATGTGATGCTTCCATTGGATCTTCCGTTCCCTCTGCGCGCCGAGTTGGTTTAACAAATCCGGGTACTAAACCCGAAGAGATCTTCACAGATCATATTATTGCGCTTGACCTTGGACATTGGGATTGACCCTGAGGAGGTTATGTCTGAAACCTCGAAAGAGGAGGAGATAGACAACCTCCGCTAGACTAAACGTGATTATATACATGGGATTACAATTGATATGATGGACTATTGTTGAGACATTACCAATTCATGGTGTGAGAACTACACGACTTGCATGCGATGTGTGGTGACAATAAGTGTGATATTAACTTGGAATACTGGACTTGATGAGTGTTATGGATAATACACTTTGAAATGATTTAAGCTTACGTGTTTACTATTTCTATGATTAGAAAATGCCGCCTCGAAGAGTTACCCGCAGCAATAGTGGCGGGAGTGAAGCCCCAAGGGGCAGAGGCAGAGGTAGAGGTAGAGCACCAAGAACAAATGATGGTCCTGCCAGTAACAATCAGGAAACAGGAAACACTGATATGGCAGCTCTGATCGCTCAACAGTTGGCCGCACTGATTCCTACTATCGTGGCCCAAGTGAGCGATGCACTCCAGCAACACCACCCCCATGGGGATGGTGGCAATGATAATGGAGATAATGGAGAAAGAGCTCAAGGTGGGATCGAAACTGAAGTGGGAAATGGAAACCCGACCGGAAACGAAAGCAATCAGGAGACCGGGAATGGTGGTACAGCCGGTATTGAGACTGGGTTGTTAATACTAGACGGGGGTGTTCATACAAAGAGTTTGTGGCTTGCAAACCGAGAGAATTTGATGGGAAAGGTGTGGCGATAGCCCTAACCAGGTGGCTAGAAAAGATGGAGGCAGTGATTGACATCAGTGAGTGCCTCGACAGCCAGAGAATCAAGTATGCCACATGTTCATTGCAGGGCAAGGCCCTAACCTGGTGGAACACCCAGGTTCAAGCTAGAGGAAGAGAATCTGCGATGCAGATGTCATGGGATGAGTTTAAAGCTTTGATTACCGAGGAATACTGCCCCCTCAACGAGATGCAGAAATTGGAACATGAGTTCTGGAATCATGCTATGGTGGGGGCCGGGCATGCATCCTATATTGACAGTTTTCATGAGCTGGCAAGATTGGTTCCGCATCTGGTCACGCCGGAATAAAAGAGAATCGAGAGGTATATTTGGGGACTTGCGCCTCAAATCCGAGCAATGGTTACAGCAGCTGCTCCTTCTACGATCCAGAGCGCAATTCTGAAGGCTGGCGCTTTGACTGATGAGATGGTGAGAACAGGGGTCTTGGGCAGAGGAGCAGAAAAGAGAAAAGATGTTGGGGAAACGAGCTGGTCGAGTGCCGGGAAGTTTGATAAGAGGACCAAGACGACCAGAAATTTTGTGGCCGTGACTCAGGGCAAAAGAGAGTATGTGGGGCCGCACCCCAAATGTGACAGGTGTGCGCGAATTGTAGGCGCCCGGGGCATTTGGCGAGAGACTGCAGAACAACGCCGAATCTTGTGGCACCAGTCAACGCGGTTAACCCCGCCGGGAATGCAAGGGCTTGTTATGAGTGTGGAAGCCCTGATCATTACAGGAACATGTGCCCCAGGCTGAATCGGGCACCGGGTCAACAAGGGAACAACCAGCAGCAGGTGATGGCTATAGCTGGAAACCAAGGCCCGACCAATCAAGGGAATGCAGCTCGGGGACGTGCATTCGTCATTGGAGCCAACGATGCCCGTTAGGACTCGAATGTTGTCACGGGTACGCACTTACTCAATCATCACTTCGCATCTATATTATTTGATACTGGAGCAGACAATAGCTTTATATCCTCTGAGTTTGTGTAATTACTTGATTTGAGTCCTAGTAGGCTAGAAACTAGCTACTCAGTAGAAATGGCCAATGGTAGGGTTGTTCAGGCCGATGAGATTATTAGGAAGTGCTTGTTAACATTGGAGGACCATGCCTTCGATATAGACTTGATACCCTTTGAGTTAGGAAGTTTCGACGTGATTGTGGGTATGGATTGGTTGTCACAAAACGGAGCAGAGATTGTCTGTCGGGACAAAATAGTACGAATCCCTATGCCAAACGGGGAGGTACTCAAGATTCCAGGAGAATGACCGGGAAGGAACTTAAAGCTTATTTCCTGCATGAAAGCGCGCCGAAGTTTACGAAAGCTTTTCTGGCTCATGTGGTTGAAAAGAAGGACGAAGAGAGGAAACTAGTATATATCCCCGTGGTACGGGATTACCCAAATATATTTCCTGATGACTTGTCTGGTTTTCCTCCTCCACGACAGGTGGAATTTCGTATAGAGTTAGTTCCTGGAGCTACGCTACACTGGTAGCAAAGACGCCATATCGGTTAGCGCCATCCGAAATGCAAGAGTTGTCTAGTCATTTACAGGAACTACTAGAGAAGGGTTTGTATTCGACCGAGTCATTCACCGTGGGGAGCACCGGTATTATTTGTCAAAAAGAAGGATGGGTCATTCCGCATGTGTATCGATTACCGTGAGCTGAACAAGTTAACCGTGAAGAATCGATATCCTCTCCCCAGGATCGACGATCTGTTTGATCAGCTGCAAGGAGCTTCATATTTCTCAAAGATCGACCTTCGTTCTGGATATCATCAACTAAGGGTTTTCGAGGACGACATACCGAAAACAGCGTTTAGAACTCGTTATGGGCACTATGAGTTCTTGGTCATGCCGTTCGGGCTGACTAACGCACCAGCAGTGTTTAGGGATCTAATGAATCGGGTGTGCAAACCTTACTTGGATAAGTTTGTGATCGTATTCATAGACGATATACTTATCTACTCCCGATCAAAAAGAGGATCATGAAGAACATCTTCGGGCAATACTGGAACTGCTACGGGAAGAAAAACTTTTCTCCAAGTTCTCGAAGTGTATTTTTGGTTGCGGGAAGTGAAGTTTTTGGGTCATGTGGTTAACAAGGACGAGATTCATGTAGATCCCGGCAAGATCAAAGCAGTGAAGAAATGGGACGCGCCCTAGACACCATCAGAGATACGACAATTCTTAGGATTGGCCGGTTACTATCGTCGCTTCATCGCGAATTTTTCAATGATCGCGCAGCCATTAACCCTGCTTACTCAGAAAGACAAGAAGTTTGATTGGGGACATGCACAAGAACAAGCGTTCCAAATGTTGAAAGAGAAGTTGTGTAACGCGCCTATACTGTGCCTCCCAGACGGAACTGATGATTTTGTGGTGTACTACGATGCTTCACATCAAGGATTGGGATGTGTGCTAATGCAGAAGGATAAGGTGATTGCCTACGCTTCGCGACAACTTAAGGTGCACGAAAAGAACTATACAACTCATGATCTTGAGTTGGGCGCTGTAGTATTTGCACTCAAGATATGGAGGCATTATCTGTATAGAACCAAATGCATCATCTACACAGATCATAAAAGCCTCCAACATATCCTGGATCAGAAGGAACTTAATATGCGTCAACGACATTGGGTAGAGCTACTTAGTGACTACGATTGTGAAATCCGTTATCATCCGGGGAAAGCGAACATGGTGGCTGATGCTTTAAGCCGTAAAGAACGGGTGAAACCACTACGTGCTCGAGCGTTGGGATTGACTATTCAAACGAATTTGAAAGCCCAGATCCAAATTGCACAAAGTGAGGCATTGAAAGAAGAAAACCTTGCGGGAGAAGAATTCCGAGGGTTAGATAAACAGATGAGTTGCAAGGATAATGGTATACAGTACTTCATGGATCGCATATGGGTACCCAGATAGGGAGGTGTACGTACCTTACTCATGGATGAAGCCCACAAGACGCGATATTCTATTCATCCTGGTGCAGACAAGATGTACCATGATCTCAAAGATCTGTACTGGTGGCCAGGCATGAAGAAAGACATTGCCTTGTACGTCAGCAGATACTTGACATGCTCGAAAGTTAAAGCTGAACATCAGAAACCATCGGGATTATTACAACAACCTGAAATTCCCGAGTGGAAATAGGAGAATATAGCTATGGATTTCATTGACAAACTCCCTAGAACAAGCAGCGGGCATGACTCGATATGGGTCATAGTGGATCGAATGACGAAATCAGCACATTTCTTGCCTATCCAAGAAGACTACAAAATGGATAAGTTGGCGAGATTGTACATCAAGGAGGTCGTGACACGGCACGGGGTGCCGGTGTTAATCATATCCGACCGTGACAGCCGATTTACTTCACGATTTTGGCAGACACTACAAAAAGCGATGGGCACTCGATTAGATATGAGTACCGCCTATCACCCTCAGACAGATGGCCAAAGTGAACGAACTATACAGACGCTAGAAGACATGTTGAGGGCGTGTGTAATCGACTTTGGTGGTAGTTGGGATGCTCATCTACCGTTGATCGAGTTCTCTTACAACAACAGCTACCATACAAGCATCGGATGTGCTCCATTCGAAGCGTTATATGGAAGGAAATGCAGATCTCCCGTTTGTTGGGCCGAGGTTGGTGAAAGTCAGCTAACAGGCCCAGAGATCATTCAAGAAACAACTGACAAGATCTTTCAAATCAAAGACCGACTGAAAGCTGCTAGAGATCGCCAAAAGAGCTATGCCGACAACCGTCGGAAGCCTCTAGAATTCAACATTGGGGATCGAGTCTTACTTAAAGTCTCCCCTTGGAAAGGAGTTGTTTGATTTGGAAAGAAAGGGAATTTAGCCCCAAGATACGTTGGACCATTCGAGATTACAGAAAGAATCGCTCCAGTGGCTTACCGATTAAGGTTGCCACAAGAACTCAGCGGTGTGCATGATACTTTTCACGTGTCAAACCTCAAGAAGTGTTTGGCCGACGAATCCCTTCACGTACCAATTGAGGAAATCAAAATTGACGAGAAGCTTCATTTTGTTGAGGAACCCATTGAGATCATGGATCGAAAGGTCAAGCAACTGAAGCACAGTAGAATACCTATTGTTCGCGTAAGGTGGAATTCAAAACGAGGGCCAGAGTTTACATGGGAACGAGAAGATCAGATGAAACTCAAATATCCACATCTATTCGAGGATGACACTCTTGGACCTAACTCCAGCTGAATTTCGGGACGAAATTCTCTCAACTGGGGGATACTGTGACATCCGTCACCTTAAGGTCCGTCAATTAACGAGGCTTTCTGTTAACTATTCTTTGATCAATCATCCCTCATCTTTATTAACTCTTTATGTAGATATCATGCTTGCTTTATTATCGTTGTGCTTGTGCTATCATTGTAATCATATGCTATCCTTAAAAACTTTTAAAACTTTCAACATCTAACCGCCAAATATATCATTTTTATATAAAATTAACGTCACCAATAAAACCATTTTTAAGTTATAAACATCATTAAATGCATTTTATAATTAATATAATTAACCTAATAAAGTCGTTTTTCAACCTAAACAAATTTGGGAAACTCGGGGGTTAAGTGCAGGGACTAAACTTGATATTTTGCAAACTTGGGCTGGGTATATAAACCCATATTCCAGCCCTAGCCTCATCTACTTCTCCTCCTTCTTCATCATCTTCTTCTTCACCATTTTCTTCATTCTAGCACCAAATCCGACCCGCTTGGTCTCGTTTTCGTCGTCTAGACTTTATCTACAACCTAGTCTACTCCATTCTAGCAGGTAGACGACCTTGGTTGTCCCTTTTCTTGCTTATTCACGGCTGTGCATTCTAGGGTTTCGGGTGTTCGGGTTCAACCCGAACACATGAGGTCGTGTGGGTGCGTGTGAGGTCTTTCTGCGTGTGCTTCTTGTTTGTGTATGTGTGTAGAGTGTTTCTGGAAGTCCTTGTTGTGTAAAACTCGTGCTCGGGGCAGCCGAAGGCTGCTCAGCCCTGTCAACATTCGCGATTCTGCTGTCCAGGCGACTAGGTCTGTCATGCGATTGAGTCGTGCGACTGGATGAGTCGTGCGACTAAGCTATGCGTCTGAGTCAATCACGCGACTGAGTTGTGCGACTGGGTGTGTCGTGCGACTGAGTCGTGCGACTGTGTGTATGTGTGCGAATGAGTCATGCGTGCGAATGAATGTGTGCGATTGAGTCATGCGAGCGAATGAATGTGTGCGATTGAGTTAGGTGACCGAATGAATGTGTGCGATTGTGCATGTATCGCACGACTAGAGTCCAATCGCGAATAAAGGTTCAATCGTACGAATGAAGCTGATTGGCACGATTGAAGGTTGATTTGTGCGTATGGAGGTTGAGTCGTGCGATTGGGTGTTGTGTGGTACGACTGAATGCCAGTCATACGAATGAAGGGTCAATCGTACGAATGAAGCTGACTCGCACGATTGAGGGTTGATTGGTGCGAATGGAGTGTTGAGTCGTGCGTCTGGTCCTGTCGTGCGACAGAAGTTGTTGTGTGTGATTTCCTTCATATGCGTGGTATGTGTATGTCGTGTGATGTTGAGGTAACATTAACACAGTTGCCATTGTTCGGCCACAAAGATTAAAGTCAACGCTATAAAGCCCACAAATACTATTCACAAATCAAATCAATCTAACGTTTTACAATTATCAACCGATTTGTAACTACTGATATTTATCAAATACATCTTCAATGACAATGAAACTTTTACTCAAATATCATCAGCAATGGCGACAATGTCTAGTACTTGGATCTACATAAGATCTAATACGTGTGTCTGTTTGTGTGTGTTACACGCGACCCAGCCGATACAACCCGAACCGACCGAACAATATTATATGCTTCATTTATATCATTAATGCTTATCAATAACTGTCAATAGGTGTTTGACCGTTCAATTGCATTCAACATTTGGATACATTGATCTTACATACTTACCACTTAACAAGTGAGTTTCGTGGCCCCTTTTACGCTTACAATATTTCAATCATTTACAACTTGGGGGAAAAGTATGCTCACCCATTTTCAATGCTGTACAATTTACTTACAATTTACATACATGGAATCAACGTGATACTGTTTTGCAAGTACTTATCTGATACATGCTTGGGTCTGCTGTGTGGTTCTATCTTTGCAACTATTTAATTCCAGTGTGGGAACCGACGGATAGGTATTGGTAGTACTACTGGGTTGACACCCCCACCCTTGTTCGTTGGTATACTGGTTAGTACCATCAGTGGCCAGGAATGGGCCCTTGGGTGAATATATTCTGACAATATCTTTGTGTACGTCGCTAGGTTTGGTTGCAAAGCTCATTGTCATGTGATTTTACTTGCTTATATAACTGTATTCACGATATTCCACATCGCTTACTATATACAGCATCACTTATTTATTACTTAAACCTGCGAGCTCACCAACAATTTTGTTGACCATTTTGAGCATATCTTTTCAGGTGATCATGCAAATTGAGGAATCTAGGTGTGCTGCCTTAGTGGAGACCCTAGGATGCATTTTTGGGACTAAACATATTTGACAAACAATTATTTTGATACAATGTTGTAGTCTGATTAAACAATTACAATCTTTTGATACTTGTTCCCGGGTTGTGGGAATTCACATTACAATGTTATCTTTATTTGATTATGTGAATCATTTTACATGTTTATGCTTATGGCTATGTTGTCGTGAATATTGACTAAACACGACACAAGTCCCCTTGTTGTCGGGTGTCGTCATGACACGCTTGTCATCATTTATTATATTGCATCTCTATCGCTTACCATGTGTTATGACGATCCCGATCTCGTTACATCCCCGTGTTTCCGCTTTTAGCGGGGGTGTGACAAGCATGGACCTTTTCACCAACTTGTGAAAGTTGGTGAGTCAACAGAGTTGCAGCAGAAAGTGGTCCAGCTTTATGGAACAGTACATCAGATAAAGCATATTTCAAAAGTCTTCGGAAGAAATCAATCTTCACTTCTTGGCTTCGGAATACTTTGTCTTTGAAGCTTCGAAAGACTTCACTTTTGGCTTCGGAAGATGTTGGTCTTGGCTTCGGAAGATTTTACACTTACAATAATTCTGATGAAGGATGTAAAACTTCCGAAGCATTTCTACTCTGCACTTAAGTGCATGCATGCAGGAAAGACTTTAGATGTTTTAGGTGCATCAGCCTTACATGAAACCTTACAAACTCCCCCTAGGCTGATGCTACCAAAACATTTGAAGACCTTAGATGTTGACAGTCCTCATCATGATGATGACCATACCCTTCTTCATAAGGTGGTCAGGATCAATCAGACTTTCAAAGTGTCTTCTCATATTTAAAAGATCATGCAGAGGTAGGTTGAACATGTCTTGCCATGTGTAGACATCTTCACCACCTTGATCTCTGATTACATGCCATCTTTCTAGATTAGTAGTGAAGGTCAGGATAAAATGGGTCTTCCTGATGCAAAAGGAGCTACTTGAATTGGAGTTGATTGAAGTGCCTCTTCATGCACTCTCTTAGGATGATCTGATTCATCTTGAGGTTTGGAGGTGGAGACTTTGACTTCTACTACTTCTTCTTCTTCTTTGATTTGGGTCTTGAAGCCATCCTCTTCCTCCTCTTTGGAAACTTCAACTAAGAAGACTGGTCTTCAGCACCTGGTTGTTCAGTCTTGTCTTTCTCAGTTGAAACTACCTTCCTCACAGGTTCAGAAGGAGAGGGAGTTTGACCCTGCTGTGGATCAGAAGATGAAGCTTGCTGAGGTTCAGCAGGAGGTCCAGGTTATGTTGTCTCAAATTGTTCAACCTTAACCTCCACTTCAAGAGGGGCTTGACTTGGTGGGGAGAGTAAGTCAATGAGCTCTCCTCTCTTACTCTTCTGTTTGATCACCCTTATGTGCTCATCCATGGTGGATAGAGACATAGGGACAAGTCTCCTTCCGGAGAATCCATAGAGCTTCAAGAAGCTCATCATCCTCTGCCTGTCAGCAGACTTCTTTTGACTCTTTTGGATGATGACTCTTGACTTGGCTGCTTCTTTCCTCATCTTTCTCTTTGTTGCTTTTTGTTCTTTGAGTACTTGAAGCTCAAGTTGTTTGAGATACTCAAACTCAATATACTCAAAGGACAATGGAAGAAGTGTAGCTGCCTGGTAGAGTCCTGTGGAACTCATGTAGCTGATCATGTTTTGCCTATCAGCTTCTTTATCTACATGAGGTTGTGGAGTTGCCACAGCCTCTTGCACAAGACTTTCTTGAACTGGAGAGCGAGTAGGAGCATGTTTGTACAACTTTTTCTTTCTTATTTCTTCGTTGATCTGGAGGAGCAACCTTGCATCCTCTACTTCCTTTCTCTCTCTTGACACTTCCATGTCTGCCAGTTCATTTAGTTCTTCAAAGGGGAGAGAAATGATCTCCTCAATGTCATAGTTCCGAAGGTAAATTTTACCTATAAGTACTCAGGAGGAATTTAAGCTTCGGAAGATATTCGGAGATTTTCTTCCGAAGGTTAATTTTACCTAAGTAGTTATGTGTATTGAAGACATAAGTTTCTTCCAAAGGGAAATTTATATCTTCCAAAGAATAAAATGATCAAAATTTTCAAAAATCTAAGGAATGTCTTTTAAAAAGATTTTTCTTTCATGATAAACAAGGGCTTATGAAGGTGATAATATAGACAACTTAGGACACACATATTTTAGAAATAATATGATTAAGTTTTAAGAAAAGCTACTCAAAGTTAATCATCCCAATAGCTGATACAAGATATTTAAATCTCTGCTCATCAAAAGCTTTGGTGAACAGATCAGCATATTGTTCGTTTATGTTAACTTTGACTAGTTTAATTAATCCATTTTCAAAGTTATCTCTAATCAAATGATACATGATATTGATGTGTTTTGTCCTTGAGTGCTGCACAGGATTCTCTGTGATAGAGATAGCACTGTTGTTGTCTATGTGGATGGCAGTCTCCTTGAAGTTGAATCCGTAGTCTAGCCTCTTATTCTGAATCCAAAGCACTTGAGCACAACAGCTTGCAGCATCAATGTATTCAGCTTCAGCAGTTGATGCAGACACACAGGATTGTTTCTTGCATTGCCAAGAGACTATCCTTCCACCAAGGAACTGACATCCCCCTGATGTAGACTTTGCAGTCATGTTGCAGCCACCATAGTCACTATCTGTATAGGCATACATATTGAAGTCAGAATTCTTTGGATACCAAAGGCCAAGTGTTGAGGCATCTTTGAGATATCTTAAAATCCTCTTGGCAGTGACCAGGTGTGACATCATGTGGTTGGCTTGATATCTTGCACAAATACATGTGGCAAACATGATATCAGGCCTGCTAGCTATGAGGTACATAAGAGACCCAATTATAGCCCTTTAAAGATGTTCGTCCACACACTCCCCCTCAAGATCAGGTCCATGGGAGTGATTTTTGGCTATGGGTGTCTTAGCAACCTTGCAATGAGTCATGTTGAATCTTTTAAGTATGTTTTGTACATACTTTGACTGACTTATGAAGATGCCAATTTCAAATTGCTTCACTTGAATTCCTAGAAAGAAATTGAGTTCCCCTATGGCACTCATTTCAAATCTATCCTTCATCAGCTTCTCATAATCTTTACAGAGCTTCAGATTAGTTGACCCGAAAATAATGTCATCTACATACACTTAAACTAGCATTAAGTCATTCCAAGTTCCTTTGATGAAGAGAGTTCCATCTATAGTACCCCTTTTGTAACCATGTTGATAGAGATACTGAGATAGAGTTTCATACCACTTCCTTGGTGCTTGGTGCAGCCCATAAAGAGTTTTATCAAGCTTGCAGACATAATCAGGATGATCAGGATCTTCAAACCCAGGTGGTTGTCTAACATACACCTCTTCATCAATCACCCCATAAAGAAAAGCACACTTAACATCAAGTTGGTAGACCTTGAAATCCTTAGATGCAGCAAAAGCTAAGAATATCCTGACAGCTTCAAGTCTTGCTACAGGAGCAAAGACATCTGTGTAGTCAATTCCTTCTTCTTGTGTGTATTATTGGACAACTAGTCTTGCCATGTTCTTGATGACAAGTCCTCTACCATCTTTCTTATTCCTAAACACCCATTTGGTTCTTATGGTAGTCTTTCCTTTAGGAAGAGGACATAAGTTCCAAACCTTTTTCCTTTTAAATCGAAGCAGCTCCTCTTGCATAGCTTCAACCCAACTTCCATCCTTTGAAGCATCATCAATTTTCTTAGGCTCTATATGGGATATAAAACAAGAGTGAAGACAAACATTCGCATCATGGGTTTGTCCTCTTGTTCTTACCCCTGTTTCAACATTTTTCAATGATGTTTTGGGTGGGGAGAGACTTGTGGATCCTTAGTTGAGGGATCACAACAAGTTGCTTGGAGATATCCAAATTAGAGAAGTTTAGATCTGGCATTGATGATTCACCCACCACATCAGCACACTTATCAAGAGAGACTTGATCCAATGAGTGTGTGACATCATTAATGTTGTCTTCAATGGAGTGGTTGTTAGCATCAAGAAATTCTTGATCACTTTCACCACCACCATTTCCTCCTACATTTGAAGCTCCTTCATCTGAGTTTTGTGCCTCTAAGCTAGAATTTGAAGGCACCTCAGAAGTATCAGTTGGATTTGTAATTGTTATGCTGATAGAAACTCCATTTGCAGGGTTAGTTATGTTAGGACCATGTTCGTACGAAGTACTAACTGATTCTGCGTTTAAACTGGATCAAATAGTGCGGAATCGTATTTGATTGGCGATCCAATCAGTGAGAACGATAACCCGATCGATATAAGATTGAACTAAACGTTAAGAACGAGTAGGAATCGATCAGGAACGAACTATGAACTTGGACAGGCTGTTTGGGACGCTCTAGACGGCTAGGGTTTATGTGTATTCGAAATATCTCTTAAAGTGTTCTGTTTTTTCACGAATTAGGTTGTATTTATGGGTTAGTGGTTTTCATTCGTACGACTGAACCATTAGCATGGTTTAGTCGTGCGACTGAATCATGCGATTGAGTCATACGCACGACTGAAGGTTCAGTCGTGCGACTAAGTCAATCTTATGTCTCAATCATACGATTGATTCAGTCTCCTGCTTCAGTCGTGCGACTGGTCCATAAGCATGATGTATTCATGCGTATGTTCCATAAGTATGGTCTATTAGCATGAATAATCACCCGACTAGGTTGAACATAATACTCAATCTTTATTGACTTAGAATTGTGTACAACAACCTAAAACCTATATAAGAAGTTCATACATATGAACCAAATATAAATAAACATCAAATCATATATCATATTTCATTACTTCGTAAAATTACACATATGTAAGACATGAAAGACTTTTACATTTAAGCACATAAACTAGGAACACATGTATCTACAAACTCCCCCTTGGACCTAGTTTACCCTATTGTCTAACATTCTTCACATGCTCTGGGAACTTCTTCTACTTCTCTTCTCTTGTGACTCCTGCATGTATCTCAAATGCAAAACAGAGCCGTATAACGTGTTGGAATTGAAGAGCTTGTACAATGTCTTGCGTGTCATAGAACAGTGGCCACTTGTATAAACTATAGAGATCTTCAGCAGACAAGTTAGTGAGCCACATTGGGTCAAATACCCTGATAGTCTCTACCTTCCCATCTCTGTTCAAAACTATGACCGCTTCCCCTGTCCTCCAGTCATAATACCACCATTTGAAGTGTGGAGTGAAGTCCTGAGGCATTTCCCGTAAGGGAATCTTGGACATTATGCGTGGGGGCCTCCACTTCAACACAACTTTAGGCTTTCCAGATATAGGATCAACTTCAAACTTATGAATGAACCTCTTAGGTTGTTGAGGTCTGAAGTTTACCCACCTGGTGTGGTATTCTTTCTTCAATGCAACCTCAAACCATCTTGGCATCTTTCTTGGGTTAGCATATAACAGATCTAAGCATGCAATTCGGTTGAGCTCAAAACCAGGAAGAGTCTTCAGATCATGTGGATATCTGAAGTACTCAATCCCTTTCTCCCTTTTATCAGCATAGACTTCCAAGTCTTCAAAATATGCCCACGCTATAATCTTGCCTGACACTTTCTGATGTCTTTTGACTCTATAAAGCTTGGTGTAGGCATTTTGCTTTGGGGTTGCGCGTTGCGCTTTCATCTCAGCAAAACAAGCTGCCCATTCTGCTTTCTTAATATCAATATTAGCATCCGAAGCTTGGGTTGTACTTTCATCTTTCTCTTTCTCTTTATCTTTCTCCATCTCCTCTAACTTATCAAAAGTACCACTGCCAAACGTTTCATCCAAGTTGGGGATAACATGTCCTTCCGGGTCAGTGTACTCTGGATAATAATCTGTAGTGACATCCTCTATCTCTATCTCATCCACATCTTTCAGCTCATCATCACTCACAACATCAACTTCTGGAGCATCTTTGACAAGCTCGTCAGGATTCAGTCTGAATATTTCAGCGAGTTGCTCGTCTGTTAGATCATGGATGATCTCTCCTTCCTCTGGAGTGTAGCTCACAGATCTTCTGACGATCCCTTGCAAGTCAAGAATCATAGTAAGTTGAGTCTTAACTTGCTGAAGGGGGGCGACATCATACTCATCTGTCTGTTGAGCTTCATCTGTTTGATTAAACATTCAACACAACACATATAAATCATTAGATAAGACATTTAAACATAATTAATCATTAGTTACATTAATGTAATACACATTTCAAGTACAAAAGGTTCAAATACATAAACATCTAATCATTACTTTTGTCTTGATCTGTAGTCTCTTCAGCTTGAGGAGCTGAGGACGAGGCTCCTTGATCTTGATTTCTCTTGGTACGCCTCTCTTTCGCTAATAGATTTGAGGCTGACACAGATGCATCACCTTCTTGATCATCGTCGTCATTATCATCTCCTTCTTTTCCTTTTCCACTTCCTCCCGCTACCTCGTCATCATCATCATCTTCCTCAGATTCATCTTCATCCTCATCATCTTCCTCAGATTCATCTTCATCCTCATCATCATCATCATCCTCATCGTCACCATCCTTAATCTTTAACGGCTCACTCTTTGATCCCAGCTCATTTTGTCCTTTTAGTGCGTGGTGGGCTCGTGTAGATACATGTGTACCTAGTTTCTGAGCTTAATGTAATATGTCTTTATTGTCTTATACATATGTAATTGAATGGGTACTTAATGAAATACAATGTGTGGTTGTGCTTATAATGTTTATTATTTCATTGATTAGTAGTTTAACGCTTATTGAACTGACTATATAGGTTTGTGGTTGTTTGAATGAATCTTAATAATGTAATGATTAATAAATATATTCAACTTAGTAATATGAAGTTCTCATGCGAATGGCCCATCCTAATGGACCATACTCAGTCGCACGACTAAACCTGGAGACTGGATCAGTCGCACGAGTGTAACATGAGATTGACTGAGTCGCACGACTGAACACTCAGTCGTGCGAATGGATCAACCGCATGGCTCATTCGCACGACTGAACCATGCTAATGGTTCAGTCGCCCGAATGAGAAACCCTAACCTATAAGTACCACTTATTTCGTGGAAAAACGTAAGAATTTAGAACACTTCGACTACATACGTACCCTAGCCGTCCAGAGACCTCTAAGAACATGTTCCAAGTTCATAGATCGCACTAGATCGATTCCAAATCGTCTTAACGTTTAGATTCAATCTATAATTGTTTCTACGTGCGTTCTCACTGATTGGATTGCCAATCGAATAGGATTCCGCACTATGTGATTCGGTATACACGTTTATCAGTTAGTATTTTGTTCAATACTCGATCCTAACAAGTGGTATCAGAGCTTTGGCTCTTGATTTACGTGTGATTCAATCGTTTTTGATACAAAAATTGTGTTTTTTCATTAAAAACGCAATCTTTTCGTGTCAAACGGTGTCTTAGGCGTCTCCTGTTCATAAAGTTTAGTTTTTCCGGCAAACGGCAATTAGGGTTAGTGAAAATTCGTATTTTTGCGTCCAAAACACCTTAAACCTACGAATTTTCGAAATCCAGCAGCTTCAGTCGCACGATTGACTCAATCGCACGATTGACTCAATCACACGACTGAATACATACGCATCCCTCATACGCACGATTGGACTCATTCGTACCTCCATTCGTACGACTGAGCAATCTATTCGCATTGTTCAACCACACTTGTTCATTCGCTCGTCTGAGCCATCCGCATTAGTTCAGTCGCACGATTGAATCATCCGCATTGTTCAATCGCACGAATAGTCCAATCGCACACATTCATTCACACAAGTGAAACAGTTTGTTCCAAAGACTAAAGTTGATAGTAATGGAGGACCAATACTCAACATTCACAACAGGGAGAGATCAAGGATTCAAAACCTACTGCTTCTGGAGAATGAAGTGGGGAATCACAACAAACCCCCTAAGCTAATCACGTTAGATGAATACCCATAATGGAAGCAAAGTTTCGAGATCTACTTAAATGGAGTAGATCCCAATCTGTGGGAATCAATAGAGACGGGGTATAGTATGCCAGTAGGTGCTGATGGAGTCAAACTTACACTAGGTGGCATGACTGATGGACAAAAGGTCAACCACAATGCTGAGAAGAAAGTTTATGCTCTGCTTACTCAGTCAATTCCGAAGGATATTTTCCATCAATTTTCTGAGTACACTCAAGCAAAGAAGCTGTGGAATGCATTGGAGAAACGATATGACCGAAACGCATCATTAAAGGCCATAAAGGCTAAATCTTTAAAGAAGGAGTTTGACAACTTCTCGTCGGTGGGTAAAGAAAGCTTAGATGACGTCATTGACAGGTTCTACCACTTGATGAGTGAGCTGCACACTCATGGAGTGACAACGTCTATGGAAGACAAAGTGTCGAACTTTGCTGATGGGTTGTCGGAGAAATGGGTTTCCTTTGTCTCCAATCTCAGACAAAATGGTATGCTAACGAAGTTAGATATAAATGATTTCATTCTGAAGCTGAGAGAGGAAGAATTAAGGATGAAATACAGAGCCCAAAAGTCTTCTTATGGTATGCTAACGAAGTTAGATATAAATGATTTCATTCTGAAACTGAGAGAGGAAGAATTAAGGATGAAATACAGAGCCCAAAAGTCTTCTTATGATCAGAATCCGGCACTGTACAACGCGACTCCACAAGCCAAAACGTCTGGAGCACCACTTCAGACGGCTTTTGTGTCAAGTTTAGTTGGTCCTTCTCAAGCCTCTACTTCAAGGTCAGAAACGTCAAGGTCGTCTGGTACCCAATACATTGCACTTGAAGCAAATGCTACAAAACTGAAGACCGAGAATCTCGGTAATGTGACAGTAGAAGTAGCAAGAGAGCACATGGATCTCTTAGCAGCTGTAGTCCATTCCTATGATGGACTAATTGCTGGGAAAATAGGGAACTGCTATCTGGTAGACGAGGACTACGAGCAAGTGGACGAGACAGAGCTGGAAAGGATGGATATAATGTTGGCCTTAGCAAGTGTTGTCTGGAGATCGAAGAAGTTTGTCAAGAAGACCAGACAAAATTTGGTTGCAACTAAGGACACTACCTTTGGTTTCGACAAAACCAAGGTGACCAGTTTCAACTGTGGCGAAAAGGGGCACTTCAAACGTGAGTGTGTGAAGCCCAAGAAGACTGGAAACGGGAATCCTTTCTCATCCTTCAATCATCAGGATAAACCCACTAGCAGTCCTATTTCGTCAAGCAATGATCCTAAAGCCTTGACTGCCCATGATGACGAAGGACAGGACTGGAGCTTTTGGTTTATCTCTCTGGGAGAATCCAACATTGCTAGTGTTGAGGACTTAGATGACGATTCAGCTAGTGAAGGAGATATTGCAGTGGAACTCGCGATGTCAAACACTGAAGAGACTGCAACTGTGGTCAATTACATGCCTGAAGAAGGGACAACTACAACAATGTCAGAATCACCAAGACCAGAAACACCAGACTCTGCTTTGATGGCTGATTCATCAGAACCTCCTCAGGTAAGTACTACTGACCAACTTTTCAATAATCATGCTTGTTCTGATTGTAATAAATTTAGGGAAAGCATAGATTTAAAATTTGCTAGGTTATTAGATCATAATGATAGCTTAGTAAAGGACTTGCAACTGTGCACTGAAGCTAACAGAGTTCTAAAACAAAATGAGCACACTTACGAAGAAAAGATAGACCTATTGAACAAACAACTTAGGGAAATAGAAGTAGTAGCCTTTAACCAAGCTAATGACATTAGGTACTATCTTAACTTCCTTGAAGACACTAAGAAACAGAAAGCAGATTTAGAAGTAGAAGTTAATTCATTAAAGCAAAAACTGCATAGTTGGACAAGTTCATCTCATATTGTCCAACACTTAGTGAGAGAGCGTAATAATGGGGAGGGATTGAGATATAAAGTGGTTCCACCACCACCTGAGACCTTGATGAATACTAAAAGTAAACCAATCAACAACAATCCAATCAAGGATCATGTGGTATCTACTCCTCTTGTAAGTGATACAGATTCCACATGTAAATTAAATGACTCTGGAACTAAACAAAAGGAGGCCACGTCAAAGGCAAAAGGTAAAATGCCTTGTGTTAATCTGGAAAAAGAGTTTGAAAATGTTAGTATAAAGTCTGGTTCAAATATAGTAAAATCTGAACCTAAAAAGAGCATTAATGTTAACCAATCACGTGTTTCATGTCAAAGTCCAGATAAACAAAATGGAAAGGATGTTAAAAATGTTAAAACAATTAAATTCGTTAAACAAGATAAAACATCTAAACAAGCAGAGACAAAACCCAAACAGGACAATGTCACTTAGGTGTCACACACGTCTCCACAAAAACAGTTAAATCATAAAGTTGAAAGCAGGTGATGCTACAACTGTGGAGAGTGTGGACACATTGCGTCTAACTGTCCTTACTATCAGACACCTAGGAAGAAAGTTGAACTTCGGGAACCAAAACCTAGGTCTTCTAAGAGGAGCTTAATGACTCCACCTAGAAGAGCTAGTGAACCTAAAGTTCAACCCATTAGCCAGTCGTCTGTTTATCACAAACAGGCCTTACACAAAGCTGGTTTATGGAGAGAAAAATCAACCTCAATGTCTGAAAATGAGGACAAGAAGACAACTGAGCTTCCCTCACCTCTAAAGGTCAATGGGTTGAATTTATGATGTGTGATGCCTCTGGGAAACCCAAGCCAACAAAGGCTTGGGTCCCTAACCTGAACTAATGTTTTCAATTGAATGTGCAGGGTGTTCGCTATAGTGCTGAAACCAACATGTGGATTGTCGATAGCGGAGCATCCAGGCACATGACTGGGAACAGGGCACTCTTATCAAACGTCACACAAATAAAAGGAGGCTTGTGTTTCATTTGCTGGAAACAAAGGAGGGTATATCACAGCTCAAGGGGAAGTGGGAAATCAGAAAGTAAAGTTTGACAAGGTAAACTACGTATAACAACTTCAAAATAACTTACTTTCTGTATCCCAAATTTGTGATAAAGGGTTTAAAGTAGTATTTGATAACAAGAAGTGCTATGTCCTGAAAAAGGACTATGTGATCCTGGAGGACCAAGTCTTAATGTCTGCCTCAAGATATAATGACCTTTATGTCTTGGATCTTTCAAAGGCCTCCACAACGGATCATCAAGTTCAGTGCTTCTTGTCAAAGGCTACTAAGAAGGACTCCATCTCCTGGCATCAGAGAATGGGGCACATTAATCCACGGAAGATGAATCACTTGATCTAGAATGATCTAGTGAGAGGAGTTAACATCAAAAACTTCCAACTTCCGGATTTCTGTGTGGCGTGCAAGAAAGGCAAATAGACGAAGAAGTCTCATAAGGAAAAGAAAGTTCATTCCATCGAACTTCCTCTTGAACTTCTTCACATGAATCTGTTTGGTCCAGTCAGTACAAGAAGCATTGCACGCGACTTGTACTGCTATGTGGTTACTGATGACTACTCAAGATCTCTTGAGTAATGTTTCTGAAATCCAAATCAGAAACATTTGAGTCTTTCAAGGAATTAGTAACTACACTGTAGTCTCTCTACAAGCTGAAGGTAAGACAGGTACGCTCAGACAATGGAACCGAGTTCAAGAATCAGTGGATGGAGGCTTACTACAAGGAAAAGGGAATTGTGCACCAGTTCACCTCTACCTACACACCTCAGATGAATGGTGTTGCTGAGAGAAAGAATCGCAGCTTAATAGCGACAGCACGGACAATGCTAGCGGACTCGAAACTGCCTATCCAATTCTAGAATGAGGCAGTGGCAAATGTGTGTTACACGTTAAATCGAGTTCTGGTAGTTAAACGCCATGGAAAGACGTGTTACGATTTACTACAACGACATAAACCTAACCTAGAGTATCTCGAACCGTTTGGCGCACTGTGCACCCTACTGAAGAAGACTCATGAGGAAAAATTCAGCAAGAAGGCTAAAGAAGGTATCTTTCTAGGATATAACATACCGAATAAGAGAGTTTACAACAACTCAAGGGTCTAGTAGAAGTGTGGTGTAACGTGGACGTTCAAAGATACACCACCCCACTTTCTGGAAAAGGACCCGCCTTCTTTTTCTACTATGATGGATTCCTCAAGTCTTTCAACATACCTCTCTACACTTCTGACAAAGAGTTAGCAACCAAGATGATGTATGATGTCTTGAACACACCGTCACAAGATTCAACATCATCTAGTTCACAAGGTGACTCGTCTCACCACTCAGGGGGAGCACTCGAAGTAAGTGACTCCTCCTTAGAAGATGAAACTGTGGAGAATGACCAGAACAATCAGGAGGAACAGGTTCCCACTCCTGAAAGTCCACAAGCATCTGACATTGATGCCTTTGCGTCTTCGGAACCTCAAACTCCTACTGCCTCAGATACAGAACCAAACGTTCATAATCTTGACTCTGAGGTAGTTGTTCCCACCACTCTTGGATCACACTTAAATGTCTATCATCCCCTGGACAATGTCATTGGGGATGTCAGATCAGGAGTGCAGACAAGAAATCAGCTATATTCAGCTAATAATGCCTCGGTAATGGAAAAAGGATACCTTCACAACGGTGCTTATCGTTGTTTTGTGTCTCAGTTTGAGCCAAAATACGTCAGTGAAGCCCTGAATGATGAGGCATGGGTGAGTGCCATGCAAGAAGAACTTCTTCAGTTCAAGAAGTTAGGTGTATGGACTCTGGTGGATAGACCTAAAGGTACTAAGGTCATTGGCACCAAATGGGTCTTGAAATGCAAGAAAGATGACCAAGGCGTCATCATCAAGAACAAGGCTCGACTTGTAGTTTAAGGACTTTGACAAGTCGAAGGAATAGATTACAATGAAGTGTTTGCACCCGTGGCAAGAATGGAAGCCATCCGCAACTTCCTTGCCTATGCATCGTATATGAAGATTAAAGTTTATCAACTGGATGTGAAGAATGCATTCCTTCATGGTGAAATCCGAGAGAAAGTGTATGCCAGTCAACACGAGGGATTTGAGGATCCATATCATCGGGACAGAGTTTGCAAACTCGACAAGGCTTTATACGGGCTTCATCAAGCCCCAAGGGCCTGGTATGAGAAAATCTCGACTCACCTTGTGAAACACGGCTTTCACAGAGGTGTTATTGATTGCACACTATTTATCAAAGAAAAAGATGGTGATTTACTACTTGTTCAAATCTATGTTGATGACATAATCTTCGGGTCAAAGAACAAAGAATTATGTAAAGAGTTTGAAGCAGTAATAAAGGCTGCGTTTGAGATGAGTGCCATGGAGAGATGAAGTTCTTTCTCGGGTTACAGGTGGATCAGACACCAAAGGGAATATTTCTACATCAGACCAAGTATGTAGGAGATATTTCTCAATCAGTTTGACATGGAGAATGCTTCCGCAGTTGTGACTCCACTTGCTACAAACCTTGATGTAGCACCCGACGAGAATGGTGATCTGGTCGATGCCACCATGTACCGAGGAATGATTGGTTCTCTCATGTACCACACTGCCTCAAGACCTGATATCATGTATGCGACATGTCTATGATCAAGATATCAGGCGAAGCCAAAAGTTAATCATCTGATAGGGGTCAAATGGATATTCTGTTATTTGAAGGGTACACCAACACTTGGGTTGTGGTATCCTCATGACAATGACTTCGAGCTTACGGCGTATAGTGACTCGGATTACGGTGGCTGCAAGATGAACTACAAGTCTACATCAGCGGGATGTCAGTTCTTTGGGAGGAGATTAGTGACTTGGCAGTGTAAGAAGCAGACCTCGGTTGCTTTGTCAACCTGCGAAGCCGAATACGTTGCTGCCGCAAGTTGCTGTTCACAAATCATATGGATATAACAGCAAATGCATGACTACGGTTTGAATTTCTCTTCTACTCCTATTTTTGTTGATAACTCTGCTGCAATTGCAGTAACTAAAAATCCGGTACAACATCCCAAGACCAAACACATCGGCATAAAATATCACTTTATACGTGACTGTTTTTAAAAGAACCTAATCGATGTGGTTAAAATAAATATTGATTTTCAACGCGCTGACCTCTATACAAAGGCTTTTGATAAACCACGTTTTCTATATTTGTTAGAGGTTAACGGCGTAAAGAAGAAAAGTGATGTAATTCCAGAAGATAACCATGCTTAGTCCGATGCATATAGTTCATTTTTCTTTTAATTTTTGTTTTCTTTATTTATTTATTTTATTTTATGTTTTAATTAAATTGATGTTATTTCTTCGCCTATTAAAATCCTAAAAACGCAAATCATTTATGGTTTTAGAATTTTAGGGGGAGAATAGGTTTAGTTAACAACATTAAAAAAAACGAGGGAGAAGGAGAGGCTAGCTGATAGAAATCAGATTGTATTTGTGATACCGATTCAATAACTTTGAAAAATGATAGTACACAGGAACAAATCATTTGGGACTCTTAAAAGATTCAATTGAATTAGATGCGAAGTTCAAAGTATAAGTCTATGTAGTCTGAGCAATATAAATGGAAAAATGATAGTAAAACTAGTTACACTAAGGTAACACAAAGAAAGTAGACCTAGAGGTTGCTAGACCACAGATGATATGTCGGTAGATTCAACACAATAGATGATTAGACCTTGTTGGTGATCTCAGGAACAAACTAAGTTGTTCAACAAGCTGTGGGTTATCATCTAATCCCTGGTTACCACAATCAACAAAATTTCAATAAGGGGTGACGAGCAGAATAAACGCCGCAAATGTTGTGTATGACAAAAATATGAGCAAAAGCACATGATGAAAAAATGCAATAGCAATCAAACTAATAACCTATGTTGTTGGTGAGATCTGTACGAAAAGAATAAAAGTGCTCAAACAAGAAGATAGGTTATGTGCCTCTCTGCTGTGCGGTGGCACTGACCTGAGGATAAGCATAACCTATATATTCTAGAATTCATTGTTGTTTGCCGCCTCTCTGCTGTACGGTGGCACTGAACCAAGGCTTGGCTTCTCTTTGAAAGCTCTAAGAATAGTTTCTTCCTGAATACTACCCTGAGACCGCTCAAAAATCTCCTGAGGAATGTTGATTACCATATAAGTGTGGGATCCACAAAAAATTGTTGAAATAATTAAACCTTAAACTATCACCAATCTGTGTCAAAAGTCTGTGTATGGATTTAAGAGGACAAGTATACTGACAATCATCGTGGCTACAATATTTGAAAGTCCAAATCAATGTGGGGATCTAATGGTACTAGTATGACTTCCTAAACTTGCTAACGACTCTAGATGAAAAACAAGAATAGAGCATCAAAAGGTTTTGACAAGATGTCCCGAATGTTTTGACGTACCTGTATGATTCCAAACTGAATCAATCCACTTATGGTCAAAATGAATTGAAGCTGCCCTTTCAAGAAATGAATCTTTTAAATTTCCATCTTAGAATTTCCACCTCACACAAAACCATAAAAACAAGTTTAAGTTTTGTATTTCAGTTTTAATTCTTTTATTTTGTTTAAATTTCGTCAATTTAGTTTGTTAAACATCGGACTATGCCATGGAATTCAATCGGGAATTTAATCACCTAAAAAGGTCACGTCTGAGGTGACCACACAAGTTTTCAAATGTGAAATGGGTCACGTCTGAGGTCACAAAGTGTGTGTTTTGTTTAAAAGGATCACGACTGAGGTGATCAAAAGTTTTCAAAATTAAAATGATCATGTCTGAGATGATCGAATTCTCATCATGTTTAATCAATAAGTTAAAAGGTGTAATATGTCAAATGGTCATAAAGTCAAAATCATTAGTATGATCCATTCGCACGACTGGACCATGAGTATGGACCAGTTGTACGATTGGAGGATACGAATGAGCCCAATCGCACGATTAACCCACACGTATGGGACATACGTGCGATTGGACAATAATCATGAATAAAATCACATGATTGGATGACTAACATGAGCCAATCGCATGGATGAAGGTGACTGAATGACACAGTCGCACGACTGACTTCTAGTCGCACTACTGAAGGTGACCGAGTGTGATAGTCGCACGACTGATCTTCAGTCGCACGAATCAACTTTGCGACTGGGCTTAGTCGCACGACTGAAGGAAACCCTAGTATAAAAAGAGGGGGAGTCGGTCGTAGTCGTTCATCACCCCCAAATCACCCCTAAATCGCATGAAGCACCGTTACTCTGCCCGATTTTCATTAGAGCACTCTAGACCTTTGATTATTGCATACTGACGATTTGTAGTGACTATACAGGTAATGTGCGGTGCAATCAATGAAAATGTACATCGATTCTTACCCAAAATCGACTGATTTGAACCCTAAAAAGAACCAAGACTTGATTTAACTAAGAAACTAATAAAACTAAGTCCATTGTGAAATTAAAGGTTACTATGTGTTCTGTCGGTCAAATGCGAGCCTAATGAGCCAAACCACGACGTCTAACATTAATGTTTGCTCAAAATTCGATTTTGAATTGAACAGTAAGTCTGTCATGCGAATGGACAACCTGATGAACTTTAGTCGTGCGACTGAGCGGGGCAAATGGCTAAACCGCACGACTGAACCATGCGTATGAGTTCAGTCGCACGATTGATGTAAGCGCATGAGATAGCATACGAATGAGCCTAGTCGCATGCTCAGTCGTATGTACGAGGTCATTCGCACGACTAGATCTCAGTCGCACAGGTTCATTCGAACGACAGAACAGAAAAATTCATGTTCAAATGAAACAAATTATTACTCATTGAAGGAAACTAACGTTTATTTTGATAGGATCGGATCTAGTTTGATCAATTAGATTAAGATTTGCAGCGGAATATAACACGAATTAGACCAAATTTAAGCAAGAATAGTATGAATATTCAATCAATCAGTGACGATTATAGAGAGAGGATTTTCTGCAAATAGAATATTTTCATTCACGCAAAAGCTTCGGTTGCAAAACAATTAGGTCAACATTCCTTTTATAAAGGAATTTGACATCAGCTGATGTCACTTGATAGTGACATCTAACTGATTTTTACAAATAACTGAATGTATACTAAACTACTGAAGATGTTCACAACAGCTGAGGACACCTTCCCAAAAAGCTAAGTATAAACTACAATTACAACTACTGAAGTTATAACATCTAAAGTGTAAGAACTTCAGATGTTTTACAATAATAAAACTACTGAAAACAAACTACTTAAAAGTAAACCATCACAACTACTGAAAAGAACTACTTCAGTTGTTGTGACAACTTCTGGGAACTTGGTCTTCAGACTTTGTCTTCAGCAGATGTCCTCAGACTTTATCTTTAGACTTTGTCTTCAGCTATTGTCTTCAGACTTTGTCTTCAGCAGATGTAGATCACTTCAATTGTTATGATGTCTGTGGGACTTAAAGGTTTTTCTGATCTGGCTTATTGGTTCTTTTGGTAAGAGACCTCTAAGTACCTGTTCCAAGTTCATAGATCGCACTAGATCGATTCCAAATCGTTCTTAACGTTTAGATTCAATCTATAATTGTTTCTACGTGCGTTCTCACTGATTGGATCGCCAATCAAATAGGATTCTGCACTATTTAATTCGGTATACACGTTTATCAGTTAGTATTTTGTTCAATACTCGATCCTAACAGCTCGGCCTAACGCTCTCTTGTACTGAGCGTTCTTCTCACTCAGTTGAGCGATTTGCTTTGCTTGATCTGCATTCACCGCCATCAGCTGATTGATCTGAGTAGCCCTCAGATCATCAGTAGCAATAAGCTTTAGCACCATCCAGTTCAAGCTAGCCAACTGCTCCTCTAACCCGACCATGGGTAGAGTAGGTCCGGGTGTGAATGTGGATTGGGTGGAGGGACCAGCTTGGTGAGTGGTTGTAGTAGTGGTGGATGTGGTAAAGATGGGAGGAGGGATGGGAATGGATTGTGGAGGAGTAGGTGTATGAGTGGTGGATGGAGCGGTGGCTGTGGTAGTGGGTGTGGTAGTGGTGGTGGCTGTGGTAGTGGGTGTGGTAGTGGTGGTGGCTGTGGTAGTGGGTGTGGTAGTGGTGGTGGCTGTGGCAGTGGTGGTAGTGGGTGTGGTAGTAGTGGAGGCAGTGGCAGTGGTAGTAGAAGATGTGATCAAAGTAAATCTTGGCCTATTACCCTTTTTGTCATAAGGGTGGGCCATCCTCTTCTTCCTGGAGCTCTTGGCAGTAGAAGCTCCCCCTGGGCTGATGTGCTGGTTAGGTATATAAGTAGGATCAGTGACATCAGTATCATCACCCTTTCACCCAGCATGGCGTCCGCCAACCGCCTCTTTCCTTTTGTCGGTGGCCACAACCCGGCTACCAACTGTCCTAACCAGTGGCTCATCATCAGACTCTTCCTCTTCATCGAGTAGTGTTGGACGAAAAGAACCAATGAGCCAGATCATAAAAACCTTTAAGTCCCACAGACATCATAACAACTGAAGTGATCTACATCTACTGAAGACAAAGTCTGAAGACAAAGTCTAAAGACAATAGCTGAACACAAAGTCTGAAGATAAAGTTTGAAGACATCTGCTGAAGACAAAGTCTGAAGACAAAGTTCTCAAAAGTTGTCACAACAGCTGAAGTAGTTCTTTTCAGTAGTTGTGATGGTTTACTTTTCATTAGTTTGTTTTCAGTAGTTTTATTATTGTAAAACATCTGAAGCTCTTACACTTCAGATATTATAACTTCAGTAGTTGTAACTGTTGTTTATACTTAGATTTTTGTGTATATGTCCTCAGCTGTTGTGTACATCTTCAGTAGATTAGTTTACTTTAAGTAGTTTGTATAAATCAGTTAGATGTCACTATCAAGTGACATCAGCTGACGTCACATTCCTTTATAACAGGAATGTTAACCTAATTGTTTTATAACCGAAGCTTTTGCGTGAATGAAAATATTCCATTTGCAGAAAATCCTCTCTCTATAATCGTCATTGTGTGATTGAATATGCATACTATTCTTGCTTAAATTTGGTCTAAATTGTGTTATATTCCGCTGCAAATTCTAATCTAGTTGATCAAACTAGACCCGATCCTATCAAATGGTATCAGAGTTGGTTAATCATTGATCGATTTAACAATTGATCATTGAAACTGCTCTTTTGATATCTAAGTTTGATCGAATTAGCAAATTTGCAACAATTGGTTATAGAGTTTGATTTTCTGTTGCTTCCGGTCAATTAATTTGAGATTCGACTTGTTTCAAATTGTGTTGTTGACTTTTGAGATAGACTTATTAAAATTTCATTGAATTTGTTTGAAACATCAATCAATGATCCTCACAATACTGGCTCCTCAACAAAGCCTCCGATGCTTGTTAGGAGTGAGTATAACATATGGCAACGCCGAATGCTCCATCACCTGTCTATTAACAGTTCAGGTTGTTGGAAGTCTGTGGTTCATGGACCATATAAGCCTATGGTGAGTAATCCAGAAACCAATGAGATGGTTCCAAAGAAGAAGGAGCAATATTTAGATGAGGATCTGAAACTGTTTGAAATTGATGCTAAAGCCCATGGAATTTTGGCCATGGCACTGCCTAATGAAATCTACTCTAGACTTATGCATCATGAAACTGCTCATGATCTCTGGGTTGCTCTGAAAGAACAATTTGGAGGAACTGATGAGGTCTTAGCAAACAATAGAGAGATCCTTGCCTAGCAATATGAGACATTCTCTCGTAGAACGGGTGAGTTACTAACTCAACAGTTTGAGCGATTTTCCTGTTTGATATCTGAGCTAAAAATGGTTCAACATGAATATACAAACAGTCAGATGAACAACAGATTCCTCAGATCCCTGCCTGAGAGATGGGACACATATACTATTGTCCTAGGCCCTAGTGCAAATCTGGACACTCTATCTCTTACCCAACTTCATGGGAAACTATTAACATTTAAAAGAGAGATAGAACAGAAAAGGAAACTTGCTTCATCTGGGAAGCTCACTGATGACTTTGTACCAGGAAATACTGCTCTGGTTGGTCATGAGTCAGAATATGCTGCATCAGAAAGTTCTTATGATGAGCATATAGATTTCTCTTCAAATAGTGGAGATCATTGTTGGTGTTGATGGTAATTCAGGGTCTAGTATTGATAATTTGTGCTTTTTGATGGATGATTTGAAAGGAATTGCTGATGATGATCTGGAAGAGATGGATATTTAGAGCCAAATGGCATTAATCAATATCAGATCTCAAACGTTTTACAAAAGGACAGGTAGAAAATTCCCTGGTCTCTCTGGAAAAACCAAAGTTGGTTTTGATAAGAGCAAGTTGAGGTGTCACAAGTGCCATAGACTTGGACATTTTGTAAGAGAGTGTAGATCATCTGGATCTAACTCATCTGCACCCTTTGTGATTTTCCCAAGCAATAGCTCAGAAACCAAAGGGCAACATTCTACCAGTTCTGATCATCATTCACAAATTCAATCATCTCCTGCATTTTTTGTTCCTCAAGGTCCAATGCCATATCCTTATCCATGTTTTTACATGCCTCAGTCTAGTCAGGTTCCTGTACCCATGGCTCAACAACCACATGCCTTACCTGATCCTCAACCATCTCAATCAAATCAACAATCTCAATTTCAATCACATCAAAGCTTCTTCACACCTGAGGTTGTTGACTGGAGCAGCTTACCAGATGATATTTCTGGCTATTCTGAACAATTGTTCTCTGGTGCTGGTCAACATGGTGGTGAAAATCCTTTTGGAAATCTTGCTCTTATGGCCTTGGAGTCTACTGATGGAAATGCTTCATCATCACAGGTAGCACAGGTATCTTCTGAGGCTAAGGCCAAGTTGTGTTCTGACTCATGCATAACTGCTTTTGTTTCAATTAGGGAAGCAAATGTAGCCTTAATTAATCAAAATCTTGACCTAGAGAAAGTGATTTCCAAAAGGAAAACTAAGTTTGAGTCTGTTTTAAAAGAAAAAGATGAGGAGATTTACAAATTAAAATGCCAAATCACTGATGAAAAGGCAAAGGTAGAGGTCATTTTGGAAAATCATAAGAATCTCAAAGAAACACTTGTAGCTACTCAAGTTAATTGTGAACGTTGGGTAACATCATGCAAGGGGTTTGAAATGCTTCTCAGCAAGCAAACAGCTTCAAATGTGAAGTTTGGGATTGGGTATAATCACACTATACCTCCTACAGATTTTACTCCCAAGCTAGAAGTAAAATCTGCAGGTGAAAGCAATTCCCAAACCACATCATCATGTGTCTCATCCTCAAGTGATAATTCAAAATCAGAGGATGAAGTCAGTGTTATTACCTCAGCTAATCAATTTGCTGATAGTCTCACTGCTTCTAAACACATGATCAAAGAGAAACTGAGCAATTCAGGTGTTGTCCCACAGAGTATTCAAAGAACTGAAGGGCAAGTCACAGCACCTGAAGAGCATTTCAAACCAAATGAAAACAAGCATGGTTTGACAACTGCTGAAAAGTCTATCAGGAAATCCAAAATACTGATAGAAAACTTCTGAAGAACAAATCTTCAGTTGTTACAAATCCTTCAGTACTTACCATAAGTACTGAGAGGAAGAAAGTACTGAAGAACACATCTTCAGTAGTTTCATCATCTTCAGCAGTTGATCAACAAAAGATGAAGAAAAAGCCATGTGAAATATGTGGTCTATTTAATCATCTCACTGATGAATGTTGGTATAACAAGGGTTTAAAATTCAACAAAGATAAAATCATTAAAAAGAAAATGAATAAAATGAACGATGAATTTCAAACCAAGTTTGTACCACAAACATCTCAATCTGATAACCCAAAGTTTTTCCAAAAAGCTAAAAAGAAGGAAGGGGTTTATCACAAAACAGCTGAAAATATTCCTCATGGAATATCAAAACTCAAGACTAAGTCTGTGTCTTTCAAAGAGGAGGATTTGGTGAGTCACAAGAACAAATCAACAACAAGTACTGATGTGTCAGCTGAGTTAGAGGCTTTGACAACTAATCAGACACAACTTGTTATGATGGTTCAACATCTGTTGGGAAGAGTTAACCAATTAGATCTATCTGTGATTAAACCACTGAAAAGGAAAACTAAGCCAAAATCAAAGGAATCCTTTTCAGCACCATCTCCACTTTCAAAGGTTGTCAATCATGAAAAATCAATTAGTCTAAAATCTGTTGATGAAAACAGACCTAAAACCAAAATGGTTTGGGTCTCAAAGGCTAACTAATTTCTTGTGCAAAATGCAGGGTTCTTCAGCATGCCAAAGAAGCATCTGGTATGTAGAGAGTGGAGGATCTATGCATATGACAGGGAGCAGCTCTCTTCTTCATGATTACTCTCAAGGAAAGAAGGGATTTGTTTCTTTTGGTAATGATGCTAAGGGTTACATCATCGGAAAATTGTGTCAAATGGTGAGATAAGGTTTGATGATGTTAACCATGTGGAGAACCTCAAGTACAACATGTTGAGTGTCAGTCAAATGTGTGATATAGGGCATGTTGCACTTTTCACTAGTCAGAACTGTCGGATTCTGTCTTCCAAAGTTCTTAAAATGATTGACAAGATATTGGATGAATATACTCTCCTGAAGGCCAACAGGATTGGAAGAGTATATGCCTTAGATTTATCAAAGAAAATTGATCTAAAAGGCCATCCATGTCTGTTCTCTAAGGCCTCTCCTCAGGAATCTGAACTATGGCATAGAAGGCTTGGTCATGTGAATCTTAAAAACATGAACCAGCTTATTCATCATGGTTTAGTGAGAGGTTTGCCATTGAAGGAGTTCAAATGTGATGACAACTGTCCAGCTTGTTTAAAAGGAAAGCAACACAAAGTATCATTCCCTCTAATAGAAGAACCAAAGTCCACTGCCTGCTTGCAATTACTGCATATGATCTTTTTGGTCCAGTAAGAGTGATGAGTATGGCAAAGAAAAAATACTGTCTGGTAATTGTGGATGATTATTCCAGATATGTATGGACTTTCTTCTTACATTCAAAAGATGAGGTGCCCAAATCATCATCTACTTTGTGTTGTATGTGGAAAAGCAGTATTCACTTCCAGTCAGGTGTGTGAGAAGTGATAATGGCACAAAATTTAGAAACCACACTCTTGATGAATTCTATTTATCTAAGGGAATCAAGAGGCAATATAGCATTCAAAGAACTCCTGAACAAAATGGAGTGGTGGAGAGAAAGAACAGGACCCTTATTGAAGCCGCAAGGACAATGTTGGCTGATTCTGGTTTGCCACTAACCTTTTGGGCTGAAGCTGTCAACACATCTTGCTATGTACAAAATAGGGTGTTAGTAAATCAGAGGTTGATGAAGACTCCTTATGAGTTATTACATCAGTTGGCCCCTCTAATTTCATTCTTTAGAGCATTTGGGTGTCCTTGTTATATTCTTAACACAAAGAATCCACTTCAGAAGTTTGAATCAAAGGTGGATGCAGGGTATTTTGTTGGGTATTCATCTACTTGCAAGGCATACAGAGTTTTTAATTGCAGAACAAAGATAGTTGAAGAAACTTTGCATGTCAAGTTTAATGAATCTCCAAAAGACAAATTCCTCAAAATCCTGTGGAGTTATTTGATTTGGACATACTGCAATATGTTCCATATCAGTCTCCATCTGTTGCAGTTTCTGAGGATCCATCATCTTCATCTGGTGGTATAAATGCAAGTTGTAGTGATCACCTGCCTGTGTCTACTACACTTGATGTTCCTGTAGCTTCAGCAGTTCCATCCACAACAAATGCTGATGAAATCTCTGAATCCTCTACTTCATTTGAACTGCCATCTCATTCTAGGTTTCAAGAGTCTGAATCAACATCTGTTGCTGCTGAATCTCCTACAAACACTTGCACATATATTATTGAGTACCAAGAACTGAAGAATCATCCCATGTCTCAAATCATTGGTGACATCAATGCTGGTGTTTCAACTAGAAGTCAATTGTCCAATTTCTGTCTCTATGCTCTCTTCATCAGTCAGCAAGAGCCAAAGAACTATCATATTGCATTAAGAGACAATGGATGGGTTGAAGCCATGCAGCTTGAGCTTCTTCAGTTTCAAAAGCAGCAAGTGTGGGAACTGGTTCCTCTACCCCAAGGTAAGTGTGCAATAGGCACTAAATGGGTGTTTAGGAATAAAACTGATGAAAAAGGTCAAATTGTCAAGAACAAGGCCAGACTGGTTGTACAGGGGTTTTCACAAGAAGAAGGTATTGATTATGATGAAACCTTTGCCCCTGTAGCCAGACTGGAGGCAATCAGATTGTTCTTAGCTTATGCTGCTTTCCATAATCTTAAAGTTTTTCAAATGGATGTCAAAAGTGCATTTTTATATGGTAAAATAAAAGAAGAAGTTTATGTGTGTCAACCACCAGGTTTTGAAGATCATAAACATCCAGATTGGGTGTATAAGCTTGATAAGGCTCTTTATGGGTTAAAACAAGCTCCCAGAGCCTGGTATGAAACACTATCTAACTTTCTTCTTCAAAATAATTTCACTAGAGGCTCCATAGATAAAACTTTGTTCATTAAGAAAGTAGGCATGCATAAGCTCCTTGTTCAAATTTATGTAGATGATATTATTTTTGCATCTTCTGATCCACAGTTGTGTGATGCCTTTACTAAGTTGATGCAACAAAAGTTTGAAATGAGTGCCATGGGAGAATTACAGTTCTTTCTGGGTTTGCAAATCAAACAAATGGCTGATGGAACTTTCATTCATCAGTCAAAATACACAAAGGATTTGTTGACCAAGTTTGATTTACAAAACTGTAAGCCCTGTTCTACTCCCATGTGCAGCAACACACAACTGGATGTTGATCAGAAAGGTAAAGCAGTTGATGAAACTCTTTACAGATGTATGATTGGTTCCTTGATGTACCTTACAGCTTCTAGACCAGACATTATGTTTGCAACTTGTGTCTGTGCTAGATTTCAGGCTGCACCTAAAGAATCCCATATGATTGCAGTCAAAAGGATCTTTAGATACTTGCAAGGAACTCAATCTCTAGGACTTTGGTATTCCACTGGGCACTCTTGCAAATTAGTTGCTTTCTCTGATAGTGACTATGCAGGGTGTAAATTAACCAGAAAATCAACCTCTGGTGGATGCCAATTTCTAGGCAATTGTTTAGTTTCTTGGCAAGTAAGAAACAAACTTCAGTTGCTACATCTACAGCTGAAGCAGAGTACATTGCTGCTGCAAGTTGTACATCTCAGGTACTCTGGCTTCAAAATCAATTATTGGATTATGACATTACAGAGACTAAGACTCCTTTACTGATGGATAGTGCTTCAGCTCTTTGTATTGTTAAGAATCCTGTCCAGCATTCTAGGACCAAACATATTGAGATCAGACATCATTTTATCAGGGATTGTTATGAAAAAGGTCTGATTGATCCAAAGTTTGTGCCTAGTGCTGATGAGCTTGCAGATATATTTACTAAGCCTTTGGACAGTGCAACTTTCCAAAATCTTGTGCTTAGGCTTGGTATGCTGCAGCTAGAATAATTTGACAACTACTGATGCTCTTAGTTAACAAGTACTGATGAGCATTAGTATACAGCTGTCAAAAATAAGTACTGATAAGTTATTTTATCTTCAGCAGTTTTTATAACTACTGAAGACTAAATTACTTAAAAGTACTGAAGTACTTTATTTGTTGAAAAGTACTGATGTAGTTAAAACTACTGATGTCTTTTCTAATAGATAAGTACTGATGACCAATGAAACATCTGAAAATCAGATAATCTGCTGAGTAAGTGTTAAGGTCATTGAAACAACTGAACTCTATGAATTGACGACAACAACTGCTGTTTCATTTCAAAACAACTGAAGCCAAAACCAAGTCTTCAGTAGTTTAAAACTACTGATGACTAACACCAAGTCTTCAGTTGTTTACAACATCTGAAAGTTAAAACCATGTCTTCAGTTGTTTTCTAACAACTGATGACTCACACCAAAACTTTCAGTTGTTTTCTTTCAGCCGCTTCATAACCTATAAATACCTAACCCTAACTTCAAACTTTTCATAAGTCGTTTTCCAAACTTTCATCTTCCATTAATGGCGACCATGCAAATCAAACCTCGACACAACTGTGTTGCCTACCTCACCAAATCAGCCTTTTGGACTAAGTTTGATGCTGCCATTGATCTGATGGTTGATTCCCAGTATCACACCGCTTTCCTTCTGAATCCAACCATCTATCCCGATACCCTTCGCCAATTCTGGACAAACGTCACTGTCCATACTGATGAGAATGATGACTCGATCACTCTCCAGTCGTTTGTCAACCAGAAGAAGGTGGTCATCACTTCTGATATCATTCGCCAAACCCTAGACCTGAATGATGCCACCTATGCCACCAAATACCCCAAAGGCACCATTGATTTATCATTCATTAACCATGGATATGAGGGCGACCTAAGTGCTACCACCATTATGAAGAAGCACTTCCATGATGCTGAACGCCTCATCTTTCATATGATCAATGTCTGCCTTGCCCCCAAAACATCTTCATGGGATCAAATGTCATCCAGGTGGCAACAGGTATTGTATTCTATCCTTGAACGCCAAAGTTTAAATTTTTCTGAAATAATATTTTTGGAATTAAAAGATCTGGCAATGAAACCTGTGGCTAACAGATGGATATTATATCCAAGGTTTCTTATGGCCATAATTATTAATCAATTAAAATCTGATGGCCTTGTTGGCCTTGGAGTCCCTGCTATGGTAGTTTTGCCAGAAGTATACTCCAGGCACAACTCAAACCACAACTCAAAGAGGCTGCCAAACTGCTAAAACCCAAGCAGAGGGAACCCACAGCCTCCACCTCCAGATCTAAAGTCCCCTCCAAACCAAAATCCAAGAAAACCAAAAAGGCTACTCAGGGAGTTGAGTCCCCTGATGATGCCCCTGCCAACACAAACGCAGGATGAAACTACTGGCAGTAATCCCCTTGTAGTTTCCAAGACTCTACCAGCTGAAACCGCTCAGGTATCCTCTCAACAGGATCCTGATGCAACCAAAATTGGGGAAACCACATTACTGGAATCTCTCTCACTTGAGAAGATTGCCATTGAAGAGCACCATTCACCCCAGGTGCAATCTTTTCACCCTTATCTCCCACTGAAACACCCCTACAAGCCCAACTGCAGTCATTGCACAAGTGCTGACTCAACTACATTCCTCTACCCCTCCCCAGAAACCTATTACCACTGGGAAAACCTCACAGTTGAGGGAGAGGATTATAATGTGGTTGACAACCCACAGCACAGGGATTACAAAGTTCAATCTCCCGGTGTAGAGGAGGAGATTCGAACATCTGGTGAGGCTACCTCTTCTCCTGTTTCAGCACATAACAGGATGAAGGTGGTATCATCTCTAAGACCTCACAGAGGCAACTGCCAATGAAGGACATAATCCTGAGGCAGGAAGTCCCCAGTTCCAAGACATAGGGGCACATGTGAATATTGATCTACACTCAGCACATGTTCATCCTGATTTACTCAGGAGGTCAGCTGATTCAGCTAAGACTGATGATGACCTGGGCTTTTTCTTTGATGTTCTAGCCCAAAACACCATTCTTGAGGCTGAGGTATGCAGACTACAAGAACTGCTTGCCAAAATGTCTCAAGAATCAAGTCCATCTGCCCCAATTCACCCACAGATGGCAGCTTCTTTTGAAGCTCTCCCAAACACTGAGCCACTCTCAACAACTTTGCCACCAGCCTCTGTTTCAGGCACCATTTCTCAGGGACAGAACCCCTCGAGCAAATGGTTGCTGATTTAAATCCTCCTTACCTCTCATCACTCCAATCATCACTAACATTGTGCATCAAACCATTGATGAGAGGCTTTCCTCAAATCTTCAAAACCTAGTTGATGATGTTGTTTCCAAGAAACTTTCTGACATTCAAACCCCTGAACCCAATGCAACCAAAAATGGGGAGTCTAAGTCAGTGAAAGAAGACAAAAGAAAGAGAGTTGAAGAAGCAAAAGAGAAGAAAGAAAAGGAGATGATAACTTACAAGAGAAAGAAAAGTACTGAACAGACTGAAGAGGAGAAAAAGTTAGAAGAACTGATCAAAGAAGCTGATGAGCAACATAGCAGATCTATGGATAAGATCATTGATCAACTCTTCAGACAAGGCTTTGACACAGCCAAACTTGACTCTGAGATCAGACGGCTAGAGATTCAAGAGATTGAGAATAGATGGGCTAGTTGCAATGAGAAAGAAAGGGAAAGGCTGGAAGCTATGATCAGATTCTTGTCAAAACATTTGGGAAGACCAATCATTGAAGTAAAGTCATGGTCCAGAGACTGTATTTTGGAGATAACCACCAAAATCTGTTCTTCTGAAACATTCAACAAAGGATTGATCATAGAAGCTCTTGATGAAGGCTGGGAAAAGGTCTGATATGGCAAAGTTATCCAAAGCCTCCCTCACAACCAAAATGATAGAGCAGCCTTTACAATCTCCCTCACCAAAACAACCAACCTCACAACCCTCAAAACCAACTCCTTTACCCAAGAAGCCTACTCAATCAACCACCAATGATGCACCCAAGAGGAAGAGAAGGGTGTTGAGGATGGAAGAAGAAGAAGAAGATGATGAGGATGATAGTCTGCCAATTTCTACTGTTATTAAAATGAAGATGCCTGAGCCTAGGAGTCAACCAACAACAATCACACCTGACATCCAAAGGCAAATGGTAAAAGTGAAGATTGAAGAAGAAGAACAGCAAAAACAACATGATGAGCAGCTGTTAAGGATGGTTGATAAAGAATTTCCTAAGTCTTCATCCATACAAGCTATGAAGAAACATGCTTAGAGGTTGTATGCTCTCAGATTCACATTTCAATATCAGAAAGAGAGAGTGAGAATTTGGCCTGACCCCAGAGTAAGTGACAGAATTCATCGAAAGAATGTACCAAGTCGATACAATGGCCAAGTAAAGAAGACTGTAGATGCTGTGATAATGCTGGCCATTGTAGTGTCACCCTGGGAAATCCTTGATGACTTCAAGCGAGCTTACAAGACTAAGATGACTCCACAAACTTTACTAGAAAACAAATGGTGAAGAAGGGGTTAATTTACAAGAAGCTTGAAGAAATAAGAAGAAATGAGCTCCAGTTGTTACTTGAAGGTACTCATCCTGATGAGTTTGCATACAGAGAAATAACAACTGTGGAGCTAAAGAATGGAAAGAATGTTAGATACTTATCCAAGTATTATGGGCCTGAGTTCTTCTTTGAGAGTGAAGCTGAAGAACTCACAATGGAAGAAAAAGTTGTTCTTCTTGATGCCTATGTTAGAGAGTCTTACAGACTCATCATTGGGAAGTAGGTTTCATGATTGGGGTAACAGCTCTGTGTCCAATTCCCCAATACAGAGTTCCCATTCATCCTTTGCCAATCAAATTTTTGAAACCTCTTCCTTTGCTTGAGCTTATTTTGGAAATTTCTGAGCTGATCCAGAAAATGTTTCAGCCAATAAGTGGGACTTCAATAATCTTAAAGGTTTTGGCTGTATTGGTTCAGGGGGAGTTTGTTGGACCAAAAGAACCAATGAGCCAGATCAGAAAAACCTTTAAGTCCCACAGACATCATAACAACTGAAGTGATCTACATCTGCTGAAGACAAAGTCTGAAGACAATGTCTGAAGACAATAGCTGAAGACAAAGTCTGAAGATAAAGTTTGAAGACATCTGCCGAAGACAAAGTCTGAAGACCAAGTTGTCAGAAGTTGTCACAACAGCTAAAGTAGTTCTTTTCAGTAGTTGTGATGGTTTACTTTTCAGTAGTTTGTTTTCAGTAGTTTTATTATTGTAAAACATCTGAAGTTCTTACACTTCAGATGTTATAACTTCAGTAGTTGTAACTGTTGTTTATACTTAGCTTTTTGTGTAGATGTCCTCAGCTGTTGTGGACATCTTCAGTAGATTAGTTTACTTTCAGTAGTTTGTATAAATCATTTAGATGTCACTATCAAGTGACATCAGCTGACGTCACATTCCTTTATAAAAGGAATGTTGACCTAATTGTTTTATAACCGAAGCTTTTGCGTGAATGAAAATATTCAATTTGCAGAAAATCCTCTCTCTATAATCGTCATTGTGTGATTGAATATGCATACTATTCTTGCTTAAATTTGGTCTAAATTGTGTTATATTCCGCTGCAAATTCTAATCTAATTGATCAAACTAGATCCGATCCTATCCAGTAGGAAGTCTTGAAGGAAGGCAGCCTTCCCTGTTCCACCAGGTGCATCACCACCTTGACCATCATCATGGTCGTCATCATCGTCGTCTTCTTCATCGGTGGGTAGCTCAATTGGCTAACATCCGAGTCGCTATCATCGTGATGCCACTTCTTACGAGAGGGCGCCACATAATCTTCACTGGCCAAATGTCCCAACAATCTCCTGACCGGGGGCTTCACCTGCTTCCCCCGGTACACCTTCATCCGACCTAAAGTCATGTCATCCATCACCTCTAGAATCACAACATCATCTCTCTCTTTTGGTAGCAGAGGAAGCTTCTCGCCAATAATCATCTGTAGAAACCTTGGGTACATACAGAAGCCTTCCTAGCCCTTGGTCTCAAGGTTCTCGATCATGTAAGAGAATAACATGTGGGAAAAACTGAACGGGTGGTTCAGCACCAGAGCAACATATGCGTTCTGGATTTGAACTGACATCTCGTCGAATCCTCCTCTCTTTGACGCTATGCACTTGAGAATGACATGAGCTAAGTACTTGAACTGGGGGTACAAGTTGCTCTTGTTGAGCACACCTGCATTGATGTCCCTTGTGTAATTCATCCTCATAAAGCATCCCCGAATGGTCAGAGGATGTAGCTTGGTTGGGTGGGCACCATCCTCACCCAGATCCAAGACTCGCCTTAGATCTTCTGTAGTGATCCTAATCTCCTGTCCGAAGATTGAGCTCCGAATACTATGGGGCTCAGCGGACCTGTCAACTGTAGCACCTTCCCAGAAGGTCTGCTGTAACGATCTGTATGGCGTGCAGGGTGTAAGTATGGCCTTGAAGATCCTCGATCTCCTCAAAAAGGCTATGATCCCAGCAAACTCGGAAGCATTCAGAGTAGTAGCATCTAAGTGAGCACAGATATTGTGCTTGGTGCTCATCGTCCATCTATCAGCCATGTTGCTACAACACAAGAAACACATACGTTAGATTTGTGCATAACAGAAGACAGTAGGAACTTAAACTGTTTTGATCAAACTGGCTCAGTCGTGCGACTGAACCATACGACTGAGTTTTAGTCGTACGATTGAGTTCAGTCGTACGGTTGAGCCTGCGGCTGAGTTCAGTCGTGCTATTGAGCCTGCGACTGATTTCAGTCGTTGTTAATCCAGGATGATCAAACTTGAATCAAATCATGAAGATTATAGACCAAATTATGATAAACACACTAAAACCCCTTTGATCTTCAATTAGATTGTAAAATATATCTTTACAAGTAATTCCCCAATCAATTGGTCATTCAACCATTTCCATACACTAATGACAATTAACCTATTTATAGTCTAGACTAATATTCACTAATTGCACTTAACCCCCTAGACTTAGGCTAATTAATGGAAATTACATATTAAACATAAAATTGACTAAAAAAGATAAAATATATTTTGTTCACACAAAATATATTTATTACAATAAAACTTCTAGTCATCTAAATCTTCAACGTCTCGTCTCGGTTCTTTATCTCGAACGTGTCGGGTTTGACTTTTGCGTTGACTTTGACCATGACATTGACTTTTGTTGACTTTGACTGTGTTGATAATATTGACTATCTTGTACAGCTCCAACAATTCTCCCCGTTAGTCTATCATTATCAACGTCTTCAAATGAAATCAGAACCAAGAAGTCAACAGTAGAAAGATCTTCAATTGAATCTTTCTGAATCTCATGAGAAAGATTATTCAACTCATGAGCTCCCCCTATTTATATGCTCCCCCTTTTTGAGTGCATCCTTTGTGAGAATATTGGAACAACTTTCCCAAATCTCTAAACTTGAGTGCGTCAGAAGATGTAGGAGGAGGATTCCTATCTCGATATCTTCTGCAAACTTGAGGAACAGGTCCTCTGATCAGGTACACTACTCAAATGATGATCGGCCATCACTTACAGCAAAAATCTGAAACACACTCACAAACACAATCTCGACAGTTCTAATTAGATCATTTCATTTTAACAAGATAAACCCGTGTTTATCTTTGTGTGAAAACAAGCGAACCCGTGTTCGTTTGTGTGCAATTTCTGTGAAATGCATGAAAAATGATAAAATTGTAACAACATAATATGGAAGACCTAAAAAAATTGAAATGAAATTTTATTATACTTTTTTGATTATAACATTTTTTATCTAGTTTTTTTATAACCGAGAACTGAATCAATCATGAGATCACATCCTCAAGATATACTTTAGCACAAAGATGAATATCATCATCGACAAGCAGTGAGATCATACTGATAACTGAATCTAATCACAGTCTTTGAATGATTTTAAAATTCTCAAACAGACCAATAACGATTGCTGATATGTTTGTCCACTTAAACCCAGGCCCTATCTTTTTCAACAAGCAGCAGATGATTCGTTAAGGTTCGATTAAATACTTTAGAATGCTAGGACCCCACAATCATTTGGCAAAAACCCTCACCCAACCTCAGGATTTCTTGAATTTTGTTACGATCTTTATAGAGCAAGGCGTGTGCATTAGTGTGCAAGTGATTATCAACAGAATATTGCATTATGTGATGAATTCATCGTTTAGATGATTTGACACTACTTAGACCAAAATGGTGAGAGCTCCAGGTCTATACTCACGTATAACAAAGGAGATGACCATTTAATCATGTGCCGATGAGAGCTCCAGGTCAGTACTATCGTACATCAAAGGAGATCATCACTCCAGGTCAGTACTTCCGTACAGCAGAGGAGATTAGCACAAACACAAGACAAATAAATACACCAATCATGGCTCAAAAGATATGGCTTATATGATTTGTATCATGGTGGGTGAAAGATCAATTCTCAATCCAATTTTTGTTGGGACTCAGTTTTCGTGCAGGCCAAAATGATTGCGTAAATCCAGACATCCTTAAGTATATATTTTAATTTAAATCATTATGCTGCTGTCTACTTTATTATTCAGGCTGAGTCTACCATGCATATCATTAAAGAATCTGTTTGTTTTTCTTTTATTTGCAATTAAAAATAAGATGCGAATCAGATAACAGCATCAGTTACTATCATTTCTCATTTTATAAACTCAAGTCATGCAAGAACAAGCATTTCAAGATGATATACAATTATTTCTCAGTCATCTCGAATCAAGTTCCCAGTTCTCTTTTAATTTTTTATGTATTATACTCTCCCCCTAATTTTTTATTTTTGCAAACCCATTTTTGTTTTGTTTTTATTTTTTTCTTTTTTTATATATTTTTAATTTTTTTTAAAACTGAACAAAAATAGAAATTTACCAAATAAGGTCTTCCAAACCACACTGATTATCAAGATAAGAAATGAATTATCAAGAGATATGCAGTGATTGTGAAGTGCGAACTGTGATTGTGTAGATAAGAATCCAGATTGTTGATAAAATACCATGACCTTAACATGTTTGTTTCGCCTCAAATTTGAATTAGAAACAATCTCTGTCAGTAAACCGGATTACTAACAGTCCTCTTGAATTGTTCCTGCACTCATTAACAAATTAGTTAGAGAGGGGAACCCAGGCCATCGTAGTCCTGGAAGTTCCTTTTTCATCAATCTAAGAAACCTGCTTCGGCACACAACCGTTTAAACAATCGGGATTGTTGTATCCTTCTTTTTAATTTGCCAAATTTGTTTCGGTTCAGTTAATTTGGATTTGAATGAACTAAATTTGGAAATCATTTTCTGTTTAAGACCGGAAGGAAAATAATTTGATTTTGAACCTTTGGTCATTTTAATCTTTGTATCATGTGAAACCGGCTTCACATGAAAAGGTTTGGATGGAGGGTTTTTCATCCAACCATTCAAACATGTTTGCTTTTTATCTTTTGAACCAGAGAAGCAACCCGTGTTGTCTTTACCGTCTGGAACATTCTTTGTAGACTTACATACGGAGAAGCAATTTGGTTTGCCTTTACCATTCAAAGCAAGTCTTTGAGGACATTTCTTTACCACATGACCTTCTTTTCCACACTCAAAACAAGCCTTGAAAGGCTTTTGATTCTTTGTAGTCCCGTGTTGTGTAGGTGGTGATGAGGATTGCTTTGAGCTTGTAGTAGATTCTTACTTGTTCTGAAGTTTCCCGTGCTGAACAGGGAATGAGATCTTCACTGATTGACTGGGTTGTTTTGCAGTTGGAGACGAGATCCGTATTGGTCTTAATTCAGCTTTTGGAAGCTTTTGAGACTTGACAATGTTAGGAGATATCTTGATCTGTGAGGAACCAACACGCTCCTCTGTGTTTGATTCATCATCTGAGCTTATCCAGTCTCGTATACACAGATCTGCTTCCAAAGGATCTTGATTGACACCTCCTATTGTGTCGGCTTCGGTTATAGAATTCTGATTGCCTGACAATTCAAGAATTGTTCCTTCTTTGAAAAACCTGACAGGAACAAACGAAGGAATGTTACTTGTTTTGAATTTGTTAAAGAAGGTTGGAGAAGTAACTGATATTGATTTTTGAGCATCAGAGGTAGAATCGTCATTAATCTTCTTATCAGACCCCTGCCTGAGGAATCCCAAACCTACAGGAGAATCCTGCACATCTCTAACCTCTTTAAGATTAACGTTGTTTAAACCTGCATTTAAACTATTAGTTTGTGTAGCTTCAATCAAATCATTAGATGGATGAGGTTGAGGCATAGGAGAGTAACAATGGGTGCTAGGAGGAGGATAGACGTATCGATTTTCACCACAACCCACTCCCGTTTTAATCCTAGCTCCCCTCTGTTTACACAGTAGCTCTTCCTGTTTCATTCCGGATATTGTCCAACTATCAAGCTTTGTTTTAAGCTTGCTTGTTTCAAATTCAACCAAGGTGACTCTTTCGTTTAAAAGATTAATTTCAACATTTCTTTCAAGAAGAGTTCGTTTTAAATGATCATTTTCTTTTAAAGCTTCATTTAATTTTATGAAATACTTGGCTTCAGTCTTTTAAAGTTCTGAGTTTATGGTGGTTAATTCCTTTTGGTTATCTAAAAGTAACCTATAAGCTTTATACACACCAGATAGCCTAATTTTGCAAGCAGAAGAACACATATCTTGAACTGTCTCGTATGGAAGATCCAGGATAACTCTTTCAGTAGTAAGAGCCTTCTCGCAATTGCAAACTCTGTTATTTCGCTTCCATTCCTCTTCCTTCTCAGCATCAAAAACTTCATCATTCAACTCAGCTCCACCTTTAGCCATTGATGTCTGCTTAAGCTCCTCTTGTACCTCTTCAATTCTAGGTTTCGGTAAACCGTCAGAATTGGTGCTAGCATCTGATCTCTCTTCTTGTTTCTCTTTAGAGTTTGAAGTGATCTTTAGAGTTAGATATGTCGCTTCATAGTACTCATGACGTTTGATATCCAACTCCATTTCTTTTAGTTTGTTGATCACCTCCATTAGTTTGTAATCCCGAAAACCTCTATCTCTTTTAATCGACTTGCCGTGTGAGCTCCATTCTGATGGGAGAGAATCAAGCAATCTCGGAACTTGTTCATGATTTCCCAATTGGGCATCAAACTTCTTCAGATTACTTGCCACCAACAGAAAACGATCAACAAAATCAGACATCTTTTCATTCTTTAAAGCTGCAAAATTATCAAACCGACATTGTGCAATTGTGAGATTATCAGATTCGAAGGATTTAACCAGTTCTGCAAAAGCCATTTTTATTTTTATTTTGTTTATTGCAATTAAATGCCCCAAAAATATTTTTCCTAAAATTTTAATTTTTTTAGAATAATTCTTCCCAGGGAATTATATTATTTTTTAAATGTCACGCTAGACAATCTTAGCAACTGTGGTCAAAATCGATGAAAATTTCTTTATCGGGATGAACTCAATTAATCCCAACTAGGGGGAAAAAGTCATCTTTAACATTCGAAATTTGCTGAAGAAATGATAGTTTCGCCGAAATTATAGTTTCGCAGAGCTAGTTTCGCTGTGAACTCTAGTTTCGCTGGAAATTTCGGCAGCAGTTTCGCTAGCCAAATGCCAAAAACAGCTTAGTTTCGCCGACAAGTTCACACGAAACAAGCTTGAACTTTCGTTCAATGATACTTTCGGCAGCAATTTCGCTTGTAAATCACCCACAAGAACTGTTGAACTTTCGTTCAATGAAACAAGTTTCGCAGGACAGCAGAAAACAACTTCAATGAGGATAATCGATGTAGTTTCGCTGGAAGAACTCGTAGTTTCGCTGGATGAACTGATAATTTCGCAGAATGAACCTGAAAAACTTTTTCAACACGAAATCAATCTGAAATCATCAAAAAATCAATGGATTTGAGATCTGATGATTAACAGAGCTTCCCCAACCAACAACCAACAAAATTCAAGCAAATTCCATATCAAATACACACGAATTTGATCTAAAAATGATGAAAACTTGATATTGAACAAAAACAACCAAAACCTCAACTTTTCTCCCTAAAAATCTTTAAATCTTCAGTGAATTTGATCCAAAATGGCTCTGATACCAAATTGTTAATCCAGGATGATCAAACTTGAATCAAATCATGAAGATTATAGATCAAATTATGATAAACACACTAAAACCCCTTTGATCTTCAATTAGATTGCAAAATATATCTTTACAAGTAATTCCCCAATCAATTGGTCATTCAACCATTTCCAAAGACTAATGACAATTAACCTTTTTATAGTCTAGACTAATATTCACTAATTGCACTTAACCCCCTAGACTTAGGCTAATTAATGGAAATTACATACTAAACATAAAATTGACTAAAACAAGATAAAATATATTTTGTTCACACAAAATATATTTATTACAATAAAACTCCTAGTCATCTAAATCTTCAACGTCTCGTCTCGGTTCTTCATCTCGAACGTGTCGGGTTTGACTTTTGCATTGACTTTGACCGTGATTTTGACTTTTGTTGACTTTGACTGTGTTGATAATATAGACTATCTTGTACAGCTCCAACAGTCGTGCTATTGAGCCTGCGACTGAACTTAGTCGTATGTTATGCCATGCGGTTGAATCAGTCGTCCGACTGAACCCATACGCATGATTCATATGTGCGATTGAATCGTGCGTCTAGCTCAATCGTGCGACTTAATGTCTATTTAAGTGGTCTATTCAGAGAACTTAATGTCCTTTAAATCAACTTTAATGTCCTTTAAATCAACTTTAATGTCCATTTAAGTGGTCTATTTTTTAGGGTTTAGTCTCGGTTCTAGGTTTTAGCATAATTGGTCCTTAAAGATGCGATTAAGATGTTCATTTGGATCGATTTCGGTCGCCCAGTACCTGTAGATGAGTAGAACACACGTTAGTATCACAAATCAGGCAGTAATCACAACAGTAGAAATTTGGGCAGGGTGTGTGTGTGTATGGGCGATTTTAGAGAACTTTGAAGGGTGGTAAGGGTTACGACCGACTTACCCCTTTATTTATACTATTTTAAATTTCAGTCGTGCGACTGGACCCATACGCATGCTTTATTCTTGCGACTGGGTTTCAGTCGTGCGACTGGCTCATACTCCTTCATCCATTCGTACGATTGGTTCAGTCTTTGTTGGTCCATTTGATCGATTCTCAGTACAAATGAGATGTTGGATTGTTCAATAACAAATACACACAATGAGAAACAAAGATGATGAAGATTGAGAGTAACCACAAATGATTCAAAATAAGATAATGATGATCAATACATTTAATAACATCAAAGCACAATGATATTTCTATGAAATTACTGCTTACAATACACACTTGCAACAGGAATAAACGATTAGGGTTTTTGCAAGCTTAACGACAATGAAAATGATCATAAGTATATATAGCAGTCTTAGTTTCGCAGACAGTTTCGCTGTCAGCGAAACTGTTCTGCCGAAACTGTAGTTTAGCCCGGCAGAAATAGCAGTTTCGCCCGGCGAACTAAACAGTTGACTGTAAGCGAAACTATAGTTTCGCTCACAGTTTCGCTGGACTGCAAAACTATATAAAGCTAATTACATACAAAAGGAAACTAACATAGGACCTATTACAAGCAAAAATAAACATTCTAATCTAAGGTGAGTCCAACCTATGCATGATCTTCAATACTCCCCCTAGGTTGGACCTCATTGCTTTCACTCGTCTTGATTTATCTCGTCAGCTCCAGTTTCCTCCGCTGCTTTTGATTTGTGTTCTACACCTCCTGCAGCAACCTCCTTGGGGACTTCAGCAAATGATTCACCTTGGTCTCTTCCTGCTTCATTAGCCCCTTCAGGATGAGCACTAGCTTGCCCAAACTATCTGCCCATCCTGTATGTCCATGTTTAAATCATCTTGGGCCCTCACTTTCTCTGCAAGCCTCTTGACTTCTGCTCTAACACCTCTAATCTTATTTGCCATAGTCATAAATAGACTGGCTTCTTTCCTTGTCTCTTCCCCTGCCCCAGCCTTGATGTGATTCTCACACAAAACCAACAATCTTCATCACAAAAACTGAAAAGCTCCATAGGGTCAAAGACTTTTAATTCTTTACCATTCTTCACTCTTATCACCGCCTCCCCCGTGTTATTATCGTAAAACCATTTCTCAAAATTCTGTAGTTGTTGGGGAAGGGGATCTGCCAACCTGACTCTATTCACAGTCTTTGGTGGTTTTACCCTTAGGACAATTCTTCCTTTTCCAGTCTCCCAATCTTTGTCTTTCTTTGATCGTCTTCTCTCTGCTTTCATGTATCCAAAAGACTCAAAGTTGTCATTTAAACCATTCTTTATTTCTTTCTCTAAAAGTGAGGCTCGTTCACTAAGATTGGCATTCAGTAACGGCAATGCTGCCAGCCTCCTTAAATCCCATTTTGGCAAGGTCGTGAATGCCTTCCTCTTCTTCAAGTAAGAAATACCACCCCTCTCCTTTTAATCATGAACATCTTTAGGTTGGAGTTGTAACACCAGCTAATTATCCTCTTATCAGCCTCCTTCTTGCTCAACCCTTCCAAGTTTTGGAATAGGGGAGTCAGCTCTTCAGGCTCCTTTTCTCTAACAAACCATTCTTCTCTAGCCATCTCGAAGACATCTTCATCTAGTCTCCCTTTTTGGCTACATATGTCAGTGGTCTCTCATCAACTTCATAAAATGCTGGCTCAGAATCATAGTCAATCAGCTATCATCTTCCTCTTCATCTATTAGCCATTTGCCTTTTTCAGCATCCTTTTCAGCTTTTTCTTTACTATCACCTCTTCACCCACCAAATCCTTCTCAAAATCAAACTGCATACTGACAAACCCAGCTTCAATAATCTCCTCCTTATTTCCCTTATCTACATCTTCATTCCTCATTCTAGAACCTTCCACACCAGTAGTTGCTGCACCAGATGTGCCCTCTCCTGCCCTGGAGGAGGTACCCTCGTTCAAGAACGGGTATTTAGAAGTATCAGTTAAATCATCTAACTTAGATTGAGTTAGTTGATTGGGTAGGCCGACAACAGTTTTCAATTGATTAATTTCCTCAAACAGCTTATTTATCAGCAAGCTTTGATCTACCAGCATCTTCTTCATTCCATCTATCAACTCATCTTTGTTACTTTCCCGCATCTCTTGATTAGTGAGTTTAGTCTTTATCATGCTCAATTCATTAGCCAGAGAGCTGTTAAGGTTTCGAATCACATCCTCATCTAAACTTCTGCTTTCTTCCCTCCTTGGAGTTTCAGTAAATGCTTGATGTTTCTGTTTAGTTCTCCTTTCGGATTCTCCTATATCAGCTTTCTTTTTTGACCTTCTATCATTCTCAACCCTTATCTCCTCAGCCCTTTCATTCACTTCATCTTTGAAATCATAATCTTTTTCTTTAGCATATCTCTTTATTTTCTTGGCAGCATCAGTCTGTTTTGCTCTAGTTTCTTCAGCTCTCTTATTCTCCGACTCGTCCACCCTCCTAATATAGTTCCATCTTTCAGGTGGGTACATGTTTTCCCACAGATGGGTGATCTTCCCGCTAAAATCATGTCAGATGGCACAACAGTCTGCAAATATACGTGGGTTCATCTGCACCAATGTAACGCCCCGAATAATGTCTAAGCGAGCCAAATAATAATAATGGGCTTAGACGAGATCAATTAACGAAAATAAGATGTATATGGGTTATAAAAAAACCGAGTTAACTCTTCGGGATATGTGTTTGACGAGTTTAAGGTCCCGGGAACGCCCTGGTATATATAAACGGATCAGCTTGAGCAGCTCTCATTTGCAACTCAACACTCTAGTTCTAGAGAGAGAGAGTAGAGAGAATTGAAGATTCAAGGCTCGGTTGATCTCGGGATTAAAGATTGGTGTTCGTGGGCATCCAAACAACAAGAAAACACCACGAATCCAGGTAAGAAACATCATTTAATCGTTCCTTTTGATGTAAACCCGGATTCTAGGTTTGGGGTTTTTGAAAGTGGCAAAGATTCACCCAAAACTCACGTTTTTGTGCAAGAAAACATGTAAGAAGCTTAGATAAAGCTTATTGGGTGATAAACCAAGGTTTTGGGTGTAAAATATTTAAGTTTTGGGTCAAAAATGGGGTGGTTCGTAATTTTCAGCCCGTTCTGCGAAACTGGGTATTCATCGACCGAAATTAGTTATTCGTCCAGCGAAACTATGGATCTTCCAGCGAAACTATAGTTTCGCGGGTAGTTTCGCAGACAAGGTTTTCCAATGAAAGTTGGGTGAAACTGGCAGCGAAGATGCCAGCAAAACTACGCCGGCGAAACTAGTAGCGAAACTGCTGACGAAACTAGCAGCGAAACTGCTGATCTTGCAGCGAAATTAGATTGAAATTAACTCCCTTGAGTGTTAACTCATCTGCAGGCTGTGTAGTGCAACCCTTGCTTTGAAAGCTTGATTGAGAAGCTACTCACTGAGTCCAGGTGAGTTCTAGATCCCCTATTTTAAAGGTTTTAAACTAGTTTGGGGCTGGAAATGCAATAAGCGCGACCCCAGCCAGGGGCGTTGCCCCTTGGACCCCACTAGGGGCTGCCGATCCTAGGACCCCGCTGTCAGGGGCTGCCGCCCCCGAACCCCCGCTGTCCCGCGGAGGTTTGGTTATGTTTTATGATGATTTATGCCTGATATGCATATGTTTATGTATGTGAATGGATGATGCATAACGCTTATGATGGTGTGTGATGGGGTATGCGATGTTTGTGTGATGCTATGTATGATATGTTTCCTTATGTTCCTACTATGTATTATTCCGTGACTTACGTGTTATGATTATGAAATATAAGAAAAGTATTATGTAATGTAAAGCGGAAGTTAATATTAATGAGAAGTGGAACTTAACGAATGTTACCCTGGGCCCATTTGATGATGAAAAGTCTTGCAAGCACTATGATAGACTTCACTTATGTGAGTCTAATGTATGATGATGGATTCGTATTCATGAGCGGGCTATGTGCCTTGCAGTGTGGATCAACTGTCGGGGGTTAGCTACCGTTTTTATGTGTACCGACAGGGATCGATATTTGTTGTTGATCAACATGGAGCTCTTGCCTTGTGCAATCTCGTTGATGATGAAGTGAAAGATAATGAAAGAACGAAAGTTTAAGAATGATGATGAAAGATAATAATGTTATTATCTATGTGTACGTATGATGCTTGATCGCGTAAGAATATAAAGGAAGGTTTTGAAACGGAAGTAAAAATATTCTATTTCATAAACTAGAACTCACTCAGCAACGCTGACTTTTTATGCATTTTCCAGTTGGCAGGTGAGCATTGCTGAGGATGGCGCAGGGCAGCTACTTGGTATTTTTGGATGGCATTCTTTTGTATAACGTTTTTGCATTGTAATACGAACGAATTATATTTTGTAATGAACGGTGTATTAGTTTGCAAAGTGTTTATTTAAAGGAAATGAAATGTTTGTTTAAAGTGTTTCCGCTGCACGATTTTAGTAAAATTAATGTAACTAAATGTTTTATGTGCGATGATTGACCAGCTGTGAGCGTCCTGGGAACGGGGCGTTACAACCAACCTTTTGACCTCCCCATGTCTTGGCACATTTAGAATTAGATCATCAAAGATCATCTGAAGAAATCTAGGATACAGAAGCCACTTGTCCTTCTTCAGTGCCATTACATTCTCTGCCATACATGCAAATATCAGCCTCGTAATGTTTGCTTTTTCACCTCTAGAGCATACCACCATAGCTTTAGCCCAGTCTATGTTCAGCCCGTCTGATCCACCTTTACGGTGATCTAAACACATAATAAAGACGTGGGCGATGTATCTCCATTCTTTTGAGAGAAAGGATTTCTTGATCTCTTTTCGGGTACCAAAGACTGGCCCCTCATATCCCATACTTCTAAAAGCTCCAAACACCTCAGCATCAGACATAGCAACTTCCTCTCCTGAATCTTCTTCTAATCTTAGGATCCTTGAAACTGTCTCAGCTGTAATAGACACATCATTCTCCAGAACTTTAGCAATGATCCTTTGAGTGTTCCCTCTCGTATCATACTCAGCTGATCTCCAGAAGTCTCTGATTTGTAGATCATAGATGGTAGTAGAATGGGAGATAGCATAAGCAATAAGGGATCTTTGTAGCCAGCGAATACAGTTTCTAAATCCTGCTTCTTTAGGATGTGTATCATCCAAAATGGCTGTGATGTTGTTTCTCTCATCAAATTTTAGATTTGCCATTTATACGTGAAATACAAATGAAGTATATTAGAATAAAGTATTAAGTACTAAAATAAAAAAATAAGAAAAGAATAAAGAATAAATAATAATTAAAATAAATTCGTTGGCCGAAACTATAGATTTGCATGATGATATATAGTTTCGCAAGACGAAAGTATAGTTTCGCCAGCAAGAGCACATTAGTTTCGCCAAGACAGTGAGGTAGATTCGACAAGCCGAAACAATAGTTTCGGCATAGCGAAACTGAAAATTAGTCAGCGAAACTGTTAAGTTCGCTCTGACAGCATAACCTCACAGTTTCGCTGAGAACTCAAGAACTTTCGTTCAGTTTCGCTGGACTATCGGTAATTTCGCTGGAAGAACAGCGAAGTCACCGAAGAGTCTCGATCGAATAGACTCACAATGATGTAGATTTAACGAGATAAAGTGATAGTCCTGAGTTCGAAACTCACTTGCGAACAATAAACAACGGTCAATCGATAACAAAATCACAAAAAAGTCAAAATCGCCTTTGAAGCTCACGGAACAAACCTAGAGAGACTAAAAGGTCGATTGTGAGAAAATGAGGAAGAAATTTCGCAAAATGAGTTAAATAGCAAATAGTTTCGCAGGCAGCGAAACTAGAGTTTCGCTGCGCGAAACTACAATTTCGCTAGGCGAAATTGTTTGCGAAAGTATAGTTTCGCTGAACTTTTAAAATCTTAAAAAAATTATTATAATTATTATTTTATATTTTATTAAACCCAAGAACTGAATAAATCATGAGATCACATCCTCAGGATATACTTTAGCACAAAGATGAATTTAATCATCGACAAGCAATGAAATCACACTGAAAACTGTTTCTAATCACGGATTTTGAATGAACCTGAAATTCTCAAACATGTCAATAACAATTGCTGATATGTTTGTCCACTTAAATCCATGCCCTATCTTTTTCAACAAGCAGGAGATGATTAGTTAAGGTTCGATTAAATGCTTCAAAATTCTAGGACCCCACAATCATTTGGCAAAAACCCTCACCCAACCTCAGGATTTCTTGAATTTTGTTACGAACTTTAAAGAACAAGGCGTGTGCATTAGTGTGCAAGTGATTATCAACAGAATATTGCATTCTGTGATGAATTCATCGTTTAGATGATTTGACACTACTTAGACCAAATTGGTGAGAGCTCCAGGTCTATACTCACGTATAACAAAGGAGATGACCATTTAGTCATGTGCCGATGAGAGTTCCAGGTCAGTACTATCGTACAGCAAAGGAGATCATCACTCCAGGTCAGTACTTCCGTACAGCAGAGGAGATTAGCACAAACACAAGACACATAAATACACCAATCATGGCTCAAAGATATGGCTTATATGATTTGTATCATGGTGGGTGAAAAATCAATTCTCAATACAATTTTTGTCGGGACTCAGTTTTCGTGCAGGCCAAAATGATTGCGTAAAACCATACACCCTTAAGCATATATTTTAATTTAAATCATCATACTGTTGTCTACTTTATTCTTCAGGCTGAGTCTACTAAGCATATCATTAAAGAATCTTGCAGGACCGGTTAAGGGCTTAACAATTACAACACAACAACACAAAGAGGAGATTAACTAAACTTAATCAAACAGTAAACTGGATTAACCAAGATATTGATACAAAGAACACAAGTAATGATAAAGAGACAGAACAAGAGATTTGGGTTTCAAGGAGGTAGTATATTGCTTTCTCATGTTCTTTTACAAGTGTTACAAAGCATAAAGAAAGATACTAGAACTTGGAATACTTATACTACAACCTACAGCCGGCTATACTTTGAAAGCCAGCTAGATACAATTGACTAGACACAAACAAAATCAATTGTAGAATCAAAAGGCATATCTGCCTTTTGACCTTGTGACTATGACATGCCGTAGCTTACATCCTTATCTATTACAAAAAGGATAAAGTACATAAAGTAGAAAGATACAGACTCTAGACCTCAATGTACAGTTACCAAAAGCATGGACCTTTTCACCAACTCATATAAGTTGGTGACTTTACAGAGATGCAGCGAAAAGGTGTCCAGCTTTATGGAACAGTACATCAGATAAAGCATGTTACTAAAAGTCTTCGGAAGAAATCTGTCTTCATAGGATGAAGCTTCGGAAGACTTTGTCTCTGAGGCTTCGGAAGACTTCATGTTTGGCTTCGGAAGATATTGGTCTTGGCTTCGGAAGATTTTACACTTAGAATATTTTCAAGTGTATGGTGTAAAACTTCCAAAGCATTTCTTCTTCAGTACTTAGTGCATTTCTTGCAGAGAGACATTTGATGTTTTGGTTTACATCAGACTTAAGGAATCCTTACAAACTCCCCCTAGGCTGATGCTACCAAAACATTTAGAAGATCTTCAGATGTTAGTAGTCTTCAGCACAATATGACCATACCCTTCTTCATTAGATGGTCAGGATCATTCAGACCTTCATAGTATCTTCTCATCTCAAAGAGATCATGCAGAGGTAAGTTGATTATGTCTTGCTATGTATAGACATTCTCAATACTTTGATCTCTGATTACATGCCATCTTTCTGGATTGGTAGAGTAAGTCCAGGATAAGATGGGTGTCTCAACTGTCAGAGGAGCCACTTGCATTGGAGTTGATTGGGCTGCCTTATCATGCACTTCCTCAGGTTGATCTGACTCACCCTGAGGTGAAGAGGTAGATGATTTAGGCTTTTTCTTCTTAGACTTTGGTTTAGAAGCCATTATCTTCTTCCTCTTAGATGACTTTAACTGAGAAGACTGGTTTGCAGCACCTTGTTGATCATCCGTGTCTTTCTCAGTTGGGTGTTCCTCCCTCACAGGTTCAGAAGGAGAGGGAGTTTGACCCTGCTTTGGATCAGAAGATGAAGCTTGCTGAGGCTCAGCAGGAGGTCCGGGTTGAGGTGTCTTAGGTTGTTCAAACTTAACCTCCACTTCAGGTGGGACTTGACTTGGAAGAGAGTGTAAGTCAATCAGTTCACCACTTTTAATCTTCTGCTTGATTACCCTTATATGCTCATCCATTGTGGATAGAGACATAGGGCCAAGTCTCCTTCCGGAGAATCCATATAGCTTCAAGACGCTCATCATCCTTTGTCTATCAGCAGACTTCTTCATACTCTTTTGGATGATGGCTCTTGACTTTGCAGCTTCTTCCCTTAGCTTCCTCTTAGTTGTCTTTCTCTCTTTGACTAACTCAAGTTCAAGTTGTTTTAAGTAATCAAACTCAATAAATCATAGGATAAGGGAAGAAGTGCATATGCCTGATAGAAGCCTGTGGCACTCAGGTAGTTGATCATTTTGATCCTATCTTCTTCTTTGTCTACCTGAGGTTCTTATGGAGCCACATCTTCTTGTACAGGGCTTTCTCGAACTGGGAGGAGAGTTGGGAGCATGCTTGTAGAGTCTTTTTGTCTCTTCTCTTCTTTGAATTGAAGAAGTAACCTTGCATCCTCTTTTTCTTTCATCTCTCTTGACACTTCCATGTCAGCCAGTTCATTCAGTTGTTCTAAAGGGAGAGAGATGATTTCATCAATGTCATAGTTTCTGGTCTGTAAATAAGTAATCCTGACTGCCCTCAACTCATCATCTTGAGTATTTGGTCTGGGGGCAGCCCTGATTGCAGCTTGCATAAAGCTTGAAGACCCAGAGGAACTTTCTCCCCTTAGCTTCCTTTTCCTCTCTCTCTCTCTCTTCCTCCTTAATTTCCTCAGGAGTCATAATCCTTTTCCCTTTGTCACCCACAGACCTTTGTGACTCAGGGTGGATAGAGGTTTGGCCTTCATTGCTTGGTGTAGCATCCATGCTCTGGCCAGAGAGAGGCTGAGAAACACCTTCACCAGCAGGTGTCTCAAGGAGTGTGAATCTCTGCAGCAGTTGATGATGATGAGACAGTCAGGTTCTGCCACTGGGCCTTCAGTCAAGGTTTCCCCTATGAAACTAATCTTAGGGTCCACCTCAACATCCAGTTGACCGATGACATTGCCTGATTGCCTAAGTCTCCTTCTTAAAGTGAACTCTGCAAGGATTCTGTCTTGGATTCTTTGAGCCAATCTGTCAGCCTGTCTTGAGTTGCTTGGATTGACAAGTGGCATATTGACTAGATCCAATCTTTCATAGAAGTTCAAGCTTTGAAAGTCAAATACTTCTTGTTGCCCTTGAACTCTGTGAAGAATAAGGGCTCTTCTGTCAGCATCATACCTCCACCTTATGATGTAGTTTGAAGTTCCTTGAGGTGGGGATGACACAGCCCTTGGTATACCTTCCTCAAAGAGACTCCTGATGATAGAGTCTATAGAGTCCACATTAATGTGAACTTGAGGAAGTTGCTGAGAATGCACAATTGCAAGTGAGGATGGTGAGTCCTCTATGTCCATTCTCTGTGAAGAACTCCCAGGTTCTGTGGCTGCAATAACTTTCTCCCCCTTTTTGGTAGCATCACCCACTTGCATAGGTGAGCTGGAGGATAAATCAATCACATCCACAGGTTCTTGTGTTCCTGGTTGAGCTCTTCTTAAAGGTCTCCCAGCTAGTTTTTCCTTAAGATATGAAATCTGAAGTTGCTGATCATTGACCCTGTTTTGTAAGGTAGTCACCTGAGATTCAAGGTGACTGACCTTAGAGACTAAATAGGAGCATGTTTTTGACAGTTTTTGCACCTTTAGTCTCAAATTCCCCTCTTCTTCATCAGAAGAATCATTGGGGGATGAGATGATTGGACCAAAGTCCTCTCTCTCACCACCAGCTTGAGGTTCTTGGCTGCTGGTTTTCCTCTGCTCACTAGCAATCTCAGTTGAGATGTCAGTGGGCTGAGTTGCCATGGTTGAGGTCTTAATGATGTAATCACTTGCAGAAGTGAGAGCCTCTTCCATATGGACATCCTGAACATGTTCAGAAGTGTCCACCTCAGTAACAGGTGACTGATGTGGGCTAGACTGAGGAGAATCAGAGGTACTCATCTCTCTTTGAGTAGGGGAGGAGAAGAGAGACTCATGGTACTCACTGAATCCTAAGTCTTCATCAGTATAGAAGGATAGGTTGGGAATGGGTTGATTTAGATCTAAAGGCTGGGGATGGTAACTGTCCCCTGAAGGTTGTTCACTTGAGTGTTGAGACTCAGAGTGAAGGCTTAAGGCTGTTGGGCTTGTGAGCTCATCAGGGTGAGCATGAGGAACCTCAGCCCTGATAGTTGAAGAAATGGGAGTGGTTTGCTCCTCAGGGGAAGTGGGAGCTCTAGTGTCCACTTCCTCCTGTAAAGGTGAGTATATGGGGACCTGCACAGACTCAATAGCTTGAGCAGGGGTTCGTTTGGATTTTCTTTGGTAGGTGAGGGTTATTGTGGTCTTTTTAGTGGTAAGGAAGTAGAAGGTGTGGGTTCAACACTAGCTTGTGTTGCTAGGTTGTCACCTTGAGCAATGAGCTCTAACATTTTGGGGACAAGGGCTGTTTCTACCCCTGAGAAGCCTACAGTTGGCTTCTTCATGATTTTAAAGATGCCGGGCTTCATCTGTCCCAATTTAAGAATATTACTTGTTTCCCTCAACTGTGAGCCCAGTTCACAGTTAAGAATGTGTTGAACATATCTAGGAAACATGTAATACTCTAAGGAGTCCAAGTTTGCAAGTAAATTGGTATAAACAAATTGAGAGTACCTGAACTTGACCCCTTGAACCATTCCATGCACTATGAAGGAGAGATCCTCAGGAATCTGGTCCCACCCTCCATGCTTGTTTGACAAGCTGTGGATAACCACATGGAGCAGGTATTTCCACTGGGATGAGACCTTCCCTTTCCTGAAGGTCTTTACAGAGAAATCTCCCTCATAGCCCATCTGCTCAAAGGAATGATTGACAGCTTCCTTTGGGAAGGACAACTCACCTTCTTCATCATCCAGCTGCAAATGATAGTTGATGATGGCCGGAGTGATGAAGATTGTCCTCCCTTGCACTGTGGCAGACAGTGCCTTCTCCCCATCCATAATGACCTCTTGGCAGGTCTTCCAGAATTCAAGCAAATGATCCTCATACAGAGTAGGATCAATGGTTAGGGAGGTGAAGTAGTTGGATAGAGTTAAGAATTGGCAAATCTCTGAGAAACTTTCATCTTTCTCAGAGCTTAACAGAGCAACTGGTTGTGTTGCCTGTGAAGTTGCATGGAGAAATCTGGGTTGTTTCTGCGGTTAAGGTTGGCCATTTTAGAAGCTTAAGGTTGAAGAAAGGTAGAAAGCAAAGGCGGTTTTGGAATTAGGTTTGAGGAATAGTGGAATTGAGGAAGATAGTGAGGAAGAGGGGGAACCGTTGGGTATTTATGTGAAAAGGGATTTGAACCAAAGTTAATGAAAGAGGATAAACTTTGAAATCCGAAAGTCGGTCCCACCTCTGAAAAAGTAGTTTACTTTTGCTCAAAAAGTAGTTTTCTTGGAATTCGAAAAGCTTCCGAAGGTAAATTATCTTCGGAAGTTTTAATGAAAAAGCTTCCGAAGCTAAAATGACTTCGGAAGATTTTCCTGAGAGTCTTGAAAATTTTGCTTCGGAAGAGAAATAAACACTTGAATGCTTTGTATATGAAACAACAAAGCTTCCGAGAGTTAATTTTGCTTCGGAAGGAAAAAGTCCTTAAAAACAAATAAGTGTCTGAGATAAGAATTTAAGCTTCGGAAGATAGATTTAGACTTCTTCCGAAGGTAAAATTTCTTAGACAGTTATTTATTTTGAAGACATGATTTTCTTCCGAAGAAAAAATTATATCTTCCGAAGGATCAGAAAATTTTCAAGAATCTAAGGAAAGTCTTCAAAAAGGATTTTATATCCAAAGAAAACATGAGCTTATGAAAGTGATGAACTAGACAACTTAGGACACACATATTTTAAGAAATAATTAGAATTAGTTTTAAGAAAAGATCTACTCAAAGTTAATCATCCCAATAGCTGATATTAGATATTTAAATCTCTGTTCATCAAAAGCTTTTGTAAACAGATCAGCATATTGTTCATCTGTATGAACTTTGACTAGTTTAATTAATCCCTTTTCATAGTTATCTCTTATTAAATGATACCTGATATTGATGTGTTTGGTCCTTGAGTGCTGCACAGGGTTCTCAGTGATAGAGATAGCACTATTGTTGTCTATGTGGATAGGAGTCTCCTTGAAGTTAAATCCATAGTCCAGCATCTGATTTTGAATCCAAAGCACTTGAGCACAGCAGCTTGCAGCAGCAATGTATTCAGCCTCAGCAGTTGATGCAGACACACAGGATTGTTTCTTGCATTGCCATGAGACAACCCTTCCACCAAGGAATTGACATCCCCCAGATGTAGACTTTGCAGTCATGTTGCAACCACCATAATCACTATCTGTATAAGCATACAGATTGAAGTCAGGATTCTTTGGATACCATAAACCAAGTGTTGAAGCACCTTTGAGGTATCTTAGAATCCTTTTGACAGTGATTAAGTGAGACATCTTAGGGTTGGCTTGATATCTTGCACAAATACATGTAGCAAACATGATATCAGGCCTGCTAGCTGTAAGATACATAAGAGACCCAATCATAGCCCTGTATAAATGTTCATCTACACACTCCCCCTCAAGATCAGGTCCAAGGGAGTGGTTTCTGGCTATGGGTGTCTTAGCAATCTTACAATCAGTCATGTTGAACCTCTTGAGTATGTCCTGAACATACTTTGACTGACTTATGAAGATGCCATCTTCAACTTGCTTCACTTGAATTCCCAGAAAGAAATTGAGTTCTCCCATTGCACTCATTTCAAATCTGTCTTTCATCAGCTTCTCAAAGTCTTTGCAGAGCTTTGGATTAGTTGAACCAAAGATGATGTCATCTACATATACTTGAACTAGCAATAAGTCATTTCCCTGTCCTTTGATGAAGAGAGTTCCATCTATAGTACCTCTCCTGTATCCATGTTTACAAGATACTCAGACAATGTCTCATACCATTCCTGGGTGCCTGATGCAGCCCATAAAGAGCTTTGTCAAGCTTGCAGACATAATCAGGATGATCAGGGTCTACAAAACCAGGTGGCTGTTTGACATAAACCTCTTCATCAATCACTCCATATAGAAAAGCACACTTTACATCAAGTTGAAAGACCTTGAAGTTCTTGGATGCAGCAAATGCCAGGAATATCCTAACAGCTTCTAATCTTGCTACAGGAGCAAAGACATCAGTGTAGTCAATCCCTTCTTCTTGTGTGTATCCTTGAACAACTAGTCTTGCCTTGTTCTTGATGATAATTCCTCTATCATCCTTCTTATTCCTAAAAACCCATTTGGTTCCAATGGTAGTCTTCCCATGAGGAAGAGGACAAAGGTTCCAAACTTTCTGCCTTTTGAATTGAAGTAACTCTTGTTGCATAGCTTCAACCCAACTTCCATCCTTTAGAGCTTCATCAACTTTCTTTGGCTCTATCTGAGATAAGAAACAAGAGTGAAGACAAACATTTGCTTCATGGGTTTGTCCTCTTGTTCTTACCCCTGTGACAACATCTCCAATGATGTTTGTGGTGGGGTGAGACTTGTGGATCCTTAGCTGAGGGATCACAGCAAGTTGCTGAGAAAGATCCAAATTTGAGAAATTTAGATCTGGCATAGATGATTCACCCTCCACATTACCACACTTATCAAGATTAACTTGATCCAATGAGTGTGTGACATCATTGATGTTGTCATCTATGGTGTGGTTATTAGCATCAAGGAATTCCTGATCACTTTCACCATCACCATTGTTGTCTTCTACAATTGAGGTATCTTTATCTGGTTGTGGAGCCTCTGAGCTGGAATTTGAAGGCACCCCAGATGTATCAGCTGAATTTGTCATTGTAGTGCTGATAGAAACCTCATTTGCTGAAGTAGTTCCAACTGGAGCTGAAGATGTATGAGTTGAGGGTCTTCCTAGCTCAAATCTTGGATCAGGATCACCTGTATTTAGATTTTCTGCAGATCCTGAAACATTCTCACAAGATTTGTTAAAACAGTTGGTAACTAAATCAAGATCAAATAGCCAATCAGGACCAGAACCAGCCACACAGGGTGTGTGTTCATTGAAAGTCACATTGGCTGACTCCTCAACAATTCTAGTTCTGAGATTGTATACTCTATAAGCCTTGGCTTGGGAAGAGTATCCAATGAAGTGTCCATCATCTGATTTCTCAGCAAACTTGGCAATTTGATCCTTGGTATTCAAGATGGTGCAGGGACATCCAAATGACCTGAGAAAACCAATGAAAGGTTTTCTCTTGTGCCAAAGTTCATAAGGAGTCTTACCATGTGTCTTAACTACTAAAACTCTGTTTTGCACATAGCAAGCAGTATTTACTGCCTCTGCCCAGAAGGTGATGGGCAGTTTAGAGTCAGACAACATAGTTCTTGCAGCTTCAATTAGTGTCCTGTTTCTCCTCTCAGCAACTCCGTTTTGCTGAGGAGTCCTGGGAGCACTATATTGTCTTGTAATACCTTTTTCATCACAAAATGTATCAAGGATTTGATTCTTGAATTCAGTTCCTTGATCACATCTTATGGTTTTGACCTTGTGATCACTTTGATTCTCAATTTTTAAGATGAAATTCTTCAGAATCTCAGGGGTTTCATCCTTAGTTCTAAGAAAGAAAACCCAAGTGAATCTTGTAAAATCATCTGTGATCACCAAACAATAAGAGGTCCTTCCTAGACTCATTACACTGGTGGGGCCAAAGAGATCCATATGTAATAAGTGTAGGGGAGTAGTGATGGAGTTTCTTTCCTTAGGCTTGTGAGATACCTTATGTTGCTTCCCTTTCAGGCATGCAACACAATGATCATCACTTGTAAACTCTTTCTTTGGCATTCCAGTTACCAAATCATGTTTAATTAGTTTATTCATGTTCTTAAAGTTTACATGGCACATTCTTTTATGCCATAGGAAAGACTCATCACTATTTGCTTTAGATAGAAAGCATGAAACTTCTCCAGAGGGAGATGTTTCTTGCAAATCCATCTTGTACATGTTCCCTTTCCTGGGGGCTCTGAGCAGGATATGCTCATGAGGAATGACCACTCCAGGCTTGAGAACAATGCACTCATGCTCAGTAAAGAGCATGTTATGACTCTGATCACAAAATTGGGATACACTCAGAAGATTGTACCCAAGCTCCTTGACAAAGTTTACCTTTTCAATGCTGAGCTTACCATTTGTGACCTTGCCCCTTCCTGAAATGTAACCACCTTCATCTCCTCCAAAAGCAACTGGTCCTCCATCAATTCTCTCAAAGTTATGGAGTAGTGACCTATTGCCTGTCATGTGCCTGGAACAGCCACTATCAATTATCCAGACATTCCTGTTTGTCTTGAGCTGTTCCTGCACAAAGAAAATGATTAGTTACATTTGGAAACCCAAGCCTTACTTGTCTTGGGCTCACTAAGTATAATAGAAGGTAATGCAACAGTAATAGATCCTATGGTTGTGCTAGGGGGATCTTCAGCTGTTGTTGATGGAGAAACTTCAGTCATTTGGTCTTTCTTAGACTTCCACACCACCTTTGGAGTCTTGGACTTGACCTTCAAAACCTTGAAGCTTTTGGGACTTCACAAGTTTTGATGACTGAACCTTCGGAAGATTCTACAGTCACTGCAGCAGACTTCAGTGCTTCGGAAGAACTCCTTTCTTCCGAGACCAATTTTCTTCCGAAGGTAATTTTCCATTTACCTTCTTCTTTGATTTGGAGCTTCCGAAGGAAACAGATTTTCCTTCCGAAGCTTGAATCTTCTTGAAACTCTTTGAAGTCTTTGTATTGGTCATATGGATAGTACTTTTAGGATTATATGGGCAATCCTTAGCAATGTGAGAGGTACTTTCACACATGACACATAACATTTTCTTCTTCAAAAGAGTCTCCTTATGAGAGCAAGACTGTCTTTGGTCACATCCCTTCTCCACCTTCATCTTTGTAGATGCTGAGACAGTTCTTTTGGGCTGTGAACTGTTCTTGGAGTTTGATGGTCCAGGCTGTGCAGCAGTGGTACACAGCAGATCAGTCTTCTTCTTGGTACTGAGATGATTTGAACAAGAACCAGAACTCTTAGCTGAGGAGTTTTGGTTGATGTCTTCAGTCTTTACTACTTTAAACCCTGCAGAGATAAAAACTTGTTTCTGCTTAGAGTCAAAAGTAGCCTTGATCTCTTGAGCCTTCTTTGCTTTTCTTTTGCTCTTCCTGATCAAGTTCTTTCTCTTTGACTTGGTCATCACAGTAGATTTCTTCTCCTCAGAAGGATAGTGGCCCTTAGTAGAATCCTTCTCTTCACTCTTCTCAGAGGAATTCTTCACTATCTCTTCTTCATCCTCTTCACTTATAGGATCTATGAGAGGAAGCTCATCTTCACAAGTTCCACACCTAGGAGATCTTACAGACAAGATTGTGTGTGGAGGAGCTATCTCATTTGATCCCAGTCCCTGTCTATTTTGATAGCACACTTTGTTGTGCAGGGATGAGGATATCATGTTCTTGAAGGTCTCTTCTTCAAGAACACTCTTTTCTGCCCTGGCTTTGCTGATCCTCAGCCTGGCACTCAGTCAACTTAGTTATGAGATCCTGGATTTGAGTCCTAAAATCTGTATGTTCATGTTTTAGTACTGAAATGGTTTTCTCTAAGTCCTCTATCTTTAACTTGTAATCATTTTCAGACTTTCTAAAATCAGATTTTAAAATGTTTAAGGACTCAAGATCAGATCTCATTTCCAAGTTATAGGACCTGTATCTTTTTACTTTAGCAATGCATTCAGGAGTACAGAGATGTTCCAATACCTTGGCTTCATCATGGTCTGCCATTAGTGCTTGGTTTGGAGAAGCATCTTCCACCTGAAAGCTCTAGTCAAAGCCTCCTTCTTCAACAGCAACAGCAGCATGTTGCTTTGGCTTCTCATTCTGAGGGGCTTTGTCAGTGTAGTTTGGTCTGGTTTGTGCTTGGCCACCATTTGTTTTAGGTGCCTTACACTCTCTAGCAAAGTGGCCCATCAAGTTACAGTTGTAACACTTGACTTTGCTTTTATCCAAGCCAAACTTTCCACTGGTTGCATTGCTTGGAAACCTCCTTCCAGTTCTCTTGTAGAACTTCTTGGCTCTATGAGTGAGGAGAGCCATCTGCTAAACTATTTCCATGTACTCCAGGTCATCTGGATGGATACAATCCAGGTCTTCAAGAGTGAAGAGAGAGTTCCCACAACTTTCATCAGAAGACACAAAGGCTTGAGAAGAGCTTGTCTCTTGGAATGGGCTTCCTTGAGTGTAGTTCTCTCTAGGTGCTCTGGGAAGGTGATGAAAGGACCCTTTGGTGAGTTGTCAGGGTAGCATATGAGATGATGTTGAGGTTCTATGCTATCCCTTTCAACCACATGCAGGGCTGAACCCATTTGATTGTTGGAGTTGCCAGATGAACCTTGCATGTTCATCTCCATCTGGTAGCCACTGAGAATCCCATATAACTCTGTCAGAGTAAGAGTTTTGAGATTTTCAGTCCTCTTGATCACCACACAGTAGTGTGTCCATTGCCTAGGAAGTGAGGACATGAACTTCCTTACAATGTCCCTGTTTTCAAGAGGAACTCCTCCATCCACTAGGGTATCCACTATCTCAACATACCTAAAGTATTGCTGAGTCATGGTTTCACCTGTTTTGAAGGTGAAGTTTTCAAACTGCTGCTTCAGGAGATCCTTCTTGTTCTCCTTGGTTTCAGAGGAGCCTTCATACATCAGTTTTAGTGCATCCCACAGCTGTTTAGCTGTTTAGCTGTTTTGCACTTCTTGAAACCTCTGTACACAGAGTTTGGAAGGGCAGTTTGAAGAGCAGTCATGGCCTTTCTATCAATCTCTACTCTTTTCCTGTCTTCATCAGAGTAGTTGGCCACATCTTTTGGGATCATACCAGCACCAGTAGCAGAAGGAGTGCTGGGTATGAAAGGTCCATTTTCAACAGATTCCCACATTCTTGAGTCTAGAGACCTGATGAAACCTTCCATTCTCATACACCAGGTGTCAAAGTCATCAAGAGTGATTAGTGGGGATTTGTTCATGGTTCCAGTCTCCATATCAGTCTTTGAAATGGATGCCATTTGGAGAGTTTAGTATTTGTGTGTGTGAGGGATCTTAAGATGGTGAGATCTTATATCAAGAGCCTGAAATGCTCTGATACCAATTGCAGGACCGGTTAAGGGCTTAACAATTACAACACAACAACATAAAGAGGAGATTAACTAAACTTAGTCAAACAGTAAACTGGATTAACCAAGATATTGATACAAAGAACACAAGTAATGATAAAGAGAAAGAACAAGAGATTTGGGTTTCAAGGAGGCAGTATATTGCTTTCTCAAGTTCTTTTACAAGTGTTACAAAGCATAAAGAAAGATACTAGAACTTGGAATACTTATACTACAACCTACAGCCGGCTATACTTTGAAAGCCAGCTGGATACAATTGACTAGACACAAACAAAATCAATTGTAGAATCAAAAGGCATATCTGTCTTTTGACCTTGTGACTATGACATGCCATAGCTCACATCCTTATCTATTACAAAAAGGATAAAGTACATAAAGTAGAAAGATACAAACTCAAGACCTCAATGTACAGTTACCAAAAGCATGGACCTTTTCACCAACTCATGTAAGTTGGTGACTTTACAGAGATGCAACGGAAAGGTGTCCAGCTTTATGGAACAGTACATCAGATAAAGCATGTTACTAAAAGTCTTCAGAAGAAATCTGTCTTCATAGGATGAAGCTTCGGAAGACTTTGTCTCTGAGGCTTCGGAAGACTTCATGTTTGGCTTCGGAAGATATTGGTCTTGGCTTCGGAAGATTTTACACTTAGAATATTTTCTAGTGTATGGTGTAAAACTTCCGAAGCATTTCTTCTTCAGTACTTAGTGCATTTCTTGCAAAGAGACATTTGATGTTTTGGTTTGCATCAAACTTAAAGGAATCCTTACAAATCTGTTAGTTTTTCTATTATTTGTAATTAAAAATAAGATGTAAATCAGATAACAACATCAGTTACTATCATTTCTCATTTTAAAACGCAAGTCATGCACAAACAAGCATATCCAGAAGATATACAATCATTTCTCAGACATCTTGAATCAAGTTCCCAGTTCTTTTTTCATTTTTTTTACTCCCTCTAAATTTCTACACCTAAGAAAGATGTGGAAATTTATTATTATTATTTTTTATTTATTTTTTTGTTTATATAAATATTTTTTATTATTATTTAAGAAAAAGAGTTTTAAAAAGATATTAGACCTAACATAGAGATCAATTCATAAAAACGAGGCTTATCAAATGTTTTTGTGAAAAGATCTGCTTTTTGGTTTTTGGTGTCAATAGGAATAATATCAATGAAAACCTTTTCCTGAGCATCACGAATTGCATTAATTTGTGTCTCAATTTTCTTGGTTCGGGAATGATGAATAGGATTCTTTGCGATCCCGATGGCGGCTTCGTTGTCACAGAACAATGGTGTATGGAGAAAATTGATTCCATAGTCAATCATCTGGTGTTATATCCAAAGAACTTGTGAACAACAACTAGAGGCAGCAATGTATTCTGCTTCCTCTGTAGAGAGGGAAACAGTGGTCTGTTTCTTGCTTTGCCACGAGACCAGACAATTGCCTAGGTATTGACATCCTCCAGTCACTGATTTTCTGTTTAACCTGCAACCATTAGAATCACTGTCAAAATATGCATGCAAATCAAAATTCCCACCATAAGGATACCAAAGACCCAAACGAGAAGAGCCTTTAAGATAACGAATGATTTGTTTTACTGCTTTTTCATGAGACTCTTTCAAAGCAGATTGGTATCGAGCACAATATCCGACAGCAAAGGTAATGTCGGGATGACTTGCTGTCAGATACATAAGGGAACCGATCATAGATATGTAGAGATGAGGATCAACAGGTTTCCCGTTCTCGTCAGGAGTGAGAGAAGTTTGAGCAGTAAATGGAGTCATTTCAAGGGAAGTAGCATCCATTTTGAATTTCTTCAGAATCTCTTGAGTGTACTTTTCTTGATGAATGAGAATTCCTTCTGGCTTTTGTTCGACTTGAAGCCCAAGGAAAAAGCACATCTCCCCCATCATGCTCATTTCAAAACGACCACACATTACCTACTCAAAATCCCGACATAATTTTGGATTGGTGGAGCCAAAGATAATATCATCGACATAGACTTGCACGATTAGCATCTCACCATCCACTTCCTTCTTGAATAAAGTCATATCGATGGTGCCACGAGAGAATCCATTGCTTAAGAGATATTGTGTTAGAGTCTCATACCAGATTCGAGGGGTCTGATGAAGACCATAAAGAGACTTGTCAAGTTTATAAACCTTGTCAGGAAAATTAGGATCCTCAAAACCAGGGGGTTGACACACGTATATCTCCTCGTCAATATCTCCATACAGGAAGGCACATTTGACATCCATCTGATAGACTTTGAACTGTTTATGAGCGGCATGAGCTAGAAAAGTTCTTATCGCTTCAAGACAGGCGACAGGAGCAAAAACTTCGGTATAGTCAATCCCTTCTTCTTGAGCAAATCCTTGCACCACCAATCTTGATTTGTTCCGCACCACAATGCCACGGTCATCGGGTTTGTTCTTAAAAACCCATTTCGTGCCAATTGGGCATTTGTTTGGTGGAAGATCAACCAGAATCCACACTTTTAGCTTTTTGAATTGTTGTAGCTCTAATTGCATTGATTCTACCCAACAAGGGTCCTGGAGAGCTGCATGAACGTTTTTCGGAACGACTTGGGATATAAAACAAGAGAAGAGACAAATGTTAATCAAACCATTTTGACTCCGCGTCCGTACTCCATCGGTGATAGATCCAATGATGTTATCATGAGGATGATCTTTCAAGGTTTTGAAATCAGTAGGTATAGGTAGGATGTTTGGAGAAGGTTGGCTGATAGATTGTGGATGGGTAGATGAAGGTGAAAGGGATGGTACTTGCTGTGATGAGATAGATGTTGGTGATGCAGGAAGGGAGTCAGAAACAGGTGGAGGTGGAAGATCAAATGATGAAGAAGATGATGTAATATCAACTGACGTGACATCAGTTGCAGATGAGGTGGAATGGTCTTGAGGAATGACAGGTAATGGAGTTGGAGGAATGATATTTGTTTGAACATTGGAGATAGACGCATCATCATCAAAGATAGGAAGATTAAAGGAATTAAACACCGTATCGGAGTCAAAGAACCATGCTGGTTCAGATCGAACATGGGAGGAATTAGATTCCTACCAATCAACATAGAACGACTCTTGAACAATACGTGTTCTCTTGTTATACACCCGATAAGCCTTCTGAGATGAAGAATAGCCAACGAAGTAACACTCATTAGACACGGCACCGAATTTCGTCTTCTGAGATTGGGTGTTCAATAGAGTGCAGGAGCAACCGAATGGTCGAAAGAAGTCAATTAAAGGTTTTCTTTAATGAAAAAGTTCATAAGGAGTTTTCATTTTGTCCTTCACAATCAACACCTTGTTTAGAACGTATGAAGCACAGTTTACCGCCTCCGCCCAAAAGATAATGGGAAGGGAAGACTCAATCAGCATCGTACGAGTGGCTTCAATAAGGGTGCGATTCTTTCGTTCAGCTACTCCATTCTGTTGAGGGGTCCTTGTAGCACTGAATTGTCTTAAAATTCCCTTAGCAGCACAAAACAAATCAAAGATCTGATTTCTAAATTTGGTACCATTGTCACTTCTGATTGCCATAACTTTTCTTTTGCTTATAGATTCGATTGACATATTTAGCTTTTGCAGTTCCTCAGCAGCCTCTCCTTTGTGAGCAAGAAATCTCACCCAAGAGTACCTTGAAAAGTCATTTGTTACAACAAGACAAAAAGAATTTTTAGCAATTGATTTAACACTGATTGGGCCAAACAAATCAGTGTCTAACAACTCGAGGGGATTAGATATGCTATTTTCAAGTTTTGGCTTGTGTGGTTTCTTATGTTGTTTACCCTTGGCACAGGCCATACATTTTTCGACCACATAAAAATCTTTTAAAGGTAGTCCCCTAACGAGATTGTTTTTAACCAATTTGTTTATATTTTTGAAATTACCCAATCTGCGGTGCCATAAAAAAAACTCAGAAGTGGAAGCTTTGGAAAGAAGACAGGTGACGGTAGATGTTGACTCCCTTTAACCCATGTCAAGAAGATATGTATCCTGCTTTCGTGGAGCACGCATAAGTACCAAATCATTTGGAACATTAATCTCAGATTTTAAAAATAGACATTCATCCGATTTAAACAAGACCGGAATGTCTTTATCACAGATTTGTAAGACACTCAAGAGATTAAAAGCCAACTCAGGGACATAGTTAACTTTCTCCAAAGTTAAACAACCATTGGATACTTCTCCTTGTCCAATCATCTTTCCACCTTTTTTGTCACCAGCAAAAGCTACATAACCTCCGTTTATAATTCGATAATTGGTCAACAAAACTTTTAGGCCCGTCATATGTCTGGAGCATCCACTATCCACATGCCATACGCTGTTTACAACTTTAGTGGATGACTCCTGCAACCGTATAAACAACAGATTAACCAGGTGAGATAGGAATCCAAGTTTGAACAATTTTGGATTTAGGAGAGACAGATTTCTTACAAAAGAAATTATGAACTAATTTTATTAATTTATTTCCAAAAGAATTCCTATTAGCATGACCATGATGTAGAGTAGGACAATTCTTGACTAAATGATCATCTTGGCCACACCTGAAACAATGTGGTTTGTGTCTAGGTCTGTTATGTAATGAGATAGGAATGTGATCAATGTGAATTTCCTCATCACATTCAGACACATTAAAATCAATGTCACTATATGTCTCATACATGTCACGAGGTCTGTTTTTATTTGAAAAAGAATAGTTATTTACAAAAGTAGATGAATGATCATCCAAAGTACAAGTAGTACTAGTACCACTTGTGCTAGCTTCAGATGAAGTTGTTGCTCTTTAATTTGATAAAGAAATATTCGTTGGAGTAAAAGATGGAATTGGATGAGAAATGAATTTGTCAAAACAATTTGTCTTATGTTTCTTGTTATTCTTTGTAGTGAGATCAGTTGCACCATTAACATAATCAGAACAATAAACATCATCACATTATATAGAATTTAAAGATGAAATAGAAACATCATGAGAACATGATGAGGCAGTGTCTGTTACAGGCACTAGAAACAAAAATAGAATTCAAACTAGATTTATGATCTAAAACAGAATGCTGAAAATCAGTTGTACTAATACTAGTGCATCCAAGCCCACTAGTTGGTCTATAGTCGTAGTCCTCACGAACATGCTTAGGATTAACACCCTCAAAACCTGCAGACATACTGTTAGTATCTGTTTTGATCAAATCGTTAGAAGGATGAAGAACAGGCATAGGAGAATAACAATATGTACTAGGTGGAGGATAAACCTTAACATTTTCATATCCCAATCCTGTTTTAATCCTAGCTCCTCGTTGAGATTTACATAAATCATCATGTTTCATTCCAGATATGGTCCATTTGTCTAACTTTGACTGAAGTTTGCTTGTTTCAAATTCAGCAAGAGCAACTCTTTCAGTCAGAGTATTAATCTTTTAACATTTCTTTCCAAAACAATTCGTTTTAAGTGATCATTTTCTTTCAAGGCCTCGTTTAGTTTAACAAAATATTTTGATTCATTGATTTTAAGTTCCTCATTAATTCTTTTTAAATCTTTCTCATTATCAATTAATTACCTATTAGCTTTATAAATCCCAAATAATCTAATTTTGCAAGCAGAAGAGCACATATCCTGAATTACCTCATATGGAAGTCCCATCACCACCTTTTCTGCTGCTAATGCCTTTTCACATTGGCACATCAGAGTACTTGACTTGCTTTCCTCAATAGTGATAGTAGCATTATCATATTCTTTTTCTTGCTCAGTGGATGGACTCTCTTCCTTCTTTAGTCCTTCAGATTTATCTTCTCTCCTCTTCTCATCCTTCTTTTCTTTCTTTTTCACAGACAACTCAGCCTCATTTTTGAATTTCTTGAATGGATCAAATTCATCTTCACAATCTGCCTTCCCCTTCCCTTTAACAATCTCAGCCACCAATGCATGATTAATCTCAGTCCTTGTCTCTTTAACCTCTTCACTCCAATCAAAGTTAGAAATCAAGACAGTCTCTTTTTTGTGATTCACATCTTCCTTTTCCCTTTCAGTGGTTAATCGTGGAACTCCTGAGTTATGGGAATCAGTGACAATTGGTGATGGACATTCATGTTTAAAATGTCCCAACTGTTTACAATTGAAGCATCTCAGTTTAGACTTATCAAAACCTAGTTTTGAATTAGAGCTTTGGCCTCCGAAGTTCTTACGCCTAGTGCGCTCCATAAATCTCCGAGCTCTAAGAGTCAACATTGCCATTTGCCACTGAATGTCAGTTTCTTCTAGATCATCAGTATCCACCTGATACATATCCTCTATTGTCATTCCTTTCCCTTTCAACTCTCCAGCCACAAGTGCTTCATAGCTTTGAACAAACATTCCAAAAAGAGCCATTGTTTCTGATGGAACTGAAGTTTCAACATTTGCCTTAGTATTAGCCTGATCTCTCCCAACACTAACATTTCATCCTGAAAGATTACTTGTATTAATTCCTCCTTGAATTGAAGTCTGCATTTGAGAGCTTGCAGCGGATGATAGTAAAGCAACATTTTGAGTAAAACCAGATGTAGGCATCATGGTCTGGTAAAATTCCTGTCTCTTCATGTCCAACTCAAAGGATTTAAGCTTATTGATAATATCTATCAGCTTGTAATCTGTGAAACCTCTTTCTTGCTTTAGCATTCTCACATGAAGACTCCACTAAGGTGGGAGGGAATCTAGTAGCCTGTTTACTTGTTCACTGTTGGAAAGTTTTTCATCGTATTTCTTTCAAGTGCTTGAAACTGTCAAAAGGCGATTTGTGAGAACTGTGAGACTCTCATTCTTGTATCCTACAAAGGAATCGAATTCCTTCTCTGCTTGAATGCTCTTATCCTTCACCAGATCATCATTACCATCATAGAACTCACATAGGGCATCGTAAAGGGACTTAGCATTTTTATGCTATGCAAATCGATTGTAGATGTCTGGTGCCAGACATAGAGTTAATGCACCAAAAGCTTTCAGGTCACGATCGATTAGCTTCAGATCCTTTTCAGTGAATGTAGACGAGTCCTTATTTTGAGAGACAACATCACCAACGGTGACAGTTGGTATGTGAGGACTAGAAATAATCGATTCCTATTGGTTGTGATCAGTGTAAAAGAAGAAAGCTTTGAGACATCTCTTCCAATCCTCGAAATTATCCCCTTTAATGAGTCTCGGTGGCCTATTGGGAGCAACACTTTCAAGATCGGCAAGAGTGAGTGAGGTTAACTTTGACATGGTAGTTTCGCTGGGAATGATGTAATTTCGGCAAGAGAAGAAACAGTTTCGCTGAAAATGAAGTAACTTCTCTGAAGAAAGGTAAATTCGCAGGCAATTTCGCTGAGAAAGCTAGTTTCGCTGAGTTGTTGTAATTTCGCTGACAATTTCGGCAGCAGTTTCACTAGCCAAATGTCACAAATAGCTTAGTTTCACCGATAAATTCGCACGAAACAAGCTTGAACTTTCGTTCAAAATTACTTTCGGCAGCAATTTCGCTTGTTAAACCCTCACAAGCACTGATGAACTATCGTTCAAAGAGACTAGTTTCGCAGAACTATAAGAAACAATCTCAATAGTGATAAAACCAATAGTTTCGCTGAATGAATCTACAGTCTCGCTGAATGAACAACTAATTTCGCTGGACGAAGATTGAACCCCTTTTCAACACGAAATCAATCTAAAATTATCAAAAACTCAATGGATTTGAGATCTGATGATTAACATAGCTTCCCCAACCAATAATTAGCAAAACTCAATCAAATTCCATGTCAAATACACACTAATTTGAACTGAAATTGATGAAAACTTGATATTGAACAAAAACAACCAAAAACTCAACAAATCATGAGCACTAAGGCTCTGATACCATATTGTTGGTCCATTTGATCGATTCTCAGTACAAATGAGATGTTGGATTGTTCAATATCAAATACACACAATGAGAAACAAAGATGATGAAGATTGAGAGCAACCACAAATGATTAAAAATAAGATAATGATGATCAATACATTCAATAACATCAAAGCACAATGATATTTATGTGAAATTACTGCTTACAATACACACTTGCAACAGGAATAAACGATTAGGGTTTTTGCAAGCTTAACCACAATGAAAATGATCATAAGTATATATAGCAGTCTTAGTTTGTAGACAGTTTCGCTGTCAGCGAAACTGTTCTGCCGAAACTGTAGTTTCGCCCGGCAGAAACAACAGTTTTGCCCGGCGAACTAAACAGTTGGCTGTGAGGGAAACTATAGTTTCGCTCACAGTTTCGCTGGACTGCAAAACTATATAAAGCTAATTACATACAAAAGGAAACTAACATAAGACCTATTACAAGCAAAAATAAACATTCTAATCTAAGGTGAGTCCAACCTATGCATGATCTTCAGTCTTGTGGTCCAATCGCATGGTTTTCCCATACTCATGGTCCAATTGTGTGACTGGCTCATTCGTATGGTTCAAACGTGCGATTGGCTCATCCTTATGATTCAATTGTATGATTGGCTCATACTTATGAGATTGAACTCATACACTTTCAAACACTTAAAATTATTAACATTTGATATAAAAACATTCTGCCCTTTGATCATCTCAGACATGACCCTTCTAATTTAAAATTGATTGGTCACCTCAGACGTGACCCCTTTTAGTGAGTGATTCACGAAATTCATCTAGTTGTATAGTCCGACGTCTACACTACAAAAGACTAGAAAATAGAAAACAACTTTGAAATTTAAAGGAAAAACAAGACGTATTTTTATGGTTTTGGGTTTGAGCAGAACAACTTCAAGTTAATTTAATCATTTCTGGAAAGATTCTCTATGGAATCATACAGGTATATCATAATCATTTGGGACCTTTTTAATATGCACTTTAATGCTAGATTCTTGTTTTGTCTGAGAGTCAATAGCACTTTCAAGAAATCATACTAGAGCTATAAGATGCACACAATGATTTTGACTGTCAAGAGTTGTAGTCACGATGATTGTCAGTATATTTTTCCACTTAAATGCATACACAGATTTTTGACTCACATTGGTGATAAGTTAGGTTTAATTATTTCAACAAGCATTTGTGGATCTCACACTTATATGGTAATCAACATTCCTCAGGAGATTTTTGAGCGGTCTACGGGTATTTGACCAGAAGAAACTATTCTAAGAGCTTTCAAAGAGATGCCAAGCCTCAGATCAGTGCCATCACACAACAGAGAGGCGCAAACAACAATGAATTCTAGAATATTTAGGTTATGCTTATCCTCAGGTCAGTGCCATCACACAGCAGAGAGGCACACACCCTATCTTCTTGTTAGAGCATTTTTTTTCTTTTTGCACATAACGCACCAACAACATTAGTCATTAGCTTGATTGCGTTTAACATTTTTTTCATGTGCTTTGCTCATTTTTGTGGTCATCCGCACACATTTATGGTGTTTATTTGCTCGTCACCCCTTACTGGAAATGCGTTGATTGTGTTAACCAGGGATAAGATGTGAACCCACAGCAAGTTGAATAACTTAGTTTGAATTTGATTCACCAATGAAGTCTACTCGTCTATTGTGTTGAATCTACCAACACATCATATAATGAACTAGCAACCTCCAGGTCTACTTTCTTTATGTTACCTCAGTAGCAGACTAGTTTACTATCATTTTTCCTCTATTTTGCTTAGACTTGTAATTTGAATATAGCATGTTAATCATTTAAGTCCTTTTGATGTCCCAAATAATTAGTTCCCTATGTACTATCATTTTCCATAATTATTGAATCAATCTCACAGATTTGATTTCTTAACTTTCAGCTAATCTGCCCGCCCTCGTTTTTTTAAGTAATTAAATACTGAAACTATAACTGAAACTAACTATACTATTCTCCCCCTAAAATTCTAAAACCGAAATTTTTTTGTGTTTTTGGATTTTTAAAGACAGGAAAATAAAATAAAATAAAAATAAGAAAAGTATGGCGGACTACGAACTCGACTCTTTTGGAATCACAGCACATTCAAAGGAAATTACTAGTTCAGGTTTGGGACCCAAGCCTTAACTGGCTTGGGTGACCCAGAGGAATCACACATCATGAACTCAACCCACTGTCCTTCAGAGGATGAGGGCACATTCTTCTTCTTCTTGTTCTTATTATTAGACAAATTACTTGATTTTATCTTCCATAACCCAGTTTTGTGTAAGGCCTGTTTGTGATAAACAAACGACTGGCTTATTGTCTGAACTTTAGGTTCACTAATCCTCTTAGGTGGAGTATTAGATCTCATTTTAGAAAAACTTGGTTTTGCATCCTAAAGTTCAATTTTTTTGGGCGTCTGATAATAAGGACAATTAAGAGAGATATGTCCTCGTTTTCCACAACTGTAGCATGATCTCCCTTCTACAGATTGAAGAAAATTTTTATGTGGTGTTGAGTTTGGTAATGGAGTGAGATGTGTCTAGTTGGGTTTTGTCCTTTCTCTTTTAGATGTTCCACCTTCTTTAACAAAATTAATTGTTTTAACATTTTGAACATCTTTCACTTTCATTTTATTTGGACTATGAAGATTAACACGTTTATGGTTAAATGGATTAGTCATTTTGGGTTCTGAAATCGACGTTTGTGAACCTGACCTTACATTAACCCTTTTAATTTCATCATCCAAATTCTCAACTGGAAGTTTTCCTTTTGATTTCAAAATAGAATCCTTCTGTTTAGTGCCAGATTTCACCGGTTTACCCATGGAATCAGGATCACTAACCAGAGGAGTGGACACCACATGATCCTTTACTGGGTTGTTATTGAGAGGTCTACATTTTGTGTTCAAAAGGACTGTATGTGGTGGCGGAACTACTTTGTACCCCAGACCTTCCCCATTATTTTGTTCTTTCACTAAGTTTTGAACTATGTGAGAAGAACTAGCCCAACTATGCAGTTTTTGTTTTTAAAGAATTAACCTCGACTTCCAAAACTGCTTTTTCCTTCTTGGTTTCTTCCAAAGAATTTAAATAAAACTTTATATCATTAGCTTGATTTAAGGCAACAACCTCGGTTTCCCTTATTTGTTTTCCCAAAAGTTCTATTTTTTCTTTGAGACTGCACTCATTTTGTTTTAATATACGATTAGCTTATATGCAGAGTTGTAAATCATTTACTAAGTTATCATTATGTTCTAATAACCTAGCAAATTTCAGTTCAATGCTTTCCCTAAACTTTTCACATTCAGAACAAGCATGTTTTGCAAATAATTGATCTAAAGGACTTACCTGTGATGAATTAGTTGAATCAGCCATCAAAGTAGAATCAGACCCTTCGGTGACTGGAGATTCTGAAATCATGGCTCTAAGTTCTTCCTCTACTAGGTGATTTACCACATTCACAGCTTCTTCGGTATCTGACATCGCTTGCTCAGCTGTAATCTCACCTTCACTAGCAGATCCATCATCCAATGCTTCGACAAAGGCAATATTTGATTCCCCTGGAGAGACAAATCGGAAGGACCAATCTTGACCTTCATCACCTTGAGCAGTCAAAGCCTTTGACTCTTTACTTGAATAAGCAGTTCCAATCATGTCTTTGTCTTGACGGTTGAAAGTAGGAAATGGGTTACCATTTCTAGTTTTCTTGGGCTTTACACATTCACGTTTAAAATGCCCCTTTTCACCACAGTTGAAACATGTGACTTTGGTTTTGTCAAAACCAAAAGTCGTATCTTTAGTGGCGACTAAATTTTGCCCCATCTTCTTGACAAACTTCTTAGCTCTTCTTACTGCACTTGCTAGTGCCCACATGATGTCCATTCTTTCCAGCTCATTCTCATCAACTTGCTTGTAATCCTCATTAGCAAGATGACAATTTCCAATCTTACCGGCAACTAGACCATCATAAGATTGTACCACTGCTGCTAGAATTCCACTGTGATATTACCGAGATTCTCGATCTTCAACTTTGTAGTATTGGCCTCAGGAACTGTGTATTGGGTGCCAGATGACCCTGACATTTTGGTTCCTGATTCAGTGGTTTGGGAAGGAGCAGAAGAACTAGACACGAATGTTGTTTGTAACGGTGCTCCTGAAACAGCTGGAGTCGGAACTGAGTTGTAAAGTGAAGGATTCTGAACATAGGATCCTTTCTTCGACTTGTATTTCATTCTCAGTTCTTCCTCTCTTAACTTCAAGATGAAGTCATTTATGTCTAATGTCGCAAGAATGTCGTTCTGTCTCAGATTAGACACAAACGAATCCTATTTCTCAGGCAAACCATCAGCAAAGCTTGAAACTTTATCTTCCATTGATGTGGTTATGCCATGAGTGTGCAGCTCACTCATTAGATGATAGAATCTGTCAATAATATCATCTAAGCTCTCATTCCCTATCGAAGAGAAATTATCAAACTCCTTCTTGAGAGCTTTAGCCTTCAGTGCCTTTAAAGTTGCATTTCCATCATATCTCTTCTCCAATGCCTCTCATAGCTTTTTAGCCTACTTGTTCTCAGAGAACTGATGAAAAATGTCCTTCGGTATCGACTGAGTCAACAAGGCATAAACTTTCTTCTCAGCATTGAAGAGAATCTTCTGAGCTTCACTCATTCCTCCCAAGGTTAACTTGACTCCATTAGCACTGACTGGTATTGTTTAATCAGTCTCAATGGATGTCCAAAGATCAGGATCAACTCCATTTAAGTAAATCTCAAACCATTGTTTCCACTGAGGATATTCATCTAACGTTACAACTTTTGCGGTTTATTATGATTACCAATCTCATTTTCCAGAAGTAGTAGGTTCTGGATGCGTGAGTCCTTTCCGGCAGTAAACGCAGCAAATTGATCTTCCATTTCTATAAACTTGGTACTTGGGGAACAGGACAGTTTCAATCGTGCAAATGGACAATGAGTATGGATCACTCGTGCGAATGAAGGGTGCGAATGAATTCAATCGTGCGATTGGATTTAGTCGTGCGTATGAACAGGACGATTGGAATCAAACGACTGGAGTTGTTCAGTCTTGCGAATAAGGAATGCGACTGAGTTCAGTCGTGCGAATGGAATATACGAATGAGTTCAATCGTACGAATGAGCTAATCGTGCCACTGAAGGCTGCTGTTTTTGCAAAATCGAAGATTTTGACACTTTGACACAAAATACGATTTTTCTAGGAACCCTAATCTGCCGTATAGTGAAAAATCGAAACTTTAATGCCAGAAAACATCGAAAACACCTTTAGAAGCAAAGTGGTGAATCTTTTGATTAAAACTTAGGTTTTTGACACCAAACCTAATTGAATCAAACGCAAAATCAAGAGCCAAAGCTCTGATACCACTTGTTAGGACCGTGTTCGTACGGAGTACTAACTGATTCTGCGTTTAAACCGGATCAAATAATGCGGAATCCTATTTGATTGGCAATCCAATCAGTGAGAACGATAACCCGATCGATATAAGATTGAACTAAACGTTAAGAACGAGTAGGAATCGATCAGGAACGAACTATGAACTTGGATAGGCTGTTTGGGACGCTCTGGACGGCTAGGGTTTATGTGTATTCGAAATATCTCTTAAAGTGTTCTGTTTTTCCACGAATTAGGTTGTATTTATAGGTTAGTGGTTTTCATTCGTGTCACACGCACGACTGAAGGTTCAGTCGTGCGACTGAGTCAATCTTATGTCTCAATCATACGACTGATCCAGTCTCCTGGTTCAGTCGTGCGAATGGTCCATAAGCATGATGTATTCATGCGTATGGTCCATAAGTATGGTCCATTAGCATGAATAATCACCCGACTAGGTTGAGCATAATACTCAATCATTATTGACTTAGAATTGTGTAGAACAACCTAAACCTATATAAGAAGTTCATACATAAGAATCAAAGATAAATAAACATCAAATCATATATGATATTTCATTACTTCGTCAAATTACACATATGTAAGACATGAAAGACTTTTACATTTAAGCACATAAACTAGGAACACATGTATCTACAAGTTACAACTGGAGCTGAAGTAGAGTAGCTTGATGGTCTTTTTAGCTCAAATCTTGGATCAGGATCACCTATTGATAATATATCTATAGACCCTGAAACATGCTCATAAGATTTGTTAAAACAGTTGGTAACTAAATCAAGATCAAATAGCCAATCAGGACCAGAACCTTTCACACTGGGAGTGTGCTCATTGAAAGTCACATTGGCTGACTCCTCAACTACTCTAGTTCTAAGATTGTATACTCTATAAGCCTTAGCTTGAGAAGAATATCCAATAAAATGTCCATCATCTGATTTCTCATCAAACTTGGCAATTTGATCTTTGGTATTCAAGAAGGTGCAAGGACATCCAAATGACCTGAGAAAGCCAATAAGGTTTTCTCTTGTGCCAAAGTTCATAAGGAGTCTTACCATGTGTCTTAACTACTAAAATTCTATTTTGCACATAGCAAACAGTGTTCACTACCTCTGCCCAGAAGGTGATGGGTAGTTTAGAGTCAGACAACATAGTTTTGCAGCTTCAATCAGTGTCATGTTTCTCCTCTCAGCAACACCATTTTGGTGAGGAGTCCTCGGAGCACTATATTGTCTTGTAATACCCTTTTCATCACAAAATGTATCACGGATTTGGTTCTTAAATTCAGTTCCCTGATCACATCTTATGGTTTTGACCTTGTGATCATATTGATTTTCAATCTATAAGATGAAATTCTTCAGAATCTCAAGGGTCTTATCCTTAGTTCTAAGAAAGAAGACCCAAGTGAATCTTGTAAAGTCATCTGTGATCACCAAGCAGTAAGAGGTCCTTCCTAGACTCATTACATTGGTGGGGCCAAAGAGATCCATATGTAACAAGTGTAGGGGAGTAGTGATGGAGTTTCTTTCCTTTGGCTTGTGAGATACCTTGTGTTGCTTCCCTTTGAGGCATGCAACACAGTGGTCATCACTTGTAAACTCTTTCTTTGGCATTCCAGTTACCAAATCATTCTTAATTAATTTATTCATGTTTTTAAAGTTTACATGGCACATTCTTTTTTGCCAGAGGAAAGACTCATCACCATTGGCTTTAGATAGAAAGCATGAAACTTCTCCTAAGGGAGATGTTTCTTGCAAAATCCATCTTGTACATGTTCCCTTTCCTGGGGGCTCTAAGCAGGATATGCTCATGAGGAATGACCACCCCGGGCCTGAGAAAAATGCACTCATGATTAGTAAAGAGCATGCTATGACTCTGATCACAAAATTGAGATACACTCAAATGATTGTATCCAAGCTCCTTAACAAAGTTAACCTTATCAATGCTGAGCTTACCATTTGTGACCCTACCCCTTCCAATTATGTAACCTCTAGCATCTCCTCCATAAGCAACTGGTACTACATCAATCTTTTCAAATTTTTGGAGTAGTGACCTATTGCCTGTCATGTGCCTGGAACAGCCACTATCAATGATCGATACATTTCTGTTTGTCTTGAGCTGTTCCTGTAGAAAAGAGATGGTTAGTTTGTAAGGATTCCTATAAGTCTGATGCAGCCAAAACATCCAAAGTCTCTCTGCATGCATGCACTGGAGAACATAAGTAGAAATGCTTCGGAAGTTTTACACCTTGCACTACAAATATTCTAAGTGTAAAATCTTCCAAAGCCAAGACCAACATCTTCCGAAGCCAAAACTGAAGTCTTCCGAAGCTTTAAAGACAAAGTCTTCCAAAGCCAAAGAGTGAAGACAGATTTCTTTCGAAGACTTTTAGAGACATGCTTTTATCTGATGTACTTTACCATAAAGCTGGACCACCTTTCCGCTGCAACTCTGTTTAGTCACCAACTTACATGAGTTGGTGAAAAGGTCCATGCTTTTGGTAACTGTACATGGAGGTCTTGAGTCTGTGCTTTCTACTTTATGTACTTTATCTTTTTTTGTAATATATTAGGATGTGAGCTATGGCATGTCATAGTCACTAGTCAAAAGGCAATCTGTCTTTTGACTCTACATTTGATTTTGTTGTCTAGTCTTATGTATCCAGCTGGCTTTAAAAGTATAGCCTGCTGTAGGATGTAGTATATGTATCTCAAGTACTCGTAACTTTCTAGTATGCTTTGTAACATTTGTAATAGAACTTGAGAAGCAATATACAGCATTCTTGAAAACCAAATACTTGTGTTATTTTGCTATCTTGTTCTGTCTCATTCTTACTTGTGTTCTTAGCATCTTTCATATAAGTTAACCAGTTCCCTATTTGATCTGTTAAGTTTTCTAAGTAACTCTCCCCATTGTATTGTTGTGTTGTAAGTGCATACCCTTCACCGGTCCTGCATTTGGTATCAGAGCATTCCAGGCTCTTGATATAAGATCTCACCATCTTAAGATCCCTCACACACACAAAATACTTAACAACTCAAATGGCAACTATTACCAAAGCTGATATGGAAACTGGAACTATGACAAAGTCTCCACTGATCACTCCTGAAGACTTTGATACTTGGTGTCAAAGAATGGAAGGCTTCATCAAGTCTCAAGACTCCAAGATGTGGGACTCTGTTGTTGAAGGACCTTACATACCAAGCACCACTTCTGCTACTGGTGGTGGTATGAATCCAAAGGCTATGGCTGATTACTCTAAAGCAGACAGGAAGAGAACAAAGATTGATCAGAAAGCCATTACAACCCTTCAAACTGTTCTTCCAAACTCCATCTACAGAAGCTTCAAGAAGTGCAAAACTGCCAAGCAACTATGGGAAGCATTAAAGCTGATGTATGAGGGGTCCACTGAAGCAAAGGAGAACAAGACGGATCTCCTGAAGCAGCAGTTTGAAAACTTCACCTTCAAGGTAGGTGAAACCATGACTCAATAATACTTTAGGTATGTTAAGATTGTGGATAATCTAATAGGGTTGGAGTAACTCTTGAGAACAGGGAGATTGTAAGGAAGTTTATGTCCTCTCCTAGACAATGGACACAGTATTGTGTTGTTATCAAGAGGAGTGAGAACTTTAAGACTCTTACTCTCACAGAGTTGTATGGTATTCTTAGTGGCTACCAGATGGAGATGAACATGCAAAACTCATCTGATAACTCCAACAATCAACTGAGTTCAGCCCTCCATGTGGTTAAAATCGAAAGCATTGAACCACAACATCATCTTATATGCTACCCTGACAACTCACAAAAGGGCCCTTTCATCACCTTCCTAGAGACTCCAAGAGAAATCTACACTCAAGAAAGTCCTTTCCAAGAGACAAGTTCTTCTCATGCTTTTGTCTAAACTGATGAAACCACTGGCAACTTTCTCTTCACCCTTGAAGATTTGGACTGTATCCATCCAGATGATCTGGAGTATATGGAGATAGTTCAGCAGATGGCTCTTCTCACTCACAGAGCCAAGAAGTTCTACAAGAGGACATGGAGGAAGTTTCCAAGCAATGCAGCCAGTGGAAAGTTTGGGCTGGATAAAAGCAAAGTAAAGTGTTACAACTGTAACCAGATGGGACACTTTGCAAGGGAGTGTAAGGCACCAAGGACAAATGGTGGCCAAACACAAACCAGACCAAACTACACTGAGAAAGCCCCCTAGAATGAGAAGCCAAAGCAGCAAGCTGCAGTTGTTGTTGAAGTAGGAGGCTTTGACTGGAGCTTTCAGGTAGAAGATACATCTTCAAACCAAGCACTCATGGCAGACCACGATGAAGCCAAGGTATTGGAACATCTTTGTACTCCTGAATGTATTGCTAAAGTTAATAGATACAGGTCCTATAAATTAGAAATGAGATCTAATCTTGAGTCCTTAAATATCTTACAAGCTGATTTTAAGAGAGCTGAAAATGATTATAAACTAAAAATAGAGGACTTAGAGAAAACCATTTCAACTCTTAAACATGAGCACACAAACTACAGGACTCAGATCAAAGACCTCATTACTAAGTTAACTGAATGTCAGGCTGAGCTTGTGATCAGCAAAGCCAAGGCAGAAAAATGTGTTCTTGATTCAAGAACATAATATCCTCATCCTTGCATGCAAAAGTTTGTTAAATAAGCAGGGACTGGGATCTTGTGAGATAGCTCCTCCACACACAATCTTGTCTGTAAGATCTCCTAGGTATGGAACTTGTAAAGATGAGCTTTCGCTCATAGACCCTGTAACTGAAGAGGATGAAGAGGAGATGGTGAAGAATGACTCTAAGAAGAGTGAAGAAGAGCATTCTAAGAAGGGTCACCATCCTCTGAGGAGAGCAAAGCTGTTGGGATGACCAAGTCCAAGAGAAAGAACTTGATCAGGAAGGCCAAAAGAAAGTCCAAGAAAGCTCAAGAGATCAAGGCCACCTTCAATTCTGCACAGAAACAAGTCTTTATCTCTGCAGGATTTGAAGTGGTAAAGGCTGAAGACACCAAGTTGAACTTCATCAACAAGAGTTCTAGTTCATGTCCAAATCATCCCATCATCAAGAAAAAGGCTGATCAGTTCTAGTTCAGGGACTGTGTTATGTGTGGGAGTGCCTCTCATCTTGCTAAGGATTGTGTTTACAATCCAAAGAGTACTCTCCACATGACCAAGAAAGAAACTTCTAAGAGTTTGGAGAAGAAGAAGCAAGCTTCGGAAGGAAAATCTCTTTCATTCGAAAGCTCAAAAATAAAGAAGAACACAAGTGGAAACTTGCGTTCGGAAGAAAATTTGGTCTTGGAAGAAAGGAATACTTCCGAAGCAGTGAAGCATGCTGCAGTGAAAGCAAGATCTTCCGAAGGTCCAGTCATCAAAACTTCCAAAGTCAACAAAACTTCCGAAGTATTGAAGGTCAAGTCACTACTCCAAAAGTTTGAAAGAATTGATGGAGGACCAGTTGCTTTTGGAGGAGATGCAGGAGGTTACATTACAGGAAGGGGCAAGGTCAAAAAATGGTAAGCTCAACATTGAGAAGGTAAACTTTGTCAAGGAGCTTGGGTACAACCTGTTGAGTGTATCCCAATTTTCTGATCAGAGTAATAACATGCTCTTCACTGAGCATGAGTTCATTGTTCTCAGGCTCGGGGTGGTCATTCCTCATGAGCACATCCTGCTCAGAGCCCCCAGGAAAGGGAACATGTACAAGATAGATTTGCAAGAAACATCTCCCTCAGGAGAAGTTTCATGCTTTCTATCTAAAGCAAATATTGATGAATCTTTCCTCTGGCATAAAAGAATGTGCCATGTAAACTTTAAAAACATGAATAAATTAATTAAGAATGATTTAGTAACTGGAATACCAAATAAAGAGTTTACAAGTGATGACCACTGTGTTGCATGCATGAAGGGGAAGCAACACAAGGTATCTCACAAGCCAAAGGAAAGAAATTCCATCATTAATCCCCTACATTATTACATATGGATCTCTTTGGCCCCACCAGTATAATGAGTCTAGGAAGGACCTCTGATTGTTTGGTGATCACAGATGACTTTACTAGATTCACTTGGGTCTTCTTTCTTAGAACTAAGGATGAGACCCCTGAGATTCTAAAAAAATTCATCTTAAAGATTGAGAATCAATGTGATCACAAGGTCAAAACCATAAGATGGGATCAAGGAACTGAATTCAAGAATCAAATCCTTGATACATTTTGTGATGAAAAAGGTATTACAAGACAATATAGTGCTCCCAGGACTCCTCAGCAAATTGGTGTTGGTGAGAGGAGAAACAGGACACTAATTGAAGCTGCAAGAACTATGTTGTCTGACTCTAAACTGCCCATCACCTTCTGGGCAGAGGCAGTGAACACTGCTTGCTAGGTGCAAAATAGAGTTTTAGTAGTTAAGACACATGGTAAGACTTCTTATGAACTTTGGCACAATAGAAAACCTTACATTGGTTTCTTAGGTCATTTGGATGTCCTTACACCATCTTGAATACCAAAGATCAAATTGCCAAGTCTGCTGAGAAATCAGATGATGGACATTTTATTGGATACTCTTCTCAAGCTAATGCTTATAGAGTATACAATCTTAGAACTAGAGTAGTTAAGGAGTCAACCTCTGTGAATTTCAATGAGCACACTCCCAGTATGAAAGGTTCTGGTCCGGATTGGCTATTTGATCTTGATTTAGTTACCAACTGTTTTAACAAATCTTGTGAGAATGTTTCAGGGTCCAAAGATATACTACCTACATGTGATCCTGAACCAAGATTTGAGCTAAGAAGACCCTCAAGCTACACATCTTTAGCTCCAGTGGTAACCAATCGTGCAAATGAAGCTTCTACCAGCACATCAATGACAAATCCTACTGATACTTCTGGGGTGCCTTCAAATTCCAGCTTCGAGGCACAAAACTCAGATGAAGGTGCTTCAAATGTTGGAGAAAATGGTGGTGGTGAAAGTGATCAGGAATTCACTGATGCTGATAACCACTACATTGAAGACAACATCAATGATATCACACACTCATTGGATCAAGTCAATCTTGATAAGTGTGTTGATGTGGAGGGTGAATTCTCCTTGCCAGATCAGAATTTCTCAAATTTAGATCTGTCTATGCAACTTGTTGTGATCCCTCAGCTAAGGATCCACAAGTCTCATCCTACCACAAACATCATTGGAGATGTTGATTTAGGGGTGAGAACAAGAGGACAAACCCATGAGGCAAATTTTTGTCTTTACTCTTGTTTCTTGTCCCAGATAGAGCCAAAGAAAATTGATGAGGCTCTAAAGGATAGAAGTTGGGTTGAAGCTATGCAAGAGGAGCTGCTTCAATTCAAAAGGTAAAAGGTTTGGAACCTATGTCCTCTTCCTCAAGGGAAGACTACCACAAGAACTAAATGGGTGTTCAGAAATAAGAACGATGATAAAGGACTTGTCATCAAGAACAAGGCAAGACTAGTTGTTCAAGGGTATACTCAAGAAGAAGGAATTGATTACACAGATGTCTTTGCTCCTGTAACAAGAATTAAAGCTGTCAGGATATTCCTAGCTTTTGCTGCATCCAAGAACTTCAAGGTCTACCAACTTGATGTCAAGTGTGCTTTTCTTTATGGGGTGATTGATGAAGAGGTGTATGTCAGACAACCACTTGGGTTTGCAGATCCTGATCATCCTGATTATGTCTGCAGGCTTGATAAAGCTCTTTATAGGCTACACCAAGCACCAAGGAAATGGTATGAAACTCTATCTCAGTATCTCTGTCAGCATGGATACAAAAAGGGTAGTATAGATGAAACTCTCTTCATCAAAGGAACAGGAATGACATAATGCTAGTTCAAGTATATGTAGATGACATTATCTTTGGGTCAACTAATCCAAAGCTATGCAAAGACTTTGAGAAGCTAATGAAGGACAGGTTTGAAATGAGTTCCATAGGGGAACTCAATTTCTTTCTAGGAATTCAAGTGAAGCAAGTTGACAATGGCATCTTCATAAGTCAGTCAAAGTATGTACAAGACATACTTAAAAGGTTCAACATGACTGATTGTAAGGTTGCTAAGACACCCATAGCCAGGAACCACTCCCTTGGACCTGATCTTGAGGGGGAGTGTGTTGATGAACATCTCTACAGGGCAATGATTGGGTCTCTTATGTACCTTACAGCTAGCAGGCCTGATATCATGTTTGCTACATGCATTTGTGCAAGATATCAAGCCAACCCCAAGATGTCACACCTGATCACTGTCAAAAGAATTTTAAGATATCTTAAAGGTGCTCCATCACTTGGCCTTTGGTATCCCAAGAATTCTAACTTTAATCTGTATGTTTATACAGATAGTGACTATGGTGGTTGCAACATGACTGCAAAGTCTACATCAGGGGGATGTCAATTTCTTGGTGGAAGGATAGTCTCTTGGCAATGTAAGAAACAATCCTGTGTGTCTGCATCAACTACTGAGGTTGAATACATTGCTGCTGCAAGCTACTGTGCTCAAATGCTTTGGATTCAAAATCAGATGCTGGACTATGGATTTAATTTCAAGGAGACTCTCATCCACATAGACAACAACAATGCTATCTCAATCACAGAAAATCATGCGCAGCACTCAAGGACAAAGCATATCAATATCAGGTATCATTTGATTAGAGATAACTTTGAAAGGGATTAATCAAACTAGTCAAAGTTAACACAAATGAACAATATGCTGATATGTTCACCAAAGCTTTTGATGAACAAAGATTTAAATATCTTGTATCAGCTATTGGGATGATTAACTTTGAATAGCTTTTCTTAAAACTTAATCATATTATTTCTAAAACCTATGTGTCCTAAGTTATCTATTTCATCATCTTCATAAGCCCTTGTTTTCTTTGGAAGAAAATCTTTTCAAAAGACATTTCTTAGATTTTTGAAAAGTTTGATCTCTTTTATTTTCGGAAGATTTAAAATTACCTTTAGAAGAAATTTATATCTTGGTAAACAAATAACTACTTTAGTAATTTTACATTTGGAAAAAATTTCTGAAATATCTTCCGAAGCTTAAAATCAACTAGAGTACTTTTATGTTTTAAAAGAACAATTTTCTTCCGAAAGCAATTTACCTTCGGAAGTTTTCATTCTTTTTTAAAATAAAAACTCTGAGTGTTAATTCTCTTCCGAAGCAAAATTCTCAAAAACCTTTGAAATATCTTCCGAAGCCAATTTGCCTTCGGAAGCTTTTTCTTTAGAACTTCTGAAGCAAATAACCTTTGGAAGATTTCTCGACTTCCAAGAAAACTACTTTTGGGCAAAAGTAAACTACTTTTTCAGAGGTGGGACCGACATCCGGATTTCAAAGTTTATCCTCTTTCATTAGCTTTGTCTCAAATCCTGTTCACATAAATACCCAACAGTTCCCCCCTCTTTCACTATCCTCTTCAAATTACACTATTCCTTAAACCTAATTCTCCCAAACCGCCTTTGTTCTTCACCTTCCTTCACCTTTAAGCTTCTCAAAATGGCCAATCTAAACCGTAGAAACAACCCTGATTTCTCCATGCAACTTCACAGGCAACACAACCAGGTTGCTCTATTGAACTCTGAGAAAGATGATAGTTTCTCAGAGGTTTGCCGTTTTCTGGCTCTATCCAACTACTTCACCTCCCTAACCATTGATCCTACTCTCTATGAGGATCATTTGCTTGAATTTTGGAAGACCTGTCAAGAGGTCATTATGGATGGGGAGAGAGCACTATCTGCCACAGTGCAAGGGAGGACAATCTTCATCACTCAGGCCATCATTAACACTCACTTACAGTTGGATGATGAAGAAGGTGAGTTGTCGTTCCCAAAGGAAGTTGTTAATCATTCTTTTGAGCAGATAGGCTATAAGGGGGATTTCTCTGTAAAGACCTTCAGGAAAGGGAAGGTCTCATCCCAGTGGAAATACCTTCTTCATGTGGTTATCCATAGCTTGTCAAACAAGCATGGAGGGTGGGACCAGATTCCTGAGGATCTCTCCTTCATAGTGCATGGAATGGTTCAAGGGGTCAAGTTCAGGTACTCTTAGTTTGTTTACACAAATTTGCTTGCTAACTTGGACTCCTTAGAGTATTATATGTTTCCTAGATATGTTCAATACATTCTCAACTGTGAACTGGGCTCACAGTTGAGGGAAACATGTAATATTCTTAAATTGGGACAGATGAAGCCCGACATCTTTAAGATCATGAAGAAGCCAACTATAGGCTTCTCAGGGGTAGAAACAGCCCTTTTTCCAAAAATGTTAGAGCTCATTGCTCAAGGTGACAACCTAGCAACACAAGCTAGTGTTGAACCCACACCTTCTACCTCCCATCCACCAAAAAGACCACAAATCACCCTCACCTACCAAATAAAATCCAAATGAACCCCTGCTCAAGCTATTGAGCTTATGCAGGCCCCCATACACTCACCCATACAGGAGGAAGTGGATACTAGAGCTCCCACTTCCCCTGAGGAGCAAACCACTCCCATCTCTTCAAGAATCAGTGCTGAGGTTCCTCATGCTCAGTCTGATGAGCTCACAAGCCCAACTGCCTTAAGCCTTCACTCTAAGTCTCAACACTCAAATGAACAACCTTCAAGGGACAGTTACCATCCCTAGCCTTTAGACTTAAATCAACCCATTCCAACCTAGAATTCTATACTGATGAAGACTTAGGTTTCAGTGAGTACCATGAGTCTCTCTACTCTTCCCCTACTCAAAGAGAGATGAGTACTCCTGAGTCTCCTTTGTCTAGCCCACATCAGTCACCTATCACTGAGGTGGATCTCCCTGAACCTGTTCAGGAGGTTCATATGGAAGAGGCTCTCACTTCTGCAAGTGATTACATCATTAAGACCTCAACCATGACAACTCAGCCCATTGACACTTTAACTGAGGCTGTCAATGTGCAGAGGAAACCCAGCAACCAAGAACCTGAAGCTGGTGATAAGAGAGAGGACTTTGGTCCAATCATCTCATCCCCTAATGATTCTTCTGATGAAGATGAGGGGAACTTGAGACTAAAGGTGCAAAAACTGTCAAAAACATGCACCTATTTAGTCTTTAAGGTTAGTCACCTTGAATCTCAGGTGACTACCCTGCACAACAGGGTTAATGATCAGCAACTTGAGATATCTTATCTCAGGGGAAAACTAGCGGGGAGACCTTTAAGAAGAGCTCAACCAGGAACACAAGAACCTGTGAATGTGATTAACCTAACTCCTAGCTCACCTATGCAAGAGGGTGATGCTACCAAAAAAGGGGAGAAAGTCATTATAGTCATAGAACCTGGGAGTTCTTCAGGGAGTATGGACATTGAGGACTCACCATCCTCACTTGCAATTGTGCATACTCAGCAACTTCCTCAAGTTCACATTGATGTGGACTCTTTAGACTCTTTCATTCAGAGTCTCTTTGAGGAAGGCATTCCAAGGGCTATATCATCCCCACCCCAAGGAACTTCAAACTACATTATTGGGTGGACGTATGATGTTGATAGAAGAGCCCTCATTCTTCAAAGAGTTCAAGGGCAGCAAGAGGTGTTCAATTTCAAGACCTTGAATTACTATGAAGGTTTTGATCTAATCAACATGCCACTTGTCAACCCAAGTCAATCTAGACAAGCTGACAGGCTGGCACAAAGGATTCAAGACAGAATTACTGAAGAGTTCAGTCTAAGAAGAAGACAAAGGCAATCAAGTAATATCATTGGTCAACTGGATGTTGAGGCAGACCCTGAGATTATTTTCAAAGGGAAAACCTTAGCTGAAGGCCCAGTGATAGAGCCTGAGAGCCCTATCACACCAACAACTACTTCAGACATTCATCCCCTCAGTGAAACACCTGCTGGTGAAGGTGTCTCATAACCTCTCTCTGGCCAGAGCTTGGATGCTACACCAAGCAATGAAGGCCAAAACTCTCTCCACCCTGTGTCACAAAGGTCTATGGGTGACAAAGGAAAAAGGATTCTAACTCCTGAGGAGATTGAGGAGGAGGAGAGAGAGAGGAAGCGGAAGCTAAGGGGAGAAAGTTCCTCTAGGTCTTCAGGCTTCATGCAAGTTGCAATCAGGGCTGCCCCCAGACCAAACACTCAAGATGATGAGTTGAGGGCAGTCAGGATTACTTACCTGTAGACCAGGAACTATGACATTGATGAGATTATATCTCTCCCCTTAGAGGAACTCAATGAATTGGCTGACATGGAAGTGTCAAAAGAGATGAAGGAAGCAGAGGATGCAAGGCTACTTCTCCAAATCAAAAAAGAGAAGAGACAGAAAAGATTATACAAGCATGTTCCTACTCTCTCTCCAGTTCAAGAAAGCCCTGTGCAAGAGACTGTGGCAGCTACACAAGAACCTCAGGTAGACAAGGAAATAGATAGGCAAAACATGATCAACTACCTGAGTGTCACAGGTCTCTACCAGGCATCTGCACTTCTTCCCTTGTCCTTTGAGTACATTGAGTTTGAGTATCTCAAAAGCTTGAACTTCAAGTACTCAAAGAATAAAAGTCAACAATGAAAAAGATGAGGGAAGAGACTGCAAAGTCAAGAGCCATCATCCAAAAGAGTATGAAGAAGTCTGCTGACAGACAAAGGATGATGAGCTTCGTGAAGCTGTATGGATTCTCTGGAAGGAGACTTGGCCCTATGTCTCTATCCACAATGGATGAGCATATTAGGGTAATCAAGCAAAAGATCAAAAGTGGAGAGCTAATTGACTTACACTCCCCACCAAGTCAAGCTCCTCCTGAAGTGGAGGTTAAGGTTGAACAACCTAAGACAACACAACCTGGACCTCCTACTGAGCCTCAGCAAGCTTCATCTTCTGATCCACTGTAGTGTCAAACTCCCTCTCCTTCTGAACCTGTGAGGGAAGAACACCCAACTGAGCAAGACAAGACTGATCAACAAGGTGCTGCAGACCAGTCTTCTCAGTTAAAGTCCTCAAAGAGGAGGAAGAGGATGGCTTCTAAATATAAGTCAAAGAAGAAGAAGAAGTTTGAATCATCCACCTCTATACCTCAGGCTGAGTCAGATCAACCTAAGGAAGTGCATGAAAAGTCAGTCCAATCAACTCCAATTCAAGTGGCTCCTCTTGCAGCTGAGAGACCCATCTTATCCTGGACCTTCACAACTAATCCAAAGAGATGGCATGTGATCAGAGATCAAGGTGGTGAAGATGTCTACACATGGCAAGACTTATTCAACCTACCTCTACATGATCTCTTTGAGATGAGAAGATACTATGACAGTCTGAGTGATCCTGACCATCTAATGAAGAAGGGCATGGTCATCATCATTATGAGGACTGTCAATAGCTGAAGATCTTCAAATGTTTTGGTAGAATCAGGCTAGGGGGAGTTTGTAAGGATTCCTATAAGTCTGATGCAGCCAAAACATCCAAAGTCTCTCTGCATGCATGCACTGAAGAACATAAGTAGAAATGCTTCAGAAGTTTTACACCTTGCACTAGAAATATTCTAAGTGTAAAATCTTCCGAAGCAAGACCAACATCTTCCGAAGCCAAAAGTGAAGTCTTTCAAAGCTTCAAAGACAAAGTCCTCTGAAGCCAAAGAGTGAAGACAAATTTCTTCCTAAGACTTTTAGAGACATGCTTTTATCTGATGTACTTTACCATAAAGCTGGACCACCTTTCCGCTGCAACTCTGTTTAGTCACCAACTTACAAGAGTTGGTGAAAAGGTCCATGCTTTTGGTAACTGTACATTGAGGTCTTGAGTCTGTGCTTTCTATTTTATGTACTTTTATCCTTTTTGTAATATATTAGGATGTGAGCTATGGCATGTCATAGTCACTAGTCAAAAGGCAATCTGCCTTTTGACTCTACATTTGATTTTATTGTCTAGTCTTATGTATCCAGCTGGCTTTCAAAGTATAGCTGGCTGTAGGATGTAGTATATGTATCTCAAGTACTCGTAACTTTCTAGTATGCTTTGTAACATTTGTAATAGAACTTAAGAAGCAATATACAGCATTCTTGAAAACCAAATACTTGTGTTGTTTTGCTATCTTGTTCTGTCTCATTCTTACTTGTGTTCTTAGCATCTTTCATATAAGTTAACAAGTTCCCTATTTTATCTGTTAAGTGTTTTAAGTAACTCTCCCCATTGTGTTGTTGTGTTGTAAGTGCATACCCTTCACCGGTCCTGTATAATTACATTTGGAAACCCAAGCCTTATTGGTCTTGGGCTTATCAAAAGAAGTTGAAGATAATACAACAGTAATTGATCCTATTGTCATGTTTTGAGAATCATTTGCTGATGTTTATGAAGAACTTTCAGCCACTTGATCTTTCTTTGTCTTCCACACAACCTTCGGAAGCTTAGACTTGACCTTCAACACTTTAGAAGTTTTGATGACTTCGGAAGTTTTGATGACTGGACCTTCGGAAGATCTTGCTAACACTGCAGCAGGCTTCAGTACTTCGGAAGTATTCCTTTCTTCCGAGACCAAATTTTCTTCCGAAGGCAACTTTTCACTTGTCTTCTTCTTTATTTTGGAGCTTCCGAAAGGAAAAGATTTTCCTTCTGAAACTTGCATCTTCTTCAGACTCTCAGAATTTTCTTTCTTGGTCATGTGGGCAGTACTCTTTGGATTGTAGAGGAAATCATTAGCAAGATGAGAAATACTCCCACACATGACACAGTCCATTTTCTTCTTACTCAGTGTCTTCTTCTGTGAACAAGGCTGAACTTGATCACTTTCCTTCTCCATCTTCATCTTTGCAGATGTTGTGGTAATTCTTTTAGGGTGAGAACTACCTTTGGAGCTGGATGGTTCAGGTTGTACAGCAGTGGTGCATAACATATCAGCCTTCTTCTTGATGCTGGGATGATTTGGACATGAACTAGAACTCTTGTTACTAGAGTTCAAGTTTGTGTCTTCAGCCTTAACCACCTCAAAACCTACAGATATAAAGACTTGTTTCTACACAGAGTTAAGGTGGCCTTGATCTCTTAAGCCTTCTTTGACTTCCTCTTGGCCTTCCTGATTAAGTTCTTTCTTCTTGACTTAGTCATCCCAACTCTTTTACTCTCCTCAGAGGAATAGTGACCCTTCTCAGAATGCTCTTCTTCACTCTTCTTAAAGGCATCCTTCATTATTTCCTCTTCATCCTCTTCACTCATGGAGTCTATGAGGGGAAGCTCATCTTCACAAGTTCCACACCTAGGAGATCTTACAGACAAGATTGTGTGTGGAGGAGCTATCTCACTAGATCCAGTCCTTGCTTATTTTGATAACAAACTTTTGCATGCAAGGATGAGGATATTATGTTCTTGAAGGTCTCTTCTTCAAGAACACATTTTTCTGCCCTTGCTTTGCTGATCACAAGCTCAGTCTGGCATTCAGTCAATTTAGTTATGAGATCTTTGATCTGAGTCCTATAGTTGGTATGTTCATGTTTAAGAGTTGAAATGGTTTTCTCTAAGTCCTCTATTTTTAGTTTATAATCATTTTTAGCTCTTTTGAAATCAGATTTTAATATGTTTAAAGACTCAAGATTAGATCTCATCTCTAAGTTGTAGGACCTGTATCTATTTAACTTTAGCAATACAATCAGGTGTACAAAGATGTTCCAATACCTTAGCTTCATCGTGGTGTGCCATAAGTGCTTGGTTTGGAGATGCATCTTCCCCATGAAAGCTCCATTCAAAGTCTCCTTCTTCAACAGCAACTGCAGGTTGCTGCTTTGGCTTCTCATTTTAGGGAGCTCTTTCAATGTAGTTTGGTTTGGCTTCTGTTTGGCCACCATTTGTCCCAGGTGCCTTACACTCCCTTGCAAAGTGGCCCATCTGGGTACAGTTGTAACACTTTATTTTGCTTTTGTCCAGCCCAAACTTTCCACTGGCTACATTGCTTGGAAACTTCCTCCCTGTCCTCTTGTAGAATTTCTTGGCTCTATGAGTGAGGAGAGCCATTTGCTGAACTATCTCCATATATTCCAGGTCATCTGGATGGATACAGTCCAGATCTTCAAGAGTGAAGAGAAAGTTGCCTGTGCTTTCATCAGCAGACACAAAGGCATGTGAAGAACTTGTCTCTTGGAATCGGCTTCCTTGACTGTAGCTTTCTCTTGGTGTCTTCGGGAAGGTGATGAAAGGACCCTTTTGTGAGTTGTCAGGGTAGCAGATAAGATGATGTTGTGGTTCTCTACCATCCCTTTCAACCACATGGAGGGCTGAACTCTGCTAATTGCTGGAGTTACCAGATGAACTTTGCATGTTCATCTCCATCTGGTATCCACTAAGAATACCACACAACTCTGTCAAAGTGAGAGTCTTAAGGTTCTCAGTTCTCTTGATAACAATTTAATAATATGTCCATTGTCAAGGAAGAAAGGACATAAACTTCCTTACAATGTCCTGTTTTCAAGAGTTACTCCAACATCCATTAGAGTATTCACAATCTCAACATACCTGAAGTATTGTTGAGTCATGGTTTCACCTGTTTTGAAGGGGAAGTTTTCAAACTGCTGCTTCAGGAGGTCCTTCTTGTTCTCCTTGGCTTCAGTGGACCCCTCATACATGAGCTTCAGTGCCTCCCATAGTTGCTTGGCAGTTTTGCACTTCTTGAAGCCCTTGTATATGGAGTTTGGAAGAGCAATTTGGAGTGCAGTCATGGCTTTCTGATCTATGTTAATCTTCTTCCTATCTTCTTCAGAAAAGTCAGCTGGTACCTTTGGTATCATACCACCCCCAGAAGTAGCTGAAGGGGTGCTTGGTATGTGAGGTCTTGAGACAACACACTCCCACATCCTGCAGTCTTGAGACATGATAAAGCCTTCCATTCTTTGATATCAAGTATCAAAGTCTTCAGGGGTGATTAGTGGGGATTTTGTCATGGTTCCAATTTTCATATCAGCTTTAGAGATAGCTACCAGTTGAGATGTTAAGTATTTTGTGTGTGTGAGGGATCTTAAGATAGTGAGATCTTGTAATCAAGAGCCTGGAATGCTCTAATACCAATTGCAGGACCGATTAAGAGATGGTCACTTACAACACAACACACAATGAGGAGAGAATTTGGAACACTTAACAGATCAAATAGGGAACTGGTAACTATATGGATTGATACTTAGAACACAACTAAATATGAGACAGCACAAGAAGCAAACAACACAAGTATTGGTTTTCAAGAATGCTATATATTGCTCTCAAGTTCTTTACAAGTGTTACAAAAGCATAAGAAAAGATACAAGGACCTGAGATATTTATACTACATCCTACAACTGGCCATACTTAAAGGCCAGCTGGAAACATATGATCTAGACAACAACAATATCAAATGTAGAGTCGAAAGGCAGATTAACTTTTGACTAGCGACTATGACATGCCATAGCTCACATCCTAATATATTACAAAAAGGATAAAACTACATAAAGTAGAAAGCACAGACTCAAGACCTCAATATACAGTTACCAAAAACATGGACCTTTTCACCAACTTGTGAAAGTTGGTGAGTCAACATAGTTGCAACGGAAAGTGGTCCAGCTTTATGGAACAGTGTAACGCCCGGAATAAAGTCGAAACGAGCCAATTAATAATAATAGGCTTGGCCGAGATTATTTAATGAAAATAAGCGGGCACTGGAGTATGGACAGAGTAGACCTCTCGGGTTATGTGTTCGACGAGTTTAAGGTCCCGGGAACGCCCGGTACATATAAACGGATCAGCTTGAACCACTCTCATTTGCAACTCAACACCAATTTCTAGAGAGAGAGAAAGTGGAGAGAAGTGATGATTCAAGGCTCGGTTGATCAAGAGATTGAAGATCGGTGTTCGTGAGCATCCAAACAACAAGAAAAGACCAAGAATCCAGGTAAGAAACATCGTATAATCGTTTCTTTTGATGTAAACCCGTATTCTAGGGCTTGGGGTTTTTGAAAGTGGCAAAGAATCGCCCAAAACTCACATTTTTGTGTAAGAAAATATGTAGAAAGCTTAGATATAGCTTCTTGGTTGATAAACCAAGATTTTGGGTGTAAAAGATTGAAGTTTTGGGTCAAAAATAGGTTGGTTCATAATTTCAGCCCGTTCTGCGAAACTGGGTGTTCATCCAGCGAAATTGTGTAGTCGTCCAGCGAAACTATGGATCTTCCTGCGAAACTATAGTTTCGCAGGTAGTTTCGCATACATGGTTTTCCAACGAAAGTTGGGCGAAACTGGCAGCGAAGATGCCAGCAAAACTAGCAGCGAAACTAGCAGCGAAACTGCTGATCTTGCAGCGAAATTAGCAGCGAAATTAAGCAGAAATTAACCCCTTTGAGTGTTAACTTATCTGCAGGATGCGTAGTGTAACCCTTGTTTAGAAATCTTGATTGAGAAGCTACTTATTGGTCCAGGTGAGTTCTAGATCTCCTATTTTAAAGGTTTTAAACTTGTTTGGGGCTGGAAATACATACCAAATATACTTTTTAGATGACCAAGATTTTAAGAGGTTTTAACAGGAAGATCGATTTTTCTATAACAAAATGTGATATACAAAAGTGTTAAGATAAAAATTTTTCATGCTGACCTGGCAGCGCGACCCCAGCTAGGGGCGTTGCCCCTTGGACCCCACTAGGGGCTGCTGCCCCTAGGACCCCGCTGTCAGGGGTTGCCGCCCCCGAACCCCCGCTATCCCGCGGAGGGTCGGTTATGTTCTATGATGACTTGTACTTGTGGTGCATATATGTGAATGTGAATTGATGATGCATGATGTTTATGTGATGCTATGTATGTTCATGTTGTGTTTTCTTGCGTTCCTATTGTGTATTATTTCCATGACTTGCATGTTATGAGTATGAAAAGAACGAGAAGTATTATGTATCATAAAGCAGAAGTTAATGATAATGATAAGAGGAACGTAACGAAAGAATGAATGCATGCATTAATGAACGAACGAATGTAAAAAAGTCTTGCAAGCAATGTATGGAGGTTCACACCCAATGAAGGGTGTTAGCTCAACTGTGTGCGGGTTAGCTACCCTGGAAGAATGCACATTGGGGTCTAATCTTTGTGATTGACCATACGTATGGGATCCTTGTCGCTTGCCCTAGGTACTGGAGTCAGCTTCGTGCATAATGTTCGAGGTCTATGATAGACCTCAGGCCTAGTAACCAGGTTCGTGCACAATGTTCGGGGTATAGCACATGACATTGGTCCGAATGAAAGTGAATGATAACGATGACGTACGATGATGAATGAACGAAAGTTAACGAAGGAATGATGAAAGATAATAATGCTATTATCTATGTGTACGTATGATGTTTGATCAAGTATGACTCTAAAGGAAGGTTTTAAATGAAAGTAAAGTATATTTTATTTTAAAACTAGAACTCACTCAGCAACGCTGACTTTTATGTATTTTCTAGTTTCCAGGTAATTGTTGCTGAGGATGGCACGGGGCAGCTACTTGGCATTTTTGGGATGGCATCCATTTGTATAGCTATGACGTTTTTGTGATGTAATGCAAACGATAATATTTTGTAAATGTTAACAATGATGTATTATTTTGCAAAAGCAGTCATTAATATATGAAATGGTTTTAAATTATTCCGTTGCGATGTTTTTCATAAATGTAAATGTATATTTTATGTTTTATGTGCGATGATTGTCCAACTGTGAGCGTCCCGGGATAGGGGCCTTACAAGTTGGTATCAGAGCCAAAGTTTAAGTGAAATGGGTAAATATTTTCAAAAGAAACCTAAACTTATACTGAGAATGGGACAAAGGGAAGGGATGCTAGTCCGAGTAGCTGCGTGCCATCAGGTATTTCTTTAATGATAACCGGTATTACGTGCGCATGTTATGTGATTTATGTGCCTTTAGTAGATTTAAATACTGATGTAGTCAGGATAGGAAATGCTTGGAGTATGAAGAGTAAAGTAAGTGGCTAATCACAACTGGCCACTGTAATTAGGGACTTACTATACTTGACATAAACTGAGTTGTTACCTTGAATGACCGTGTTGGTGTTTGGATCTTATAGTGTGTTAGAGGATGGCTGGAGGTAGATCTTCGAAGGCTTCTAGAGGTGGAGGTCGTGGTGGACGTGGTGCTGGACCACGGGTCACGAGAGAACGCCTAGAGCTGAAGAGGTGGCTCATGAAGAGCCCGAGACCCCTCATCCGGAGGCTGGGGATAAGAGTGCTAACTTGAGAGCCTCAGTGAAGGAGGCTGTTGTAGAGGAGGTTCATCAGGTCATGCAGACAATCTTACCGTCTGTGGTGACCGAAGTGATAAAGGCTGTAAGGGAAGGAGAAAGGAAGGAAAGGAACCGGTCCTCGGGAGAAAGAGGGCAACCGGAGACTGAGACGGTCGTCTCTACTAATGAGGAGGAAGAAGAAGAGCATGTGCCTGAGGCAGCATGAGGATGTAACTATGGGGCATTTCAAAGATGCAAGCCCTCGACTTTCGATGGCAATGGCACTGCTGCTGCTGCTAACCGGTGGGTGAGAGAGATGGAAGTTGTTCTTGATATCAGTGAGTGTCGGGAAGATCAGAAGGTGAAGTTTGCCACTCACTCATTCGTAGACTCGGCCTTGTGTTGGTGGGACAATATTGTCCAGGCTGAGGGCAGTAGGGCGATCGGGAGGATGAGGTGGAATGAGTTGAAGAAGTTGGTGATTGAGGAGTTCTGTCCTCATCGAGAGCTCGACAAGGTTGAGAGGGAGTTCCTGCAGCTGGAGGCGGGAACCATGACACATCAGAAGTACACCACCAAATTCAATGAGATGGCACGGCTGATGCCGGATCAGGTGACACCGGTGTCACGAAAGATTAAGAGGTACATCCGGGGCTTGCCGGCGGACATCCGCAGGCACATGATCTGTAACGCCCGAAAATATTCTTTGAAGCCGACGAAAGAAGAAAAAGAAATAAAGTCCAAAGTCGAGGGACCAAACTCGCCAACGAGAGAAACTTTGGACCCCTCTTTTACACGTTTTTGAATGATTTTAGGGTTGGAACACATCTGAAAACCCTTTTTCGAGTTTTTGGGTGTAAACCCGTTTATGTAAGTATGTGTATGTGTATGGTTTGTTTGGGGCTTTATTTCATGCTTGTTTATGCTTGAATGATGTCGTGGTATGCTTCCCTAAGGTTTAGAATGGTTGATTTGAGCTTAAAAGAGGTTTGGAATAGTTTGGAGGCGAAATCGTCAGCTGCAGTTCGGGATGAACTGCATTCTGCGCACAGCTAGGGCTATGCGACTGGAGGCCCATGCGACCGAATGGCATGCGACTGGGTCCATACGCATGACAGGAGTGCGACTAAGGTTCATTCGTATATGAGTAATGCGACTGAGGGTCATTCGTATGAGGGCTATGCGACTGGAGGAAATGCGAATGAAGGTCATGTGACTGAATGAAATGCGAATGAGGGTCATGCGACTGGAGTCCATACGCCTGTGAGTCGTGCGATTGAGGTCCATACGCACGAAAGGTGTGCGACTGAGGTCCATTCGCATGTAGGTCATGCGACTGAGGTCCATACGCCCAGATGTCATGCGACTGAGCTTCATTCGCATGGCAAGCATGCGATTGGAGGCTATGCGACTAGAGGTCCATTCGCCTGAGTGTTCTCATACGCATGAGAGACCATGCGACCGAATAGGGTCCATACGCCCAAATGACCATAGTATTGTCTGACTTTCAGGAAGTGCAAATGTAGGCTCGGACCTTTGGGGTTGTAGACGACGTGATGGGCATAGATGATGTAAAATGATTTATGATGATGAGCTGATGATGATGATGATGCGATGCATGCTGATGTGTGATGTCGTATGGTTATGTATGATGCAATGCGCATGATTCGTGTGATGTTTGATGTTGTGTGATTGTGTGATGTTGTATGTTATGTATGATATATGTTATAGGTGTGCGATGTTGCCTTGTGTGATTGATGGTGTATGTTGTTATGTTCCTTATTATTATGTATGATTGTCTTCCCATGATTTGCTTTGAACGTTAATGAATGTAATTAAAGTATTATGCAACGTAAAGTGGAAGATAATGAAAAGAGGAACGTAATGAATGAATGCAAGCATGAACGAACAAATGAGAGTAAGGATGGCTTGCGAAAGAAGAAAGGAGGTTCACGACTCATTGAGAGTTGTTAGCTCAACTGTGTGTGTATTATAGCGTGCGATCTTGGCTAACTCATAAGGGGACATAGACTCAGTAGGGAGTTCAGTTTTGGTAACTGCTCCGATACGTGCGATGTTGTATTTATTGTGTGCTATGTAGCGTGCGATTTTGGCTACCTCATGTGGTTTATGTAGGGTGCGATCTTGGCTAACCCATGAGATGGCGTGCGATTCTGCCTAAACCCCGAGAGTTCTTACACACACAAACGGAGTCGGTCTTGGTGACCACTCCGTTGGTGCGATTTGTGTGATATGTACGATGGACAGCATAAGGGAAGCATGTGATTTTGGCTAACGCATGTGGGTTATGTAGCGTGCGATCTTGGCTAACCCATGAGATAGCGTGCGATTTTGGCTACCTTATGCGTGTGATCCGTGCGATATGTACTTCGGCTACGATGATGCGAAGGTGCGATTTGTGCGATATGTGTGATGGACAACATAAGGGAAGCGTGCGATTTTGGCTAACTCATGTGGATTATGTAGCGTGCGATCTTGGCTAACCCATGAGATAGCGTGCGATTTTGGCTACCTTATGTGTGCGATCCGTGCGATATGTACTTCGGGTACGATGATGCGAAGGTGGGATTTGTGTGATATGTGCGATGGACAGCATAAGGAAAGCGTGAGATTTTGGCTAACTCATGTGGATTATGTAGCGTCTGATCTTGGCTAACCCATGAGATAGCGTGCGATTTTGGCTACCTTATGTGTGCGATCCGTGCGATATGTACTTCGGGTACGATGATGCGAAGGTGCGATTTGAGCGAAAGTGCGAAATGTATGAAATGAACGAACGTAATAAAAGATGTTATAAGGAATGAAGTGAATGATAATGTATAGTGCGATGGTTAATGAATGAATAATGTAACGAACGTAATGGAAGATAATAATTATATTATCTGTATGTATGTATGTTGTGTGATCGCGTACGAAGTTAACGAATGGTTTTATAAAGGAAGTAAAGTATGTTTTATTTAAAACTAGAACTCACTCAGCAACGCTGACTTTGATGTGTTTCCAGTTGGCAGGTATGTTGGCACGGGGCGGCTACTCAGCTTATTTTGGATGGCATCCAATGTTATAATGCTTTTGTAATGTAATGAAACAAATATTCTGTAATTGGATAACGATTTAATATGTTTCAAAAGTTTTTATGATGAAATGGAATGATGTTTAATGTTTTCGCTGCAATGTTTTTATGTAAAATGATGAAAATATATGTTTTATGTGCGATGAGAATCCAACTGTAAGCGTCTCGGAAACGGGGCCTTACAAGTTGGTATCAGAGCCAAAGTTTAAGTGAAATGGGTAAATTTTCAAAATAAACCTTAACTTAAACTTAAAATGGGACGAAATGGGAATGGGATGCCAATCTTAGTAGCTGCGTGCCATCAGGTATTTTCGTAATGTTAACCGATGTATTGTGCGCATGTTTTATGGTTTATGTGTTGCTGGTAGATTTAGATACTGATGTAGTCAGGATAGGTAATGCTCGGGGTATGAAGAGTAAAGTAAGTGGCTAATCATAACTGGCCACTGTAATTAGGGACTTACTATACTTGACATAAACTGAGCTGTTCCTTGAATGACCGTGTTGGTATTTGAATCTTTCAGTGTGTGTTACAAGATGGCTGGTGGTAGATCTCCTAAGGTATTGTCAGATGAAGGTTGTGGTGGACGTGGTGCTGGATCACGTGTCACGAGGAGCATGACAAGGGCTGCTGAAATGG